>JANRFK010001605.1:27878564-27894044 GCA_030068395.1 Apalone spinifera | reverse complement strand
CTAGATGATCATAATGGTCCCTTCTGACCTTAAAGTCTATGAGTCTATGAAAGCTTCCACTGTCCCCACCCCAGCCTGGGAAGGAGCAGAGAGAGGGAAAAAGCCTCTGTCAGCCCCACCCCACCCCAGAAAAAGGAAGGGGGGAGGAAAAAGAACTCATGGACACCTCCTGGGGAGGGGGAGGAGAGAGGAAGAAAGCCACACTGACTCCCCATACCCTGGGAGGAGTTGGGGGAGGTAGAAAGTCCTTGTCGCCACTCCCTGACCTAGGAAGGCACATGGAGGAGGGAGAAAGCCTCTGCCAGCCCCAGTTTTGATCCACTCCTCATGGGAGGAATATGGCAGAGGCCTGTGTCACTCTCCTCCCCACAAAGGAATAGTGACCCTTGAGAAAAGCCTGCAATATGCACCTGTACCAAGAACTGACTTTCCCTCTGGCATTATAGAAGGCCTTACCTCACTAGAACTCAGTGCTGGGGGTGGGGGGAGGGAAGGACTGTAGAACACTTCTGCATTAACTGCTGCACACTGTGCTCCACCCATCACCTCCTCTTCCTTATAGACTGAGTCCTCCACAAAGGGTATGTCTACACAGCAGCGTTATTTCGGAATAGCTTATGTTATTCCAAAATAACCAAGAGTGTGTCTATGTAATTGCCACTGGGCAGTTTGAACCTGGGACCTCTAGAGTTTAGCATAGTAGCCTCTACCACTTGAGCTAAAAGCCAGGTGGCTGTCAGCCTAGGCTGTAGAGCTCCCTTGTTCTTAGCTCTCACTGTATGTGGTCTAAATGCCACTGCATGGGACAGTGAACCACACTACATGTGTGGGTCACAACTACACTGCAAGCCATTATTTCGAAATAATGTTGAGCTAGAGGACTTCTTACTCTGACTCCTGTAATGCTCATTTTATGAGGAGAAAGAGAAATCAAAGGAAGAATGTTCTTCGACTTCCTGCTGTGCGCCAAAAGCCAAGTTAAGCTATTTCAACTTCAGCTATGCAATTGACATAGCTGAAGTTGTGTAGCTTAATTCATCTTTTGCCCTGCTGTGTAGATGTGCCCCAATAGATTGGCTTGAAAGAGAGCAGCTTCCCTTATTTGGCCTTACTGCTGTCCTATAGCTAGCCTGTGCTAGCTTCCTGTCAACCTCTCTCTGAGATTCTAAGGAAGGCAGACAGATGTCAGGTTCCATTCTTTGGGATCAATCAGCCATCTTCCACAGATCTCCCAATAGCACTATAAAAAGAAGGTAGGAAAGATTACTGCACTAGGCACCATAGTATGGGAAGGAGATGGGCAGTCCTCAGTGGAGAAATAACAGGTTAAGAACTATTTAGAAAAGTTGGACACACACTGGGGCTGGATTTAATGCATGCCAGGGTACCGAGGGAGTTGACAACTGTCATTGCAGAGCCTTTGGCCATTATCTTTGAAAACTCATGGAGATTGGGAGAGGTCCCGGATGATTCTAAAAAGGCAAATGTAGTGCCCATCTTTAAAAAAAGGAAGGACAATCCAGGGAACTTCAGACCAGTCAGCCTTACCTCAGTCCCTGGAAAAATCATGGAGGGGATCCTCAAGAAATCCATTTTGATAGCACTTAGAAGAGGGGAAAGTGATCAGGAATAGTCAACATGGATTCACCAAGGGCAAGTCATACCTGATCAATCTGATTAGCGTCTATGAAGAGGTAACTGGCTCTGTGGACATGGGGAAATCAGTGGATGTGATATACCTTGACTTTAGCAAAGCTTTTGATATGGTCTCCCACAATATTCTTGCCAGCAAGTTAAGGAAGTATGGACAGGATGAACGGACTGTAAAGTGGATAGAAAGCTGGCTAGATTGTCAGGCTCAACAGGTGCTCATCAATGGCTCGATGTCTGGTTGGCAGCTGGTTTTTTTTTTTTTTTTTTTAATGGAGATTGCCTGTCTCCTAGAACTGGAAGGGACCTTGAAAGGTCATCAAGTCCAGTCCCCTGCCTTCACAGCAGGACCAAGTACCATCCCTTACAAATTTTTGCCCCACATCCCTAAACGGCCTCCACAAGGATTGAACTCACAACTCTGGGTTTAGTGGGCCAATGCTCAAACCACTGAGCCATCCCTCCCCCCTTAGTCTGTAAAGTATCTCCCCCCTTATTCCACATCTCTTATACCTCTTGAGACTGGGTGCCGCTTTAACTGTAGCAGTATAACTTACCTACCTTATTCTTATAAGTATTCCAGCATAATTGTCTCAGAGGAGTAGCCATGTTAATCTGTAACTATAAAAAATGAGAAGTCCTGTGGTACCTTAGAGACTAACAGAAATATACAGGAAAAACTTAAAAAACAACGAATAGACTAGTTGCACCTTAAAGACTAACAAAACATGTAGATGGTATCATGAGCTTTCATGGGCGCAACCCACTTCTGAAGAAATATATAGAATCATGAGCTTTAATGGGTAAAACTCACTTCATCAGATGAATTGGAGTGGAAATAACAAAAACTATGAGATATATATATATATAACAGTAGAAAAGTACCTATCAATTGACTCAAAATTAATTAGTCTAATTAAATGGGCTGCATGTGTCTAGTTCATAGCCTTTGATGTGAAAATGTGGATGCTAAAGGCAGGAGAAATTGGCTTTGTAATTAGTTAATCCATTAATTTCTTTATTCAAGCCCAGGGTAACCGTGTCAAATTTATAGATGAATTCCAGTTCTGCAATTTCTCTCTGTAATTGATTAATGAAATTTCTTTGTAGAAGAATGATTACTTTTTAATCCATGATTAAGTGACCAGGTGGGTTAAAATGTTCCCATACAGGATTATGTGTACCATTTCTGATGTCTGATTTGTGTTCATTTATCCTTTGTCATACAGGTTGTCTGGTTTGGCCAATATACATGGCAGAGGGGCATTGCTGGGACTTGATGGCATGTATCACATTAGAGGATGTGCAGTTGTATGAGCCCCTGACCTTGTGGCTTATGTGGGTAGGTTCTGTGAGGGTGTTGCTCGTATAGATATATGGACAGAGTTGGCAGTGGGGTTTATTGCAGGGGTAGGTTCCTGCTTGAGTGTATGATAGTGCTTGAAAAGATTTGCTTCAGGTTGGGGTAGGGGGGTGTCTGTAGGCGAGGATTAGCCTGTTTCCAAAGGCCTATAAGAGTGAGGGATCGTTTTCCAGGAAAGCCTATATATTATCAACGATGTGCTAGAGGGGGTTAAGTTGGGGGCTATAGGTAATGACCACTAATGATCTCTTATTTTCCTTGTTGAGCCTGTCTTAAAATAGTTGACTTTTGGGTACTTGTCTGGCTCTGTCAATCTGTTTCTTGACTTCTCCAAGTGGGTATTTAAGTTTTAAGAATGCCTAATACAGATCTTGTAGGTGTTTGCCTCAGATACACCCGGATTTGCACAAGCCTACAAAGGGCTTGGCTGTAAACAAGTGATCCTGTGATGTATCCTGGATGGAAGTTAGAGGCATGTAGGTAAGAGTAATGATCAGTAGGTTTCCGGTACAGGGTGTTTATGTGACCATCATTTGTTTGTATTGTAGTGTCAAGGAAGTGGATTTCACCACACAATATGCCAACATTTTTATACCTGACCTTCAACAACTTTTCCTCAGCTCTTGTCTCCTGGCATCCTCCTCTACTTACGCTACATTGATGACATGTTCATCATAGGAAGCCACGGGAAGGAGACCCTTGAAGACTTCCACGCCATTATCAAACTCAGCTGGAACAGTCCACACCTACTTTCTCTAAAACTCCTAGCACTGTATATACATTTGCTTTCTATATAATAAAAATATTCCAAAAGAGACACTTCCCTCTTTCCCCCCTCAGGAGAGGCTGTGTGACAGGTGTTATAGGTGATCTGATTCTCCATCCTCATTCTACCCAATCTCCCATTTATTCCTGAGCTCTCAATCCCACAGTTATTCCAGTGATATACCAGGCTACGTCTACACTACAAAGAAAATCTGGAAAAAGATGCGCACATTACGAACCACAATTTGCATCTTTTTCTGCTTTTCTGTTGAAAGAGGCTTTTCCTAAATTTGGTGTGTCTACACAGCTCCAAATTTCAGAAAAACCTTCTCTTTTGAGCCATCCCTTCTTCCTCGTGAAACAAGATTTACAGGGACGGCAAAAGAACGCATTCGCTTTTTCGGAAATTTTTCTGAAAAAATGGACACATTCCTTAGACATGGCATTGCTTTTCCAGGATACCTCCAATATCTGGGAAAAGAGCTGCGGGTTAGACGTAGCCCCAGTCAGAGTGATCATATAGATTCAATTCAGTCCAGGACCTCTTGGTGGCACTATTGCATGACTCTTCCCACACAGCCTTATAAACCATAGAACCAACATCAGGGACTGAAGCCAGCTGCCTGCACACTTGGAAAACCGTCCTCACTAGTGGTGACTGAGGCAGGGAAGGGCAGATTCATCCTTCACAAGCTCAGAGTACTGATAAATAGGGCACCTTGTTTACAGGTAGGATCTGTCCCCTGTCTTGCTGAGTGCATTAAAAGTCATATCACAGTCTTGAACTGATGCTCAGGGCACAAGGTCTTTGTATAGAAGCAGCAGTTACATGGTTTGTTTAAACCAAACACAAGACTGTGTCTCCCACATGTGATTTGGCCACCTTTGTAATTATCAGATAAAACTAGGGTTACCAGATGATTTCAAAAAAATACCAGACACACTTGATCTCAGAAGGGGCAGGCTAGCTGGGAGGGGAGCACGGCTGGCCGGGAGGGGGTTAGGGGGAGCACAGCTGGCTGGAGGAGATTGGGGAAAGGAACCGGCCGGTGGGAAGCAGGGCTGGCTGGGAGAGGGTTGGGGGGAGTGGGACTGGCTGGGGGGAAATGGCCAGCAAGGAGCGGGGCTGGCCCAGGAGCACACAGATCCCGGGATGCTGCCCGTCCCGCGCATGGTCCCAGCAGGGCAAACGGGCAAGTCCAGCCCCAGGGATTCCATCCCTCCCCACCCCCACCCCCTTCCTCTCTACTGCATAGTTGCATGCTGCCTGGCTGGTAGACACACTCACGCAGTGTGAGCATGTCTACCAGCCAGGCAGTAAGCAACTTGTTGTATCATGCAAGCAAGGTACTAACAAATTTCAACAGGCCTTTATTTACCAAAGGTGAACCCTCTTTACAAAGCTGCTGCTGCCCCCTCTGTAGCTCTCACTTAGCCTTAGCTCCTCTCCTCCCCTCTCCTTCCTGTTTCCTGTGCTTCCAGACTCCCAACTGCCAGTGCTCCCAGTTCTAATCATTACAAGGAGCATCTAAACATCACACAACTATGTACTGATACTCATGATAATAATAAAACTTACTTCATTAGGAAATACTGGACATTTATATGTCCGGTATTTTCTCAATTTGTTTCCAATTTGTTTTTGCTTCTGTGGGCAGTGCACTTTGGATTTAATACTCAAGTATTTCTAGCACCTCATCCTGCACAATAGAAATGTTACTATCTACCACAAGGCCCATAGCAATCATTCTGCTGTAGGTATTACAAGTTTCTTTCCAAGAGGCTGTTTGCACAGATGGACTTTCTCTTTTAGGACACAATCCTGCTAGCATTGAAGTAAATGGAAGTTTTGCTATTAATTCAAGAGGGCTGTGTCTACATTGGCACGATCTTGCTCAAAAGCGCCCGCTTTTCCGCAAAAACTTGATGCCTGTCTACACTGGCCACGAGTTCTTGCGCAAGTAAACTGACGTTCTAATGTATGAAATCAGTGCTTCTTGCACAAGAACTCTGATGCTCCTGCTCAGGAATAAGCCCTCTTGTGCAACTGTTCTTGAGCAAGAGGCCAGTGTAGACAGGCAATTTTAACCTTAGGGCTTTGAAGTGTAGACAGTGTAGACAGTGTAGACAGGCACTTCAAAGACTATATATTTGAAGTTAGACAGTGTAGACAGGCAATTTTAACCATATGGCTTTTAAAATGGCTCTGATGGCCATTTTAACCATAGGGCTTTCTTGCGCAAGAGAGTGTCTACACTGGCCCGGATGCTCTTGCGCAAAAGCCCATCTCTTGCTCAAATGCACATGCCAGTGTAGACGCTCTCTTCTGGAAGAGTTTTTGCACAAGAACTCTTCCGCAAAAGAGTTCTTGCGCAAGATCATGCCAGTGTAGACGTAGCCTAGGAGGGGGCTATGACCTGTATGCTGATCTGTGAGACATTTTTAACATATTGATTTATTGGAAGAAATTCCTTTGTTTTTAGAGGAGGAAAGTACAGTCCTATAGCCCATATGATACCAAGTAAAAAATGTCACAGCTCATTGGAGTGCTGGTTACAGCCCATTGCCTGACTGAGCCACCATAACATGTTCTTTCTAGCTTCAGATTTTTTTACTCCCATACTCTCCTACAATTTGAGGCATTCATAGCTTTGTGATTGAGGATGTAGAAATCCTTAAGATGTAATGATCAGAACAGGAGATGTGAACGTATAAGACATGTCTCCAGGTTTGTTCTGTCTCCCATCAACATCCTCTCTGTACCTGCTATATAAAAACAGTAACAATAATAAACTTCCTAGTGGATTGCATCAAGTCTCTGGAGGGTTTTCCATTTGAAGATCAGAACTCTGATGAATGTGGGGTTTTTGTTAATGGTAATGATGGTTGGGATGGAGCTACGGGTGTTAGTGTTGTGAGTGTCATGACTTCACCATGTTTCCAGCTTGACATTTTTTTGGTGAGGATTATTAACAACAGAGCTGGCTGAAAAATGAAAATCATGAAGAAAATTAGAAATTTAAAAAATATTTCTTATTCACTCTTTGAAATCTTCTCAGCTACATTTCTCCATTTACAGTTTTCAAAATCTTATTTTTTAAAATCAATTTAATCTCTTCACTCAGAACAGAGGCAACCTCTGGAACTCCTTGACAGAGGATGTGATGAAGGTTAGGATTTTAACAGGGTTCAAAAAAGAGCTAGATAGTTTCATGGAGATTAGGTCCATCAATGGTTATTAGCCATGATGTATAGGAATGGTGTTCCTAGCTTCTGTTTGTCTGGAAATGGGTGACAGGAGAGGGATTACTTGTTGTGTTCCCTCCCTCTGGGGCAGCTGGCATTGGCCACTGTTGGTAAACAGGGTACTGGGTTAGATGGACCTTTGGTCTGACCCAGTATGGCCATTCTTATGTTATGTTCTTACAATAGGATTTCCGCCCCTCCAATAATTAAAAAACAAACATTTTTTCACAGACATCAGTGTAAAAAAAGGGCATTGTCACAAAAAAGACTGTCACTACACAGGCCCAGCGGAGCCCGAGGGAGAAGCTATTGCTGGGGAACTGCAAAGCTATTGCCGCTTTGTCGACATGAGAGTGTAGGCGCAAAGGACAGCGTAGATGCAATAACACTTTCTGTCGACAGAATTCTGTCGACAAAAGGCATTATTCCTCATAGAATGAGGTTTACCGCCATTGACAAAACTGCCAAGTTCTGTCAACTACGGCGGTAGAGTAGACGCAGGTATAGTTTTGTCGACAAAAGTTCACAAAACCCGGTAATCTAGACACAGCCTATGTAATGTTTGTGAGAGACTGAACAGCAACACACTGGTATTAAAAATCTAGATTCAATCACAAAATACTTTCAATTCCACTCACCATCGATCTAAAGCAGCTGACTTACTGGTGCAAAAGATGCAACTCCAGTGACTTCACCAGAGGTTCTATGTGCAAAGAGGATAAAGGAATGGGCACCAGGTCTCAGAGAGGTTTTCACTGGAATTGTAGCTCAGAAGTAGTTTGGAACATATGGACAGCTGCTTTATGAAGAACAGGATTTGTAATTATTCATATTCCAGTGGCACACAGAAGCCCAGTCACGGGTGAGCTGTCCCTTACAGAATTGGGCTGAGCCTCACCTGTGTCATCCTTCAACTGAGAGAGGAGTGGCCCAAGGCTGGCTGCGGCAGCTGGCACCCCAGGCAGGCGGTGCAATTGGTGCCCCCGCCTGTACGGCCATTAATGGCTGTGACGTCATCATCGGGCGCCTGGGCCAGCGGCGCTCTAGGCAACTGCCTAGTTCACTTAGGCTCACAGGCCACCCCTGAACTGAGACCAAAGTTTACTGGGCTAGCTGCTGTATCTCATCAGTATGACATAGGGATGTAATGTAAAAGCTTATAGGTTAATGCTAAAGACCACGTGCATTTCTCCCTCCCCCCAACAGTCAATTTTTTAGCAGGCTGGCCAGCAGCCTGACTCAGTCCTGGCTTACGATGGGTCCAGGACCTACCCCTGCTGTAGCTCTGCATTTAAGGTATTAGGAGCCAGGCTGGCAGGCAGCCCAGCTCAGTCCCAATTCTTGCTGGATCCGGGAGCTCAGATCTTCCCTGGACAGGGGCTGCTGACACCCTGCACTGCTGCCTCTGATACAGCAGTGCGGGGTGACAGCAAGTTGATCCGTGAGGGAAGCTGGTTTTTAAACTGCCTCCCCTTGAGGACCAGCTCCCGCCTGGCACCTGATGCTACTGCCTCTGATACAGATGCAGCAGCACAGAGTGGCAGGGAGCTTCTTGGGAGTAGGTCCAGGGCACACGGGCTGCTGGCCCCACTCCCGGGTACTATAGAATAGTCGAGCAACCAATAAGAATTCATGAGGTTAATTGACTATTCAGTTAACTGATATTTAACATCCCTAGTATGACAGCCAGTCCTGGTCCCAAAGAACTAGCAGTTGAAGTAGATGAAAGAGAAAGGAGCTGGTGTTTGCCCATGTGTTGTACACATGGGGAGCGAGAGACACAGGAAGAGCATGTGAGTTGGCCAAGGTCACAAAAGGAACATGTGGTGGAGCTGGGCAGTGAACTTGTGGGGCACAGGTTACTACACTACCAATAGCCATGGAGGCTTTGTGGCTCAGGCTGGAGCCCTGCCCTAGGCTTCAGAGCCCAAGCTCTAGCCTGAGTTGTTTTTAGCACAGTTACTTCGGCCTGAGGCTATTCACCTTGGCTTGGAGACTCGCTGCCACGGTCTGCGTAGATGTGCCCTAAGGGACTGATGTCCTCTATGGACCAGGCATGGAAGGGGACCAGTAACACACTCAGCAGGAGGTTACACTTCTATGCCTTTGCTAATAGGAAAGAAGGGCCAAAGGGCTGGGTGCAGTGGGGTGGAACACAATAGCAGTCCTGGTGTCAGTCTCATGCTTTGGGGTTAAGATCTGCAAAGGGACAGAGAGAAGATGGAAGGGGGCAGGGCCCAATGGCAGAGTGGGACAGGTGTTGCATTCTTCAATTAGTCTTGCCCTGCACATCCTTGAGGTGCACTGATCCTGAGCCAGGCCCCAACACCCAGAGCTTTTACTGTGGTTAGTGCCCCACTACATTGCCCTTGCCATTGGCCTGTGCTTTCAAGGCAAAGGATTGGTTACCTTTTCAAAAGATATGTGCTAGTGTAACACCAATAGATCCTGGTTATCAGGGGGCAGTACTGCACCTGGAACCCCTGAAGCTTAGTTTGAGTCTCTACTGCATGAGCATAGCTCTCTTATCTAGACCTAAAAGGCTCATTAAGCTCTAGATGGTCTAGGTGCCACTAGTGGGGGACAGCGTCACACCAAGCAGGCACAGTTACAACTAGTTCAACCATAAACCATAAACCTGATGCAGGAATCAGTGGGTGGAATTCTATGGCCTGTGTCATGCAGGAGGTCAGATGACATTGTCAGGCCTGACATACTCCCTACACCTCACACATTGTGATCAAAAAGTGGCATGAGTACATTACTGGAAAACAAATGCCTCATACTTGCCTGATGTATGCATGTGGGGTGTCCAAAGAGTTACAGCCATATGCTAAAATTATGTTCTTAACATGAGTTTGGCAAGCAGTGCAAAAGCCGAGTCTGCCCTAGATAAAGGAAGGTGTTGTCAGGCAGAGACAATAAAGGCACATTTACAAAAAAGATAAACAAAGCTGTCAACCTGGCAAGGGGAGAAGATGCCTCTTGCATTGGTCTTAACTTCACATGAGTAATGGAATCAGTTGATTTTATACAGTATTATTTCACTTTAAAAATGTATGAAAACTAATGACACTGGTGATGAACATCATTGTGAAATGAACATCATTGTGAAATGTGTACAGTCACGTGGTGTGAGGGATGATGTTACGCTTTAAAGCTCTGACTAAGGAGTGTTTGAACCTGGCAGGTTAGGGAGAGCTGATAAACAGGTTTTTTCTTACACAGGAGGAAAGGCAGGCATCTACCTATCTCCAATGAAATTAAGCAAGAGGTGACCAAAGTCAATGGAATCCTATTTGTATACAATCAGCAGGGCTATAGGAAATCCACGTCAAGGGAAGAACAGCATGAGGCCATCCTGAGCCTGCGGACAAAACAGTGAGTTAGGGAAAACAGAAGGCAAGAGAAGCTGCCATCTTGGCATTCATCGCAAGGGGCCAGAGCTTTTGCAAGCTGAGAAAGATGGTTCCTTCAGCCAAGGTGCAGTGTCTGGGAACTAAATATAAGTGAAAAACCGCTTAGGGCAAATATCTTTCACCTAGGAGGACAAGGGAAATTAGAACCTTCTACTTCTGTGGAAAGTCTTGACTGAGGGAAAGTTGGTCACAGCTGGACCAAAATAAAATTGGTAATAGAATCATAGAACTGGAAGGGACCTTGAGAGGTTATCAAGTCCAATCCCCTGCCCTCATCACAGGACTAAGCACCATCTCATCCCTGATAGGTGTTGATCTAAGCTGCTCTTGAATATCTCCAGTGCTAGGGATTCCATATCCTCCCTAGGCAATTTATTCCTGTGTTTAACCACCCTAACTGTTAGCAAGTTTTCCTAATGTCCAATCTAAACCTCCCTTGCTGCAATTTAAGCTCGTTGCTTCTTGTCCTATCATCATAGGCCAAGGAGAACAGTTTTTTCTCTCTCCTCCTTGTAACATCTTGAAAATTGCTATCATGTCCCCTCTCAGTCTTCTCTTTTCCAAACTAAACAAGCACAATTCTTTCAGTCTTCCCTCATAGCTCATGTTTTCTAGACCTTTAATAATTTTTGTTGCTCTTCTTTGGATCCTCTCCAATTTCTCCACATCTGTCTTGAAATGTGGTGCCCAGAACTGGACACGATACTCCAACTGAGGCCTAATCAGTGCAGACTAGAGTGGAAAAATGAATTCTTGTGTCTTGCTTACATGAGGTCTTACTAGGGTTCACTAGCTTACTTTAACCTCTGGAATCAGGTGTCACCCAGCTAGTTAGAATAGCACCCACAGTGCCCTCAGTCAGCAGCATGTGTTTCTACTGGTGCTGTGCTTCTGCACCTGCCTTGGTGAACATAACAAACTTTATTCCACACACAGATGGAAAAAATTAGAGAGGACAATGTGCCACCCCTTCTTGTTTTTTTGCAAATACAGCAGTTTGGTGGAAGAGGCATCAGGGACTCTTCTGCCTAGAAATGCACTGATTAGTGATCAAACACTGACTCTCCTCTGCTTTCACCAAACGCACTGACACAGGAAGAATCTCTTCTCAAAGCTGAAAATTAAGGCAATGCAAGTGACTGGATCAAGGAAATGAGCTAAAAAATTAGCCAGAAAAGCCTTCTACTCAGTCATAAACACAATCATAAGGAAAGTACTGGATAGAAACCTTATGGCAACTGCCTTGCTCTTGTCCCCTCACTGCCCCTATAAAAAAATGGGACCATTTCCAAACCAGGTTAGAGAGTCAACAGATGTAGCATTGACTTCAGTGGAACTTTGACACCAGATAAGAATCTGTTCCTGTATCTTGCCTGAACTCCCTGTAATAGCTTGAGATGAGGGAGGGAGACATATTTACCCATAACCATCAAGATGTTTCCATCCACTCTCTGACACTTTGAATTCCAGTTGCTTCCTTTACTCAGAGACTGGAAATAGCCCCAGTTTTAGCTACAGCCAGCAAATCCTTCCTATTTTTAGTCATACCCATTTGGTTCAATGCCTTTAGCTTTGGTTACACTGATGTAAATCCACCATAATTCCACTGACCCCAATGGAATATTCTGCATTTATGCCAGTGAAAGAGTTATACACTGAAAAAATATCAATATTTACTAAATACATATTTTGCTTTACATAGTTAAGATATAAGCCATATATATGACAGAAAATGTATCTGAGTTACCCCCAATAAGCGCCTACAGTGTAATAAAAAAAAAAATTCCAGTTAGCTTGTGTTGGCTTTCATGTAACAAAACAAAGATATGGAGCTGAAAAATTATCCAGGGAACAAACCCAGAGCAAACTTGTAGCACTGCATTCTTTCAAAGGATACTTATAATAGCATAAGTGTTAGTAGTAGGTTGGAGCCCTGGGCTAATTGAGGTAATTAAATGTTAGCTGCCAATATTCCCTCCCTGAAACTTCATGTGGATGAGTTATTTTTCACTTCCTGGGCTCCATGGTGGTTGTGTCGCTGGTCAGTTGCGCGCTGCTTCCCTGCCCAGAGACAGCTGCATTTTGAAAAGGCTTGCCTGTGATTGAAGTGATTGCCTGTGAAGGAGCTTGCTGTCCCCATCTGCCTACAGGTAAGAGTTCAGTACGGAATGGGTGCACTATTTAGGAAATTCAGCAGCTGGGATGGGTAAACAGGCCAGAAGGAGGTGACAACTGCTGACTATTTATAGTGCAATGCTCTCTCTTTCTCAGCCTTGACAAACCTGTGAGCTCTCTCTTCTCTTGCTAACCGACTGCTAAAATCTGAAAACAAAGGGATATTTTAAATTGAGTAGATCAGGTAAGAGAAATGTCAAGTCTTTCTGATCTCAAGATAATGTGGCACCAAAGAGATAGGAAAGGCCATAAGCCTTTGTGAAGTGATTTGCACTCTTAAGCAAGTGCAATGTACACCTCTGTTTCACTAGCAAGGGAATGCTAGTCACAACTAGTGAGAAGGTCACATACACGTACGAATGTTGTGTGAAACACTAAATACGGTTTTGGCACTTTCAAAGCACAGGACAGATTTCATTGTGGGTTTTATTTATATAGCTGCATAAATTGTAGACCCATAAGGTTGGAAGCTGCTTTTTCCTGTAACTAATCACTGGCATTTCTGCCTAGTAATAAAGCTTAAGTAGAACATTCAAAAATAGAGCTGTGGAAAATTTTTTGAGGGGGGCAAAAGGTTTATTTGCCAAAAATGCAATTTTAGACAATGCAAAATTATTCATAAATCCACTGAATAGCTTCAGCCAAAAATGGGGACTAGATCACAAAACAGCTAACAGCAATAGCAATCCAGCCATTAGACGTCTCTCTGGGATGTGGGAAAACTAGCAGCAATCTGCAGCAGTAATTTGAACATTGGAGTCTCTTCTGCCAGGTGAGAGCCCTACCTATTAGGGTCTGGGGCATTTGAAGGCAGGGCTCTCTGTCACTGTGTCACTGTGGTCACCAACCAGTAGTTCGGGATCTACTGGTAGATCTCAGAGCCTCTGACAGGTCATCCTGACCAGCTTGGCCAGGAAACTATCAAGTGCGGACACTTCAGCTGCTCCTCGGCCTATTGTCATCCTGCCTCTGCCTTGGAGCTGCCCCCCAGAAGCCTCCTGCCTGTTGTGCAGGGCGTGGGAAGGAGAAGAGGGGAGCGCTGATGTCAGGGAGTCCCTCCTCCCCCAACTCCTATACCCTATCTCCACACAGAGATAAGGGGATGCAGGGAGCTTGGCAAATCTCTGTCACTCGCACACACTGTGTATGTTTCTGTCAATCTCACAAACACACACTGTCCTTCCCTCTCATCTCCCAACCAACATATACGTGGTGGGTTGTTGTTACTCCTTTTTCTGCTTGCAGAGTGGGTTCTGACTGGTCTGTGCATTTCATAATTTTCATTTCTCTCTTACACTTACATTTAATTCTTTGAGGAGTGAGTTCTAAAATGCCTAACCTGTCATGGCTGGAGTCATTAGCCCTGTGGTATTTGCTGCTCCTGGAAGTGGCTGGCATGTCCCACATGCTGTCCTTGCCTGCAGAAACCGCTCCTGCACCTCCCATTGGTCAATAACAGGGAACTGTGGCTAGTAGTAGTTGTGGGCTCAGTGTCTGTAGATGAAGGACAGCACATGGCGCCATGGACCTATTGCTGTACATGCCAGCTGCTTTCAGGAGTGGTGCAGGGCCAGGGCAGGAGTAAATCTGCCTTAACCCCACTGCTCCGCCACCCAGAATGTGTCTCAGTTAAATGGTGCCCAGCCAGAGCCTGGTTCCTGAACCCTTGTCCCAGCCTTGAACCTTCTCCTGCATCCAATCACTTGCCCCAGACATGAGTCCCCCTGCACCCAAACTCCTTCCCATAAAGGGGGATGGAGTGAGCACGGTGAGGCCTCAGAGAAGGGATGGAGCAGGGGCGGAGCCTCAGTGAAGGGGCAGGAAGGAAGTGGAGCAAGGGTATTTGGGTTTGAAGTAGATCTTACATTGCACTTACATTGAAAAAGTGATCTTGTGGTCAGAAAGGTTGGACTCCACTGCTCTAGTTGTTCCACTGTGTCTAAATAATTAAAGAGGCTGTTGGGGGTGACAGGAAACCTAGAGCAAGTGACTATCTGAAAGGCTGCATTAGCCTGGTGATTATAGCACTTACTCATCCACCTTGACAACTCAAATTCCAGGCCCTGCTCTGGAGAGGGGATTCTTTCCCCTGTTTCATGAATCTAGCCCTTGAGAGAGAGCAAAACATTTTCGGTCAAGCAATGTGTTTCATTCAACCCCAAACAGACTTGGTTTGATTTACCAGACTTTTAGGGCATTTTGCAATTTGGTTTGACCCATCTTGATTTTCTTCTTTCTTCCGTCCTGTACAATTGTCAGTGACACCTCCCCCCAAAAAAGACACGCCCAATCCCACTTGCTGGCTGACTGCTGCTTGGTGTGCAGCTCTGAGGGGGACACAGCTATCTGAGAGGAGGAGCTTCCATTTGGGTTGATGAAATCCAATGGCATTAACTGTTACAGTAAAACTGGTTATAAAGTGTTATAAAGGTTATAAAGCTTTAGCATCTATCTGAACAGGATATTTGCCAGTCAAATTGTATTCAAATTAATGCTTTTGCATTGTAGAGGAAGTTGGAGTCCATCAAAGTGAGATTTAAACTAAATCTGCTGTCACTGTCACTCTGGACCCTATCCCTACCCTTTATTGCCTATTGTTCTGCCCTCTGGGGTGGAAGAGAACAACTTTTCTCCATCATTTTCATAGCAGCTTTGCAAGTATTTGAACACTGTATCATACCTTAGAATCCTAGGGTTGGAAGAGACCTCAGGAGGTCATTGAGTCCAACTCCCTGTTAAAAGCAGGACCAATCTCAACTGAATCATTCCACCCAGGGGTTTGTCAACCTGTGACTTAAAAACCTCTAAGGATGGAGATTCCACCACTTCCTTAGGTAACCCATTCCAGTGCTTCACCACCCT
>JANRFK010001605.1:27830577-27847193 GCA_030068395.1 Apalone spinifera | reverse complement strand
ACTATTGTTTCGACTAATTTGCCCGGTACTGAAGTCAGACTTACCGGTCTGTAACTGCCCGGATAGCCTCTAAAGCCCATTTTAAATATTGGTGTGACGTTGGCTACCTTCCAGTTATTAGCTACAGAAGCCGATTTAAAGGATAGGTTACAAACCACAGATAATAGTTCAGCAATTTCCCATTTGAGTTCTTTTAGAACCCTTGGATGAATGCCATCAGGTCCCGGAGATTTGTTAACATTAAGTTTTTCTGTTTTGTTCCAAAACCTCCTCTAATGACACTTCAATCTGGGACAATTCCTCAGATTCATCACCCACAAAGGACGGTGCAGATTTGGGAATCTCCCCAACATCCTCAGCCGTGAAGACTGAAGCAAAGAAATCATTTAGTTTCTCCACAATGGCTTTATCGTCCTTGATTGCTCCTTTTATATCTTGATTGTCTAGGGGACTCACAGGTTTTTAGCAGGCTCCCTGCTTCTAATGTACTTAAAAAACATTTTGTTATTTCTTTTTGAGTTTTTGGCTAGCTGTTCCTCAAAATCTTTTTTTGCTTTTCTTATTACATTTTTAGAAAAGCAAAAAAAGATTTAATTGGGATTGGCCCTGCCTAGAGCAGGGGACTGGACTTGATGACCTTCTGAGGTCTTTTCCTGCTCTGTGGTTCTATGATTGTCCCTTAAGCTGCAGGGCAGCCCAGCTTTCATGTGATAAATCAGTCCCACCCAGTCAGAGGCTCAGGGCTCCCTGCATAGAGCTGACTCACCTGTGAAGGGAACACTTTTGATGAGTGCAGGGGGTGGTCCTACCCCTTCCCAAAAGCTTCTTCCCCCATGCTGTGTCTAGACTTCAGTTCTATCAGAAAAAGATACACAAATTGCGAACCACAATTTGTATATCTTTTTCCAATTCTTATTTCAGAAGAGGCTGTTTTGACATTTGTCATGTCCACATGGGGCTAAATGTCAGGGAAAAACCCTTTTTCAGAACATCCCTTCTTCCTCGTAAAGCGAGGTTTACAAGGATGCCAAAAAAACATCTCTGCTTTTCAGAATTTTTTTTTTCATGACAGAAGAATATAAGAGTGGCCATACGGGGTCAGACCTATGATCCATCCAGCCCAGTATCTTGTCTGCCAAGAGTGGCTAATACCAGATGCTCCAGAGAGAGGGGACAGAACAGGTAATCCTCACGTGATCCCTCCCATATCACCCACCTCCGGAGAAACATAGGCTAGGGAAGCCATTCCTACCCATCCTAGCTAATAGCCATTGATGGACCTAATCTCCATGATTCCATCTAGCTCTTTTTTGAACCCTATTAAAGTCCTAGCCTCTGGTAAGGAGTGCTACAGATTGACTGTGTGCTGAGTTAAGAAAAACTTCCTTATGTTTGTTTTAAACCTGGTGCCTATTAATTTCATTAGTTAATTATTTCCCTGCCAGTCCAGAGCAGGGTCAATACAAAACCTACCATAGACATGTTTACAATTTCTCGTTGAACACGTGGGCTCTTGCCTAATTCGAATTAGCTGGTATTTCTCCTGCCATGAGGTTTACCAGCTAATTCGAATTAGGGGCTTTAAATCAGACTCCCGTTTCACTGCTGCGTGTAGACGCGGGCAGTTACTCCAGGCTAGTGAATTTCTAAAATGGCAACCGGCCGGGAACATGCAAATCAAGTGTGGGATATTTAAATCCCAGGCTTGATTTGCAACTTCGGTATGCTTCATTCGCCTCCCTACTTCAAAGTAGGGGGCAAGTGTAGACATACCCTTAGAGTTTGGACTTATGGCCTTACTACTTTGTACAATGGGCACAAGAAGGGTGCAGTGAAGATAGCTACATTAAAGAATGTAAAGTGCTCAGGTACCATGAGTAGTACAAAAGGCTATAACCTTAATGCTGTGGTCACCAACCACTAGTTCAGAATCTACTGGTAGATCTCAGAGGCTCTGACAGGTCATCCTGACCAGCTTTGCACAAGAGGGTTTTTCTTGCGCAAGAAGGGGCAGTGTAGACGCTCCTTCTTGCGCAAGAGCCTATTCTGAAAAAAATGGTGGCTCATTAGGTATGCAAGTGAGGCTCGGCGATATTCCATGCTTAACCTCATTTGCATATTACTTGTGCAAGAAGCCGCAAGTGTAGACATAGCCACACTGTCCTTCCCTCATCTCCCAACCCACCATATACGTGGTGGGGTTGTTACTCCGTTTTTCTGCTTGCAAAGTGGGTTAGTTTTGGGTTCTGACTGGTCTGTGCATTTCATAATTTTAATTCCTCTCTTACACTTACATTTAATTATTTGAGGAGTGAGTTCTAAAATGCCTAACCTGTCGTGGCTGGAGTCATTATCTCTGTGGTAATTACTGCTCCTGGAAGTGGCTGGCATGTCCCTGAGAGAGGCAGAGCAGGTGGTCTCCACACGCTGTCCTTACCTGCAGACATCACTCCTGCAGCTCCCATTCATCAATAACAGGGAACCATGACCAGTAGTGGCAGTGGGCTCAGTATCTGTAGATGGGGGCAACACATGGCACCATGGAGCTATTGCTGTACCTGCCAGCTGCTTTCAGGAGTGCTGTAGGGCCAGGGCAGGAGTAAATCTGCCTTAACCGCATTGCTCCACCACCCAAAAGGCATCTCAGTTAAACGGTGCCCAGCCTGCTTCCTGAATCCTTGTCCCAGCCTTGAACCTTCTCCTGCATCCAACATCCTGCCCCAGACATGAGTCCCCCTGCACCCAAACTCCTTTCCAGATCTTGCACCCTGAAACCCCTCCTGGACCCCAATCCCTCACCCTGGGCTAAGCCTGGGGCCCCTCCCGCACTCCAAACTTCTTGGCCCAAGACCAGAAAGTTGAATCCCAACCCCGGCCTGGTGACAGTGAGTGAGAATGGGGGAGAAAAGGTGATGGAGTGAGCAGGGCAGAGCCTCAAAGAAGGGGCAGGAAGGAAGTGGGGCCAGGGTATTTGGGTTTGAGGTAGATGTTACATTGCACTTACATTGGAAAAGTGAGCTTGTAGTCAGAAAGGTTGGAGACCCCTGCTTAATGACATGAAGCTGCTGCTCTTTGAATTCTAAGCCCCCCCCCCCCCCCCCCCCCCCCGCCCGCATTCATCACCCTACTTCCAGCACCAAGATGGACAAATTCCCAGAAGCAAAGAGTGGTGTGTGACCCCTCTAGGAACTTTCACTATCACCCTCTACTAGTTGAAGTGGGTGGGTTTCAGTCCTGTAGGGCCTCCTCAAAAGTGGATTTCAGGCAGCAATTGAGGCAAGTTCCCGGCCAGGATGACCAGTCCAGAAAAGAGTCATATGATCCCTCTGAGAACTCCTTCCAATCACTCTCTACCAATCAGGGCCAGTTTCAGCCCCACAGGACTGCCCCAAGAGTTGATTTGACCAAACAGGGCAAATGCCAGGGTGGAGTGAACTGCCCAAAAGAGGATCATGTGACCCCTCTAAGAACTTCCCTCATAGCCCTTAACCAACTAGCAAAGGTTTTACTCCCTTGTTGGCCACCTGAGAAGCAGAACATGTACCAATCAGAATAAGTGTAACAGAAGGGTCTAGGGCAAAACAGCATAATGTCTACAGAGAGAAAGCTAGCCAGCTGGCAGCACTACTACCCCAGCTGTCTCCACTCTTTGTGGAAGGGCCCTCTTGTTTCAAGAATACATTTTCCAGAAATCATGAAAACACAGAGGAAATAGGGACTCCTTTCCTACCGCCCCAGAGGAACTTCAGGGGAGGTGACCCAAGCATTTGCCCTGGTTGGTCAAATCCCTTCTTGGGGCAATCTGATGAGGCTGACACCTGCTCTGACATTATTACCCAGGGATGGTCACATGTCATCCAAAGATTGTAGGTGCTCAATCTCTTGTTGTGTCCCTCCAATGGCTCTGCAAATATAGAAATACTGTTATTCGAAGTTCCTTTCCCAAGTTCGTGTGAACCACACCCATTTCTGCATTTAAATTTCACAGCCAGCTTAAGCAGGGAATAAATACACTTGATGAATGACTGGCAGTGCAGAATGAATCTGGATGTGTTATTGTCCTGAAATGCAAAAGGAGTTATCCTAGACACATCCACAGGAAACCGTAACAGTGACGTCCTACTGGAGAGATGCCATCCAGGTAAAGAAAGAGAACCAGCATGATGGTAACTATTTCCGTGCCTTCTGTGAATTTTAAAGGCCATGTAGATGTTTATCAAATCTACTGCAATATTTTCCTGCCTAAAATAGAGGCTGGCACTGAAACGTGCGAATCTCAGCATTTTCCTGACACCTAGTGGGCAGCCTCCACATCTCCATTCTGCAGAAGAAGTTTAAGAAATGCTTTCTACTGGTCACTTTTAACACTAACAGTCAGTGATCTGTGCGACAGCGACCAGGGAAGAAATGAGTCTCTCATGCTTAACAATGGACGGTATCTGCCAGCACAGCACTCATCTGTTTGGATGAATAGCTTTTGGGGGATTTTTGTCATGTGCATGGGGTAGAAATGAGCCATGCAGGCAAATCTGGGAGGTAGGGGTCAATTTCCCATCTTGTAACATGCTCCATCCCATAATTTTGCCTTTTTAAAAAAAGCCCTTTCCCACAGCCCCAGCAGCCAGCTCTGAGCGAACATGGAACCTGCACAGCCCTGCACTGTTGTCATGAAAGCTGTAGAGAATGAGCAATCCTCCAGTATTTGTAGAGCCTCAGGAAGTGCTGAGGCAATGGGCATGGGAGGGTTTCTTTTGGGACAGACCCCCGGGGGACACAGTGCAAACCAGTCCAAGGCTGTCAATGGCATTCAAAAGCAGCTCCGGATGTGGGAAGGCCCTCTCCAGGCCTGAGAGGCAAGCCCTGGCTGGGAGGATTCATCATAAAGCAGGGTGGGGTCGATGAGCAGGGGTTGCACAACTTCTAGATGCAAAAAGCAACATTCCTGGCTCTGTGCACTCAACCACGCTCCATGCAGCTCTTCAGCACTTGGACATCAGAAGGAGCGGTGCTGCCAGCTGAGGAAGCTTGTACTGCTGAGTTGCTACCGCTCACTGGGGAATCAATTTGCAGTTGGAAAATCCAGTGGGAGCTGTTGTCATGCAAGTGGGCAAGGCCATTAACAGGACCCAGCTACCTAGAAATGTGACTCAAGGCAACATGCAGGATGCCATGGATGGATTTCCCCAACTGTAGTGGCCCGACAGACAGCAGATTACCCCCAACTTCAGCCCCAATCCTCTTTGGCAGAAAGGGCTACTTTTCTTTTTTGGGTCTGCACATCCTAAAGCCAAAACTCCTGTCATCTGAAGAAGTGGGCTGTGCCCACGGAAGCTCATGATACCATCTACGTGTTGTGTTAGTCTATAAAGTACTACCAGGCCATTTGTTGGTTTTTAAGTTTATCCTGTACAGACTAACTCAACTACCCCCTGAAGTTGACTTTTCTCTGGTTGTGCCAGCACTAGCGGGTCATTCAGGAAAAAGAGCCTGAAGCATGGGCCTGGTGTAAAGCCTGAGGCTTGAACCAAAGTGAGCAAGAGTAACAGGCAGGCCTTGTCAAAAGCCAATGTTTGCCTGCAAGTCAGTGCCCAGGACATGAACTCAGCACTAGCACTGCTAGCCCTGCTAAAACACATGGGACAGGAAAATACATTCCACTCAGACAGCACAATGACACCCAACCTAGCACCAGATAAAATCGTTTAGAAAAAGTGGTGAATAGTGGTATTTTGTCTGAACAACAGGCAGGGCCGTCCCTCGGCGGGGAACGGGGGAAGGTGAGGACCTGGGGAAATCCCAAGGGTACAGGACAATTCCCTGGCCACAGGTCCTGCTTCTGCTCTGTCTCCACCCCACTCCTGCTCCACCTCTTCCCCCAAGACCCACCCCTGCACTGCTCTGCTGCATCCCTTACCATCTTCTTGCCCCTCCCCCATGCAACACAAGTCAGATGATTCCTGGATACCTGGCATGGGGTAGCAGCAGGGGTCAGCCACCTCCCTGCTCTTCTCCGCTACCCTCTCCCAGCTCGCAGCAGTCGGCTTCTCTGCAGCAGTAGGAAGCCAAGTGCCCTGGGACTGGGGCACTCTCCTTCCTGCTGCCAAGGAGAAGTGGGGCATAGTGGGCCCAGAGAGGGCAGTGGGGTATAGCGCAGTTGCTGTGGTGAGTGCAGCGAAGGGTTGACCCTTGCTGTTGATCCACAACAGGCCCCCAGATAATCCCCTGGGTCCCATCCATAGGACAGTTGAGGCAGCTGCTGCAGGGATCCCTAAGCATGGGAACTGCGGGGTCACCCCGAACCATCTTATGGATGGGAGATCTCTGGTAACAGGTGGTAAATTCCACACAGGTGTGATATTTCACACATTGTCTGAAAGATCAGGAAGAAAGTACAAGAGGTGGTAACAAACATACCATTAAATTCCTAACATGATTTGTATCACAGATTGTCTCAGTCAACACATGTTGGGATACCTTGGCCTCTTTGTCCAGTCTAGGGGGCAGTGGGACCTCCCACTGACTGAGCTGAGTCCATTGTCACAGGCGTAGTGGTTCAGTAGACTCTGTTGACAACTATTACTTTCCTTCATTTGACAGTAAACCTGACTCAGGTGCAGCGAGGCTGATAGTAACCGTGAGCTCTGGTGCAAGGGGTGTGTATGGGCAGCTCCCACCCCAGAAGGGGCAGAGGCAGGGGCAACCAGCCCTTAACGCTGTCCTGACTGTTGTGCCTCCCCACCACAGCATTGCAGAGAAGCACTCTGGTGGCAATTCACAGGGGCCAGGGCAACTGCTCCCTTTCTCCCCACCCTCCTGTCAGCAGGCCTGCTCAGGCCCCTTCATACTGTATCTGATTCTGTGGTCCTTGGGGGCTTTCTTGGAGTCTGCTGTGCTGACTACCTGCACAGAGTCAGTGCAAAACACAGGAGCACGCACGCACGCACAGTTCTCATCATTGGGCAGAGCAAGATACCTGTCAAGACATCATACTGGTGACTTCTGAGCCCCACACGTCACTGCTGGTTGTGGGCTGGCTAGAGATGCACAATGCTTGGATCTTGTAACAGAATTGTTCAGGAAATGTCAAGCTGGAACATTTTCTCAAACTGGCAGATTGCCATTGATGTTAATGAGTTGCCAGCAGTGGTGCCACGAGAGCATCTTGTACCCCTTGCTCCTGACAAAATTCAGCTCCCAGCTCAGAAGGTGCAGAATGGCATCTGAATGTGTTTCTGGTAGGTTGCTGGGACAGGGGCAGTATTTACCCACTAGATCAGCAACAAGCCACCTCCACCCAGGCCCACCAATATGGGAGGGCAAAAGGCCGATTCAAAAGGGCCCAAGGCTCTGGCTGCCATCTCTGCTACCGCAGCAGTGGCCAGACCCGGAGCACTGTGCCAAATGCTCTGACCAGCACTGAGGGCTGCCAGGGAGGAGGGCTCCATGCAGCATGCTCCAGGGCACTGAGGGCTGGCCCCCTGTGCTACTCCCCTGTGCTACCCCTTCCACTTGAGGCCACGACTCTTCTGGTAGCATGGAACTGGGTCCCCCACATCTTACCCAGGCATCCAGCACATCTGTCAGCTTCCCTGCCTCCACCCCACCTGAGCACCTGTGGTGCCCCCAAGCATCAAAGATTTAATCAGGGGTACAGGTCATGAATTTTTGTTTACTGCCTGTGACCTGTCCATGACTTCTACAAAAAATACCTGAGACTAAAACGTAGCCTTAGTCATGGAGTAAAAATGATGAACTTATTTAAAAAAAATAGTGTAACAAAAATAATACAAGAACATGTAGCTGTGACAAATACATGAACAGCAGCACATACATGTAGAATGCTAGAAAATGGTGGATGTTTGGCTGAAATGGACACAACTGTGGCCATCCCAGGTCAGCAGAGGTGAAGCTGTGGTGGTATTCACTGCCCTCATACCCGTGGTGTGGCAGGACAGGAATGCACATGGAAAGCTGGAAGAGAAGGCGCTGGGGACTGCTGAAATGTCTCTGTGGACTGCAAAAGAAGGCAAGAATGTGAATGTTGGACCTATAGTCAGTGAGAACCTGTAGCATTTGTGTTTGCTACCTGAGAAGCCCCATTATGTCTTGGTGCAGCTCCCAGTCTTTTACCTGCTGGGAAATCTGGGTCTCTCCCCTGTCCACTCATCCCTTCTCCAGCATGTCTGCTAGTTTCACACTTCACACTCTCCATTCAAGGTTGGGTTCAATGAGATCCTTCTCACTGAACAGATCCTCCCTAATCCACTTTTCTCCTCCCTGGGTCAGGATCTCCCTGGGTACCCTTCAAGGTGACAACAGGGGCAGCATCAGATAAACCAGACAGACGTATCATTGAATTTGTAGTGGAAAGCAAAAGGTAAATTTCATTCCTTCCTTGCCTTATTCCCATAAGTTTTATTTAAAACATGCTTATTGATACTTGAGCTTTGGCACAGCACTAGTGAGCTCCCCGACCTTGTGATATGCCTCCTGTAGTTCCTTTACTTTCATAGGGCACCACTACTGATCCCTCTCACACCCCTTCACCTGTATTCCTGTGAAGTCTTTGTTGTTGTCCACACTTTTATTACTACTCTCTAGCTACACCTGCACAGCCTCTTCTCCCCTTGGGTCTAGGGAATCCATCTAGCCAGTGCGGCTGCTGGGGAAGTTGCACACTACTAAGGGAGAATGTGCTCACCAACCAATTAAAAAATATGCCCTTAAATTCTTCCATGTTGTCTAACCAAAATACATTGCTCAGGCAGTATTGGAGCCTCTCATCCAGAAGTCTGATCATTATTACCAATCTCCTTATATATTTTAGAGTGCATTTTTCTGTCTGTGAGCCCGTTTGTTCAAGAATGCCTCCTAAACTGTCAGAGCTAGGATAACCACATTTGGTAGGCAGCGTCATCTTATTCTTACAGCAAGGTCAGGGTTTTGTTGTGCCAGCAAAATGGAAAGTGCCTAGAATCCAATTGGATTCCATAACATGGAAAGGGAGGAGGCTGATCAGAGAAAAGCAATACTGCAGAGTGACCAGTGGGGGCAGCCACACTAGCTGGAGAGTGGGGACAGGGCTCCACATGACTGGACACCAGAATGGGAAAGTGGCCCTCCTGCCCCAAACTGTGCCAGATGTGGGGAGGGAGGGAACCAGTCATTCCCCCCCAGGACCACCCAGATGCTGGGGCCAGGAGCTGTGGCCCAATTGCGGATAAGCAGCAGGACTGAGGGGGAGGGGGCAGCTGGAGGCTGGGGCCAGACCCTGGAAGCATGCCTTCCCACTCAGACAAGAGATGCAGGGTGGTGGGGCGAGGCAGTTGAGGCCAGGTTCAGCCCCCTGAAACACAGCTGGTTGCCAAAGAGAGCAGCTAGAGGCTGGGACTGGTCCCCAGAGCCCCTCTCCACTTGGAACAGCTGCAGGGTGGGGATCCAGCTAGAGGCTGAAGTCGTCCCCTGTAGCCTCTCCCCCCTCAGAGCAGCTGCAGGGTGGAGGGGGCAACTGGAAGGCAGGGCTGGCACCTGGAACCCCACCCATCCCAGACCAGCTGTAGGCTGTGGCATGGGGGGAGAGAGGGTGACCGCTGGAGGCTGGTGCAAACCCCAGCCTACTAGGAGGAACTGCCACCACAGTACCATCCTTGCTACCATGGGCAGCCCAGCTAAAGCTCTCTGCCATTCTCCCAACCTCCTGCCCTGAGTCCTGCACCTCTCATCCCCTGCCCTGAGTCCCCCCTGCCCTCATTCCTGCACAACCATCCCCTGCCCCAGCTAAAGCTCTCTGCCATTCTCCCAACCTCCTGCCCTGAGTCTTGCACTCTCCACTCCCTGCTCTGAGCTCCCCTCCCACCTCCTGCCCTGCCACCCCATACCCTGAGCCTCATCATTTAAATAAAGCATATACATTTTCCTTTTAATTTCCACAAAAAAAAAAAGAAAACATTTCTATAGATAACAACCCAAGCAACACCGGGTCCATCTGTCAGAAAAGAACAGGGCACCTTTATTGCAGATACTCGTTCTGCCTCGGATCCCTCCTACCTGGGATGCGAGTGAGCAACGGATTTACCCAAGTACACCTTTTAATCTTAGTTAGTATGTAAATACACCTATCAATTACATCAGCCTTTAAGCCCTATTTTAGTAATGTGAACACACACATAATGTGGTGAATATAATTATACCTGCCCCTGTTTACATCACAATAAACAGATCCTGGCATCAGCAACTTATAAGGGGTTCAGGAGATGTGACCCTGAATGCACAATTCACAGCGGATAAGGGAGTAAGGAAGAGAGCATTGCTAACACACAGGACATTCATTAAAAAATTATATCTTGGATACAGCTGCATGGTCATCTATCCTGAACAAGCAGGGAAGGAGGAATTAAAACAAGTCTGTAAATCAATAGAAGCAGGATCTGCCTGAGTGGTGCCCCATTACCATGGTTGCAACTACCAAGACCCCTTATTTAACCCTTACACACCCCAATAACATATGCTAGTACTTTTATATAAGATCGTCAATTGGCATGAAAGGGAAATACCCCAGTTTAAACAGAAGGGAGACAAATACTGACAAATATCCTGTGTTATCTAATCACTTTATTTTGAGAAAAAAGGATGAAGATTCAACAATGGTACTACAATTTCTTCTCTCTTCTAAACTATTCCAGGCCCAGAATTTTTAGCTTTCAGTTGGATAACCAAGTTAACACTGACTCTGGCTATGTCTAGACTGCAGGCTTCTTTAGGAATAAGCTTTTTACAGAAGAGATCTTCCAAAACAGCTTCTTGCGTAAGAGCGCGTCCATGCACAAAAGTGCATCGAAAAAGCAATGTGCTTTTTCAAAAGAGAGCATCCAGACTCATTGGACGCTCTCTCACATAAAAGGCCACCCGGAACCACTTCTTTAGGGCTTTAGGTCACCAATTGCTTCCCAGTGCTAGTGCCCGAAACTTGCAGAGACACATGCTTAAAGGGACCCCCCTGGGCAGCTGTTTCTCTGCTTCTGCTGTGTATTTGCTACCTCTTCAAGGGACAGCAAAGCTCTCGCAGTGCCTGCTGTGGTTGCCCTGCTTTTGTGGATGCCGCAGCTTTTTTCTGTGAGCCATGGAGCCGGAGCTGCCCCTGGGCATGCGATGGCCCCACACAGCCATGATGCAGTTTTTGCTGCACTTTCTGCCAGCTGCCTTCCTAGTCCTGACTGAGCTGGACCCTGAGCTCCTTCTGGAGACCCTTTCCCTGGATGCAGGAGATCCACTCTCGCAACCGCACCTCACTATGGACAGGCATTTTTGGAGGCTCAACACCAGTTCAGAGTGGTGGGACCAGCCGGTCCTGGAGCAGTGGGATGACCAGCAGTGGCTCCAAAACTTCCACATGCGGAAGGCCACCTTCTTAGAGCTATGTGCCTGGCTCACTCCCCGACGCCTGGAGAAGCGGGTCGCAATTGCCATCTGGAAGCTCGCCACCCGTGACAGCTACCAGTCAGTGGGCAACCAGTTTGGCGTGGGGAAACTTTGGGGCCTTTCTTATAGAGGTAAGGCACTCTAGGGCTGCAGTCCCTACGTGGGGAGCTGGGGGAGTCCTGGAAAAGGGGGACCCTCCGGAAAAGGGGATTTGGGACTGTGGGGGGTAGAGTGAGGGTGGGGGGAAGCCCTGTCCCCGGGGGTTGTGCCGTCCCACCCTCACACAGTCCTGCTGCTGGGGGGGCAGCCCCTGGGGTGTTTGTGGGAGGGAAGAGGAGGAGAGGGGGACAGGCACCTCCTAAGCTCAGGCACTTCCTCTCTCATTCTCTGTTGGGGGGCGTGTGTGTGTTTGTCTCCTTCTGCAGGTGGTGAGGGCCATCAACTCAATCCTACTGTGTAAGGTCATCCACCTGGGAGACCTGGACCCCATTGTGGCTGGATTTGCTGCCCAGGGGTTCCCAAACTGTGGCAGAGCCATTGATAGGACCCACATCCCAATCCGTGCACTGGAGCATCGAGCGGCCCAGTACATTAATAGGAAGTGCTACTTCCTACTGCAGGCCCTGGTCGACCACTGTGGACGCTTCATGGACATTTCTGTCAGGCGATCAGGCAGGGCACACAATTCACGTATGTTTCATAATTCCAGCCTGTGTGGGAGGCTGGAGGCGGGCACATTCTTCCCCTACCATGAATTTGCAGTTGGGGACATGCAGACACCACTGTACATTGTGGTGGATGCAGCCTACCCCCTTATGCTGTGGCTTATGAAACATATCACCACCTAGACCCCCGCAGGGATCATTTTAATGACTGCCTGAACTGGGCTCAGATTCAGGTGGTGTGTGCTTTTGGCTGCCTGAAGGCGCATTTTAGGTGCCTGCTTACCCGCCTCGATGTGGGGGAGCACAACATCCCCGAGGTGGTCGTGGCATATTGTGTCCTCCACAACATTGTAGAGAGGAAGGGGGAGGCCTTCCTCCTGGGGTGCTGCCATCCGCCAGGCCCATCAGGCTGGGGTGCGCATCTGGGAGGTCTTGAGAGTGAGGTTCTCTCAAGGACCCCAGTAACTCTCCCCAGAGCCTCCCCAACAGGGAGTGGGTGGTGCAGGCATGCCTGTGTGCTGCGTGTGGCACTCTTCAATGTGTCTGGGGTTGTGCCTGCATCCTTGTGGATAACCTGCTTCTGGCCGTGGCAAGTGCTGGGAGGACTTCCCCCTCTCCCATGGCTGGATGTGTGTGGCCTCCCCTGAGCCTGGCAGCTGGATCCCATCTATGCTCAGGGGGTGCCTGCTGCATCTGCGTGCCACACGCTAACCCTCATGCGTGGACTGCAGCATGATGTCCAGCCTGAGCAGCCCAAGTGACACTTCCCCCTTCCCCCCTGTGTGCCAGCCTCCTCCTCCACCCTGTGTGAGACACAAAGTAAGACCACTCGCCTGAAGATCCCACCCCAGTGTCCAATAAGGCCTGGGAGACAAGAGTGACAGGTACCGGCTCTAGGGACAGGGTGATGGTCTCTGCCTCCTTGTCCAGCTGGCCCTGGTCAGCTCCTTTCTGCTCCTCCTCCGCCGAGACCTCTGGCTGGGCAACAACGCCACAGTCTATTATGATGGATTTGGTGCAGCTCCTGGTAATAGGGGTAGGTGTGGGGTCCTGCCCCGGAGCACAAGTTGCACTCTCTGGCCCAGATGTATCCCTGATGGAGCTCTTTCACCTTACTCTGGACCTGTTCTAAAGTCTGGGGTAGGTGTCTACGTTCCGCCAGGGACTTGGCTATGCACCCAAAAATGTCAGCGTTACACTGTTTAGAGCGGAGATCCCACAGTGTCTGCTCCTCACCCCACGGTTCAGGGAGGGACAGGATCTCCACTCCAAATCAGGAGAATACCCACCTCTTGTTCCCCCAGGTGGGTCCTAGGACCCCTGGGGCTGCTCCCTGTGAGGGCCAGGAGGGATCGCGGGGGGCTTGAGGCTCTGCCATAGCAGGCAAGGCCTGTGACAGGGAGAGCCGCATGGTGAGGTGCTGCTCTCAGGCCGGCTTCCTGCCACAAGGCTTGTCCAGGGTGCCCGCAGCTTTAAGAGGGGTCAGGAAACAGGAAATATAGAGTCCTGATTACTTTGGACAGAGTGGCCATCAGGGCACCTGTTATTTCCTGGAGTCCTCTTCTTTCGGAAAAAAAAACCCCTCTTCCCCATCCACACACGCTTTTTTCTGAAAGAGCTTTTTCAGAAAAAGGCTTCTTCCTCGTAGAAAGAGGGTTATAAATGCCAGAAAACCCCCTCTGTTCTTTCAATTTACTTTCGGAAGAACGCGATTGCAGTGTGGACGTAACACAGGTTTTGTCGGCAAAATGGCTGTTTTTCTGAGAAAACTCTAGTGTAGACATACCCTCTGAAGAGACTTTAAAAGAGTGACTCCCTATTTTGTCTGTCAGTTATATCACATGAAGGCAGTGCAGTTGACAGGCAAAAAGACATTTATGTCTAACCAGTAACCCTGCAAGCTCAACCTGAAAACTGAGCAGAGTTCTATACTTTTCATGCCTGGTCACCAGTAAAGGAAGGTCCCTCGGGCCATGGCCACTATGGACAATCATTCAGAAGGACACTAATTACGTCCTTTCTAAGCTCTATGCATCACCGCTGATCCCAAGCTGTGCCTTCAATTGTACCATGGAAGCCAACCAAAGACTAAGGTTAGCACAGATTTTAATGAGGACATGTTTCCCTAAAGGATCTATTTCATCTAACTATTAAAGGCATTAACATCAACTAACATCTCCACAGTGCTCTTAGTCTTCAGCTAGCTAGACTGGTTGAACTGAGGATGTAATCTTGAGAAAATGATAGTGCCCAGGGGTTTAATTCTACTGCTTTGGGGAACATGCTACAAGAACTATAGGGAAGTCCATTCATGAATTTCCTGATGGCTTCTGATATATGTATTTTGATGACTTAGTGCTGATTTAGTTTACAAGTTGCATCAAATTAATTATGGTGTGTTTTAAATTGTTTCAGAACAATGGATAGAGATTTGTACACAGTCATGATTTGGTTTAAGAGTGATTTGGTTAACTTAAAACCCTCAGAATACTGTTCTTAAACCAAGAGAAGATTGTCTGTATAGAAACATGCACCAGTTTAACTAAAATGTAAAAAATGTACCTTCAGTTACACCAGTGCCAATGCTTATTTATATTATGGTAGCCCTGGGGCCCAAACTGAGATCAGGTGCCATACAAACTGGCTGTGTCTAGACTGGCCCCCTTTAAATAAATAAAATAAAGCCTTTTCCGCAAGATCTCTTATTCCCTTTAAAAAAAATTTTCCGCAAGAGCCCTGTCTAGACTGGCGCTTTTTTCCGTCAAAGCTTCAAGACGGAAAAAAGCAGCAGCCATGTTCATGCAAATGGAGCGGGGAAAATGTAAATCCCCGCTTCATTTGCAATTCCGACTGGCCTCCTTTGCATGCCTTTTCCGGCAAAGGGGGCCAGTCTAGACACAGCCACTGAGTAAAACAATCCTGTCTCCCCAGTATCTTACAATCCATGCTTAATGGCAATCCCTTCTTGAATAAAATCAGAATGAGCAGACAGGTGACAGAATTCTATTCTTCTGACACCCGGCAGAGGACAAATCTAAGTTTCTATCATTTTTAGCACAGTGGAAATAATGTCGGAGGAAGGTCCATGAGATGCTAGTCTACCTATCATGGGTAGGCCTTTGACTTTAGAAATCTTAGGTTTAAAGGTGAAAGGGGATCTTTGAGTCCAGATTAGATAAGTTTAAAGAATGAGACATTCTATTAAAGTTCCTGAATCGTGAAGTTTAGGACGACTCCAGCAATACGAGCAGAACTTAAAGGCTCTTACCACATTTAATTTGTGCCAAAGCACAGGACTTAGGAGATAGGCAAAAGCTTGGTAGTGCAATTTCCAGGTGATAGATGACTTGAAGACCAGGCACTGAATTATCACGGAAAATCTGATTCCTCTTACAGCTGATAGCTACTCTTTTTCCAAACTTAGATGTGGAAATATTTAGGGAAGAGCATCCATTGATGGAGGGGACCCGAGAGGGACCACGAGGCAGAACTTTGATTTGTGGAGAGCTATATGTCCAAATACTTTTGATAGGCAGAGGTCCCCACTTCTACTTTCCTGCCAACTGCTGAGCACAAAACCTTTTCTATGAAGGATGCTAGCTGACAACCTGAAATTCAGCTGAATTTGAAGAGCTCTAAGACCTAAGGGTATGTCTACACTACAAAGTTAATTTGAACTAACAGCCGTTAGTTCGAATTAACTTTAATAGCGGCTATACATACAAACCGCTAGTTCGAATTTAAATCAAACTAGCGGAACGCTTAATTCAAACTTGGTAAACCTCATTCTACGAGTAGTCATGCCAAATTCGACTTAAGTAGTTCAAATTAAGTGCTGTGTAGCCACTTAATTCAAACTAGCTGGAGGCTAGCCCTTCCCAGGTTCCCCTGGTGGACACTCTGGGACAAACCAGGAAAACTCTTTTGCCGCCTCCCAGCCCTGAAGCCCTTAAAGGGGCAGATTCTGGCCACAGCGCCTGTGCCACTTGCCAGCCTGCCAGCATCCAGCCATCAGACCCTGCATCTGGCACAGCATGAGCCGGCCACCTGCTGCCACCCAGTCCTCCACCTCTTCCCAGGACCAGGCTGGCGGCTCTCAGGAGCCTGCCAAGAGCCAAAAAAGATGGGCGCCCACCTGGTCTACTGAGGACATCGTGGACCTCATTGAGGTTTGGGGGGAGGCCTCCAATGCCCATGATCTCCATGCTAGGCACAGGAATGCGGCCGTCTACAGCCGCATGGCTGCCAGCCTGGCCACCAGAGGCCACATGCGTAGCCAGGAGCAGGTGCATTGCAAAATTAAAGACCTGTGGCAGGCCTATGCCAGAAGCTCCCAACCAGGGGCTGACCCAGCCACCTACCCTCATTATGAGGCCCTGGACAGCATCCTGGGGGCTCACACAGTCTGTGCTCCCCGGGTGGTGATCTACCCCGGGGCAGAGGGCCCCACACCTGAAATGGGAAGAGGAGGACGACGATAGCCAGGAGCCGCAGGAGCCTGCAGGGAGCCTGCCCAGCACCCAGGACCCCCGA
>JANRFK010001605.1:27814490-27830477 GCA_030068395.1 Apalone spinifera | reverse complement strand
TAGCCCTTCCTGTTGATATACAAGGAGGCCTGGTGTTCTGAGGCACAGATGTGGATGTGCGTCCCGTCGATCGCGCCCTCCCTCCCCCCACAGTTGGGAAAGCTGAGGGCACCAAACCCTTGGATGATCACGTACAGGGCGGTGAGGTGGACAACCCTGTGGAGCAGCACCCTATTGATTGCCTTGACCACCTGCAGAGAGAGAGACAGAACCAAGAATCACTGGGGTGCCTGGGAGTGTTCGTTCCCTGGCACTGCCCCGCACCCCACTCCCAGAAGCAACCCCCGCTGCAATCCTGGCCACCACGGGCGGTGTGTAGTACGGCTGGGACAGACCAAACCCTCCCATGCAGGACACTTTCGCCTCCTCCCCCCGTTTTCCCTGGGGCAGCCCATCCCCTCCTTGCAGCCCCCCTCCCCCTGGCCCAGTGGCTCGTGAGTGCCGTACCTCCATGAGCACTGCTCCAACAGTGGATTTCCCCACCACCGAACTGGTTCCCGTCCGGTGTGGAAAGCTTCCACAGGGCGATGGCCACACGCTTGTGGAGGGGAATGGCGGGCCTCATGCGAGTGTCCCATTGCCGCAGAGCAGGGGTGAGCTACTCACAGAGCTCCAGGAAGGTGTCGTCCTTCATCCTGAAGTTTTGGGTCCACTGTTGGTCTCCCCAGTACTCCAGAACGATGCAATCCCACCAGTCACTGCTGATGTCCAGACGCCAGATGCGGCAGGTCATGCTGGCATCTGGGAGCGGCTGCGGTTCCTCCATGGCTCCCAGGGAGGCCAGGGGGAGGGGCAGGAGGCTGACATGCACCAGATGGTGCCTGGCATCCTCGAGCCATTGCTGCCAGGCTTGCAGCCAGCAACAAATCCAAAAACTGCACCAGAATGCCCAGGGGCAGCTCTGGCTCCATGGTGCCAACTGCTGCGGTGTCCCCAATGAGAACAACCGAAACAGAGAGGCAGAGAGAAAAACACTTTGCTGTCCCTCGGTGAGGTAGGCAAGCAAGCAGAAAAGCTGAGAATCGGCTGTCCGGGGGGTCCCTTTAAGCACAAGCCTCAGATAGGTTCAGACAGCAGCCACACAAAGCAACTGAGCTGATGCCCTGCGGGAACCAGTTTAAGCTGGCCTGAAATGCGACCCAATGTCCAATCAGTGTGGACGTGCTAATTCGAATTAGTAAAACGCTATTTCGAATTAGTTTTTGGGTCTAGATGCGTTATTTCGAATTATCTTATTTTGAACTAACTAATTCAAAATAAGTTAATTCGAAATAGCGCTATAGTGTAGACATACCCTACGGGACTGTTGATTCTGTGGGTGAGACATTCCTGTTCACAGCAGAGTCACCTACACCTTATTAGAGACTGGAAGTGCCTAGGAATGTTGGACTGCAGGTGGGGGCAAGTCTCCTCGCCTGGGTACACACACACATTAGGTCAGCTTGTGCATAAAATACCCATGTGGATGTTGTGGCATTGGCAGAGGCTTAGGCTTGCCACCCAAGCGCAAGCCCATTCAAGCCCTAGGGTCCAAGCTCTCTCCATCAGTTGTGCAAGATTCAGTTATTTTTCATGTGCTAGCTTGACTCTTGCTAGTACAGCTCTTGTCTACTCAAGCTGGGAGGCCTGCTTCCTGCTACAGCACAGCCATACCTTAAGGGTTTAATTACGAATTAATTTGATATTCCCTCCCCCATTGCCACCAGAGCCTATGGCTCAGATTTTATCCAGGCTGCTACAGGATCGGAGAAGGGATTCAGAAGGGCAATTTTTGGCTATGGGAAGAAGAGTGGAGTACCAATTTTACTGAGTCCTGGGAGGAAATGGAATGGGTGTGTGCACACAGAATATATTTTCCAGTATCCCTACTCATCCTCTGAAAACGACTGACAGCAGAGCAGGAAGAAAAACATGGAAGTGTTGAAGTGAAAACTCCCAAGAGAACCTTGTAAACAAAACAGATCCTTCCTGCTACATGTTTGCATGACTGATTTTTGTACCTATATAAAAGCTGGCAAGACAAAAAAAGCAAGTTGCAGGAGAAATAAAATCAAGAGATTTTCTCCTTGAATTTCTGTGGCCAGGGTTGTCTTTTCTTCATAACTGGGTTGGAAACATGAGTTTCTAGTATTGGTAAGAGCTCTCCTAAAACCTGAGACTTGTGTCCATCTTCCCGTGACAAGGTTAATTCAATCACAGAATGTCCCAGGAAAAAGGAAACAGGAAGCTGTTGAGGCCAGTTCTATTCAGTCTAAAAAGCTTGATTTAAGCCCTCATCTTTAGGCACAGCTCTGCTAGGAAATGCTTATTTTCCAGAAGTTGCACTTGTGCTAGCAATGGAGCAACTCTTAATGCAGACAGGCTCATTGGCTTTTGCCACCATGTCATGCAAAGCTACTCAGGGCAGGTAGTAAAAATTCATAAATCCTGTCTACACTGGCACTTATACTATTGCTAGAGTAGATGTATTAAAAAGGTAATTAAATTTGGGAATCCCAAATCCTATGTTTTTGTTAGGATAGTCTTATGGGCTCGGGACTTTTTTTTAACTCTCCGTCCACTGGAAGAATTAGCTAAGTGAGAGGGTGATGCTCAGACCTTCAAATTTTGCCCCTAGGAATTACATACCAACAAGAGTCTATTTTTTTCAAATTGGACACTTGTAATTGAAACAGGAACACTTACCTCTCTGCAGAGATGGATGGGAGAGAGATGTATAGCTATCCAGCCTGAGAAGATCCAGCATACAGAGAATGTGTCTCCTGCTGGAAATAGTCACCAGTGTTGATTACATCCCCATGGAACTGCAGGATTTGCGGTTGCTCTTCCTTTTCTCTGATTTCCAAAGTATCACTTACTATGAAAATCATCTTAAATTCTCAACAGAAAAAAATTGCTTTGCCAAAGAAAAACCCAGACCCTTCCTTTGCTTGAGTCAAGTTAGATTAAGGGTGCTTCTACACGGCCCAATTTGTTTATCTATGATAGAACAAGTGGCAGAGAAGGCCAGCTGCTTGAACCCAGCCTGGGTTGTATAGAAATACTTTCATGGACTAAATAACTTTGAAAGGCCTATAATGAACAAAATCTTGTGAGCTCAAGAGGAATTGAAATGTACTAAAAAACTTGCAGCAGGGAGCTCATTTTCTCCAGTGGGATGGGACTATCCTATAATTGTACTTCTGGGCAGAGAACAAAAAGCATGAGAAATTTCAGAGCCAAAGATGCTGGTGATTTGGGGTGGGAGAAGAGGGAGCAACAAGTATAAAACCAGAAAATACCAGGCAAATGTTTATAACCTCAGTTTAGACAGAACATTGAAAATGGCATTTAATATTCACTGACTTGGACCTGCTTAATCTTTGTGTCTGGTGCATGGGTTCTTCAAAATTACACAGCTCATGCTTTCATTCTATCATGTAGCCATGTTTCTTCCAGGGCAGTTTCTTATGGAACAGCAGTCAAATTAATGAGAATTTAGAACGTGCCAGCTATTTTCAGCAGTATTGCACAAGCTTTGTGCAATATATTCTCTGCAAGTCACCTGGCACGTCTTCCACATTTAGAGTACAAAGTCTCAAAGGGGTAGCTGTTTTAGTCTGTAATGTTAAAAATGAGTACTCCTATGGCACCATAGAAACACAAAAATATATATAGTATCATGAACTTTCATGGGCAAAAACCACTTCTGCAGATGAGCTGGAAGCAGAGGAATACTCATTTTGTATTCCTTTTGAGGCTATCTTTGAAGTTCCACTCATAAAAAGGATTTTACAGTATTTCACTAACATTTAAAATATAATTCTTAATTAGTCTCTTAACAAAATCCTGTTTTGAAACAGGAAATAGTTTGGGCTTTCAAAAGGGAATAGCTTAGTTTCAAAGTTTCTCTCTCTCCTAATGGGTTATGTAGTGTATGTGGGGGAAACAGGAAGTTCCTCTCATCTGATTATAGACTCACAAAAGCTATTTTCCAGAGCTGGATGGAATATTTGTACCAAAGTGAAGCTTGGCTGAAATATGCGGATGCAAAGCAGACACATTTCATGGACAGCTGTTTAGAAAAATGTTGCATTGGGAAGTTTTTTAAAAGTAAAAGAGTCACTTTATAACTTGATTAGGGCAGTGGGATATTGGAGATGGCAAGTTTAAATCCCTTGCATCCGGCAAAGTAGGGACCCCTACATGCCAGGCTATACTACGCTCTTACTTCCAGGATAGAAACCTTCCCTCTTCCTTCCAAACCGAAGCACTAGTTTTGATTATAAAAAAAATGTACATTGCCAAGCCCGTGTTTGAGAACATTTGCAAGGCTTTGGTTTGTTCTCACGTGGAAAAAAAAAATTTCAAAACCTCAACATTTGTCATGAAAAGGAATTGTCCATTCTCTGGCCAGAATTACCTTTTTTTATAATGAAGACCATTGTTCATAGAAACACTTCTGTCATCAGTCAGGATTGAGGCTGATAAGTTCCTGACAGGTCCTCTACTGTTAATGATGATAAACTTTTCACTGCGTGCATGCGTTTGCTCCCCAGTCTAGTGCGCTAACCATGTGGAATTAATTAACATGACAGACTCGCAAGAGAGCCCCAGAGACCACAAACCAGATAAGGACTGAAAGCACCACAGTACATTTATTGCCAAGAGACATACAATAATAGTTGTCAGTGAACAGACTTGCTGCTGTGTCACTACACCTTATGTAAGCTGTGGCAATGGACTAACACCCCACTAAGCGCCCTGGATTTCCAGCGGGGCCCCCCCTGTCAGCAATCACCCTTTGGGGTGTACTTTTATACACAGATTAAAACAAGTTACACATCACTCCTGATGTATCAGGTTGCCACCCTCAGTTATCTAGTTAACACCCCTTACCTCGCAGAACGGGGGTTTACTTACTATCCATCATGCTGTCAACTTTGACCTGGTCCTCAACCTAGGTCAGTATGTACATTATCTGTGGGTATGTGGGAGGTACCAAGATGTTTCTTAATGAGTTGTTCTGTTACGACCCCTCTGGAACATGCTTACATCCTGTTCCTGTTATCTTTTGGTGTTCTTTATGCTTGACCTGGCTTATACTATTTTTCTTTAGCCAAGCCTCTTTCCTGCTTGCAGTTCCACTGAGTCAAAAATCTTGCTCACTAGATTTCAGGCCTGCTAATTTTATGTTGCAGACCCTTAACTTCTGCAACTTCAAGAAATGGTTAGATTTTTCAAGGGATTGTGGTTCATTCTGCAAAATTTAAGTCTACAATCAAGACCAAGTTGTCATATCTTCTAAGCAGTTCAGCAGCTTTTGACTCAAGGTAATCACATTTCTAATAGTGAAGTAAATGAGACACACAAGCACAGGTTCAGTATTATCCTAGTTATTTTATTTACAATATGTACAGCTCCTACAGAACATGGTTTCTATCAGAAGGATACTAGATAGCAAAAACACAGCACACCTTAGATCTACAAAGTGTCAACTATAGTCAGCACATAATCCACAGGACACACTGACTGCTCCAAGCCTCAGGACTACAGATTTACATCCTAGCAGTGTCAACTCAGACAGATGAAGGGCTGAGGTAGATACAGTACACTGAGCTCCATGTAGTTTATTATTCACGTGCGTCAACAAAAATTCTGCCATATTTGTATCAGCCAAACCCTTATCACCACTGTTAAGTGTGCTTGTTACTTGCCACATTCAACTCCAAGATGTGACACTTTCATTGGTGCTGTATAAATGCAGTAGGTAAACACTCTGGGATCCTTTGGAATGAAAAGCACTACATAAATATACAGTAGTATTTTTTCTATTTTCATAGCAGGAACTTAGGTTGCCCATTATAACAATGTGGTCCTGTGCTTACCTTGTTTTACTACAGTAATTTAATGCAGTCTACTATTCAACTTATGAGTCAAAATACAAACTGAAAATTGAAACCATCCTTATTTTGAAGATTACATCATGTAATTGTAATATTTTAAAATGAATTTAACAAGGAGAATGCAACTCTGATAAGACCCTATCTTCATTGTGGTAGGTATTTCAAATATTCAAACTTTCAGAGTCTCTAAAACTTTCCCCATCCCAAATAGCAAGTAACTTGTGCTCCGTATCTTCTGAGAAAACCGAGCAACAGAAAAAGTTGGAAGGAACAATGCTTTACATATGTGGAGTCCTTTCCAAGCTGATGCAAATGATAGTGCAGCTACTGAACTATAGATCTGGTATTAAAAGGCACCATGAGCTTACTGTTGTAAAAGTGAAATGGGGTTTTTATTACTTTATTACTTGAGCTCTCTACTGAAACAGGTTATCCACGATACTTTGTGTGACTCTAAAGGCTCAGTGACTATCCAGAGAAGCTACCCGATCAGTTACACCCAAGAAATATAGCGTGCCCATTACTTCTGGATGGCACAACTTACTTTTGAGTACAAACCCTGATATTTACTGATGGTCTAAAGAATAACCTGCACACTTTATAAGCACCAGTTGCCCTGGACTGTAGTATAACGTGGCCAGTTAACACAAACATAAATCAAAGGAAATCTTTATTCGCTCTAGGTATGCTATTTAAACCATTTTATCTATCTGAAACAGATTAACCAGAGGACAAAATTAATATAAACTTGGGTTTACCTTGATTGGAAATAAACATAATCAAAGCAACACAACATATAATTACAAAAATGAAGAATCACCCACCACACTGATAGTTAAAACTGGAAGCAGGACATTAAATTAAGTTTAAAACTCTAATAGAGGAGGAGGAACCCTCTATAGATTTAGTTAAAAAACAAACACTCCTGCTGTTTTTTATAACAACCATAATCAATCTCAGAAAATATCGTAAAGGCCATCACATATATATAACCCCTATTAAATGTTTATTGATATCTGATGAAAGTAAGCATCTAAGAATGCTTTTGATTATGAACACAGGGAACACATTACAGCAAAAATCTATAAATCTATTGAGAGCTTACCTTTAGAGACTCCAGATTTTACTTTACACCATTTATAACATTAGATTTGAGAATCTAGACCACAAAAAAAATTTTTTTACAAGGCAGGCAGAGTCAAGTTTACTACAAAGACTCTACTACAGCTTTACAAACAAACTATTAAAATAATTTTTTTATTCATCTTATCTGTACATGGCATCCCTCTTGGAAAACCTTTCATTTCCCAAGCTTGAAAATTAGAGGCAAAATACCAAGAAAAGAAACAAAACCAAAAGGAGTCACAAAACAAAACAATCCCTCCCAGACCACTCCCAAATCCAAAAACTAACCAAACCGAGGGTTATACAGTGGAAACACTGAAACAAACAAAAAAAACCCCCACCACACACCCAAAAACAAACAACCGCCCTCTTTCCCCCGCCCCCCATCTCAGTAAAGCCAGTTATATATACATTTCCCAAACTGTACTTCCAGGGAGAGTAGAAATCTTCTTCAACCTCCACGTCATCACTCATTGAAGTAAAATTTTATAGAAAATTTTATTCAACATACAACATTTTCCAGCAAAAAAGGCAATATACAGGAAGAGGAGTTGTACACTGCAGCTACAGAAACAAAAAGTACTGGAAAAGAATGTAAAATTAAAAGTGTGAATTGCTGATTCTATTTGTACTGCACTCAAAACTAGACACTCAGCTGGCATTAGCTCCAAAATAAAAGGAAGCAGTCTGGGGACTGAAATAAAACTACACACAATGAATATCAACATCAGTGAAATTCACTTGCAGACTCACCCAACAAAATTAACCTCCAAGTGTTAAATTGTACATGTTCATTAAATATACAATTTTATTTTTTCTTTTTCTTTTTTTTTCTTTTTTTTTTTTTTTTTACAAAGTCAACAGCTTACTAAACACTAGTGAGCATGCCCTCTGTGCTAAAAGGCTATTTCTTGTGTTTTTCCCCATTTCTTCCCATGTTAACTAAATTCATTATATTTATAATCCTTTCACCTGCTTTTGCCAACTCTGAGTGTCATTCTATTTGTCAAAAGGCAGCATAGTAAACCTTAATGGTATTCGTCAATGTTTTTAAATTTAATAAAAATACCCAAATATCTTTTAGGACCCAGAGCATCCACTTGGCAAAATGGGATGCAAGGTAGTGACTGAATAACATAGGAACTAGTTTATTAAAAAAGGATCCTATGAAGCTGGAGGAGACAAAAATCCCGAATAAGTGCCAACAATGTACACATTGAAGTAGAGATTGCTATTTATTGATGATGTGAGTTTTTTGCATTTACAAATGCACAAAAATGTCATTTAAAGTATAACTGAAGGAAATAAATCTGATGTGAGTCTAAACATAAGACTTACTAGCTGCAGTGATGGGAAATACCACACCAGGAAGAGCAGCCAGCCAGCTTATGCCATCTATAAACGTACTACAGACAAATATTTTGCCAATGTTGACTGTTCTACTAAACTCTTCCCTCATTATGCTGACAATTGCCTTGTATTACGTTTACCATAAAATAACTCTCATTGGCATCCAAGCTTTATAAAAACACCTTCATTTTGCTCAAAAAGGGCAGTCAATAGATACAGAGAAGCCAAACTGAACAGCCTCAACAAAATAAAATTAACATCAGCAGCAAATCCTCTTGCTGAAGACTTCAGATATAGTGCACGTGTACCAAAGTTCTACCGTTGTTAAAAAGGTGCACACACACACACACACTGATATTCGTCCCTTGCCTTGAACAAACTGGTTGGGTAAGTCAGTTATGGATTTTAATAGCTTTTTCAAGGTAAGTGTAGCGACTTCTCTTTGGGGCTTTATTGAAATGGTCAAGCCCTAGCCATGGCCTTGGATGAGACATGTTGCCTAGAAGGGGGAAGGGGAGGGGGGGAAAAACAAACAAACAGCTTTTACTTACACAGTAGCAACTTTATATTTCACAAAATATTTACGTGTCCTTACATGGAATAGCCTGAATCTTACAGTACTGAAGGACTCCAAAAAGTCCAATGAATGTTTTCATAGTAATCAAAGCACTGAAAATGAAGGAATTGTGTCAGCTGCGCAATTCAATATTTTGTGTTGCTAATGACAGCTTTTCATTATGCACTGTAAAATCTTGACAATACTATTTATATATTTCTTACAAATAGAAAAAGGTTTATGCACTGCACTTTGGATAGATTTTTCCGATAGATAAGAGAGAATGTACTTTTTTCTGAGTACAATGGACAGTGCATTACAAAAGATTCTTAAAAAGAGACATCCCACATCATGCCATCACTTTCCACATAATTAAGGACACCATTTTTAAATGAAGTGTGTATGAACTGTGAGTTAATAAGCACTGTTTGTGCTTTTGCTTACCTTTTGGACAAATCACTTAACTATAGAAGCTTTTGTGGATTATGATTATTACACTTTTTTTTTTTTTTACAACCACAATTAAATCATTAATAGAAACTGGGGTCCTTTAAAAATCTGTAGGCTAGACTCAACCTCAATTACATTGGTATAACCCAGCCAGCATAACAGGAGTACTGTTCCTTGTGTTACCAAAGTGGGAACTGGGTGCAAGTCATCTTCAACCTCCTTTCAGCAGGAGAGAGGGGGAGGAGAAGGACACAGGGCTCCATAAAAATGGGCAGCAATGCCAGGGAACATACTGATTTAGTACAACTTATACTAGAGCTCCTGTTGAAAATTCAAATTTTTCTTTTTCTAGTGAACCCCTAAGAGTTCACCTGGGTAAAGAGCACAGTGCATTGGCTCAACTTCTCTCTGAGCAAGCACAGTGAATGGAGCTCTAAGCATTAGTCAAATAAAGAACACTATGAACAGGGTACACAAGTGTGGATTAGGGTTATGTGTCCTAATAATCAGCTCAAAGTATATTCACACAGCATCCCTTGACAATGTTCGTTCCTGGTTGATTCCACCTTCACTGAACACTTACTATGGTCTCTACAACAAGTGCAGACTCATAAACAAAGTTCCTTGTAAGCTGCGTCTGCACAGCTGTTTTCTGAGCCCCAGTCTGAGGTTCAAAACTCCCACACAGGCAAGGAGCTCCACTGACCTGCAGGGGGAGGGGTGTCTAGCTAAGCAGGGGAGGAAGGGGGGGTCAGAGGACAGGGGAGTTTGGAGAGTCCTGTCTGTGCGAGGAGAGAGAGAGGGAGGCAGAGGCAGAAACCCAGCACTCTTCTCAAGCCTCCTGTGCTGGGAAAGGGGATGTAAGGGCCTGACTGCATGGAGCAGGTCGGGGAAAGAAGGGGTGGGTGGGTGCTGGAGGCAGGGGCCAGTGTCTTTGGGGTGCCCTGACTCACTTGCTGCAGTCCTCTCTGTCTGAGTTGGGGGGGGAGGGTAAGAGAGGAAAGCAGGCTGCATGTTGTGTGTGCGCGCGCACGCGTGCGTGCACCAGAAGGATATTTGCATGATTACATTTCAAACAAAGTTTACAAAGGTGTTAATGGCTTAAGGTAAAAAAGAGAGAGATTCTTTTAACAGAATGCTTGGGGTATTACAGATACCTTAAACTCTGATCTTAATTATTTTGTTTTAATTCTGTGTTACTAATTAATACATAGTAAACTGTATTGCATTAAGGCCAGATCTTTGCTATGTGGTAGAGTTCTGGCTCTTATGATTCAGAAGTAGCAAGTTTGAGGTGTAATGCAAGTGTTGTAGGATGAAACCTTATTATTTCCTGAGTCAGGGATGACTGAATGGCTAAATAATGGCAGAGGAGCTGCTGCAGTTTAAAAGAATTGAGTCAAATCAACCAGCTACTCACCAGGTTGGGGCTCAAAATCTTTCAAGTTCACTTCGTACTCATCCTCATTTAGGTACTGGTGTCGACCCATCATTACAATGGCAAACTTAAACTTCAAAAGGAACAAACTGTTAAGATTCTGGATGAAAGTAAAATTCTGCAAGTCTTTTCAGCTATCTATATTTGGTGTAGTAATACAGAAAGAATATTTATCTGGAGTGGCACATATTCCAAACAACAGAGGAGAGAACTTTATGCAGTATTATTTCTAACATTCTCACATAGCACCTTCTTTCCTCTCCTCATCCCATAATCTGATGAAAACTCAGTAGCATTTGATTTAAACTCAATGACTTCTCCTTTATTAGGGGAGAAGCTGTTCTTGATTTGATTTTAACAAACAGGGAGTAACTGATTGAAAATTTGAAAGTGGAAGGCAGCTTGGGTGAAAGTGATTATGAAATTAGAGTTCATGATTCTAAGGAATAGTAAAAGGGAAAAAAGCAAAATAAAGACAATGGATTTCAGAAAGGCAGATTTTAGTAAACTCAGAAAGCTGATAGTAAGGGTCCCATGGGAAGCAAGAGTAAGAGGAGAAACAACTGAAGACAGTTGGCAAGTTTTTTAAAAGGACATTATTAAGAGCCCAAAAGCAAACCATTCCACTGCATAAGAAAGATAGAAAGTATGGCAGGAGACCACTTTGGATCAACTGGGAGATCTTACATGATCTAAAAATCAAAATGGAGTTGTATGAAAAGTGGAAACTAGGTCAAATTACAAAGGATAAATATAAGCAAACACCACAGGTATGCAGGGGCAAGACACACAACAAGCTAAATCTAGCTAGAGACATAAAAGGTAACAAGACGACTTCCTACAAATATATTCAAAGCAAGAGGAAGACCCAGGACAGGGTAGGCCCATTGCTCAGTGAGGAGGGAGAAACAATAACAGGAAACTTGGAAATGGCAGAGGTGCTTAATGACTTCTTTGTTTTGGTCTTTACCAAGAAGTCTGATGATGAAGGAATGCCTAACATAGAATGCTAGTGGAAATATGGTAAGTTTAGAAGTTAAAATAAAAAAAGAACAAGTTAAAAATTACTTAAAGACAGATGTCTGCAAGTCACCAAGGCCTGCATCCTAAAATACTCAAGGAGCTGATAGAGGAGGTATCTGAGCCTTTAGCAATCATATTTGAAAAATCATGCCCATCTATAAAAAGGGAAATAAGAACAACCCAGGAAACTAGCGATCAGTCAGTTTAACTTCTGTGCCATGAAAAATAATGGAGCAAGTAATTAAGGAATTTATTTGCAAACATCTGGAAGACAATAAGGTGATACGTAACAGCCAGCATGGATTTGTAAAGAACATATCATGTCAAACCAATCTGATAGCTTTCTTTGATAGGTTATCAAGCCTCGTGGATAAGGAAGAAGTGGTGGACGTGGTATACCTAGACTTTAATATGACATTTGACACAGTCTCGCATGACCTTCTTATAAATAAACTAGGGAAATACAACCTACATGGGGATTCTATAAGGTGGGTGCATAACTGACTGGATAACCGTTCTCAAGAAAGTAGTTATTAACGGTTCACAATCATGCTGGAAGGGCATAACAAGTGGGGTTCCGCAGGGGTCTGTTTTGGGACACTTGTTCAATATCTTCATCAACCATTTGAATGATGGCATATGCATATGATGAGAGTATGCTTATTAAGTTTGCAGATAATACCAAGCTGGGAGGGGTTGCAACTGCTTTGGAGGATAGGGCCAAAATTCTAAAAGATCTGGACAAACTGGAGAATGGTCTCAGGTAAATAGGATGAAGTTTAATCAGGACAAATGCAAACTACTCCACTTCGGAAGGAACAATCAGTTTCACACACACAGAATGGGAAGTGACTGTCTAGGAAGGAGGACCTCAGAAAGGGATTTAGGGGTTCATAGTGGACCACAAGCTAAATATGACTCATCAGTGTAATGCTGTTACAAAAAAAGCAAACATGATTCTGGGATGCATTAACAGGAGTGTTGTGAGCAAGACACGAGAAGTCATTCTTCCGCTCTATTCTGCACTGATTAGGCCTCAGTGCAGTATTCTGCACTGATTAGGCCTTGGACTACTGTATCCAGTGCTGGACACCACATTTCCAGAAAGGTATGGAGAAATTGGAGAAGGTCCAGAGAAGAGCAACAAAAATGACTAAAGGTCCAGAAAACATGACCTATGAGGGAAGACTGAAAGAATTGGGCTTGTTTAGTTGAGAAAAGAGACGACAGAGGGGATATGATAGCGGTTTTCAAATGTCTAAAAGGGTGTTACAATTTTTCTTCTCCTTGGCCTCTGAGGATAGGACAAAGAGCAATTGGCTTAAACTGGAGCAAGAGAGGCTTAGGTTGGACATTAGGAAAAATTTCCTAAACTGTCAGGGTGGTTACAATAAATTGCCTAGGGAGGTTGTGGAATCTCCATCACTGGAGATATTTAAGAGCAGGTTGGATAAACATCTATCGGGGATGATCTAGATCGGGGTGGAGAATGATTTTTAAAAGGGAACCAACTTCAGAAATTTCTGAACTATCCCCAGGCCACCCTGGAAGGGGAGGGACCTCAGGCAGAAGGGGTGGGCCCAGTAGACTTCTTGTGCTTCCCTCCCACCCTGATTGGCCTGGGGTGGGAAAGCACGAGAAGTCTTCTCCGTCCCTTCCCTCTGCCGCCTAGAGAGAAATGCCAACTGTTTTAAAACTGCTGGCATTCCCTCTAGGTGCCTAGGAGAATGAGACCGAGTGCGCTCTCCCTACCCCCAAGCCAATCAGGGCCTGGAAGTGGGGGAGCGCGCAATGTCTCTTCAGCACTGCAAGTGTGTGTGTGGCAGCTAGAGACACTCTAGCCCAGAGATGGGTAAAGGGCCTGCCAAACCAGTGGATCTAGCCCTCGACACCCTGCCACTCCTCCACCCCCAAGCCAATCAGGCTCTGAGGGCGGGGAGCGCGCAAAGCTTCCCCCCCACCACCAAAGGCACGCGGAAGCGAGAGAGAAACACTGGCTGTTTTGAAACATCCACCATTTTTGTCTAGCCACTGCACACTCTTACGGGGTTAAGGAGACTTTGTGCGCTCCCCCGCCCCCAGGTCCTGATTGGCTTGGGGGTGGGAGAGCAGCAGGGTGGCTGCGGGCTGGATCCACCTGCTTGGCAGGCCGGATCCAGCCAGTGGAGGTCCCTTTTTCCCCACCCAGATCTACATGGTGCTTGGTCCTACAGTGAGGGCAGGGGACTGGACTTGATAATCTCTTGAGATCCCTTCCAGTTCTAGTATTCTACGATTCTATAGTAAAACTGCAGTTCTATATTTCTTAAGTACATTGAATTAGAGCTTTTTTATTTTGAACTCAGGATGAGTAAACTGTCATATGAACTCTTCCCAACATGACATTACCTTTTCAAATTCTTTTTCTTGGATGTCCAGCATTGTTTGAATTCGCTTCATCACCTCTCTGAAGTGTTCACCCTAATAATTTTTAACAGCAGATTTTAACAAAATAATTTAAATCACCAATATTATAAAGAGAAATTGGATAGAGACTGTTGTGATTTTCCTGACAAATCCTGCACTCAAGTACAATTACATAAATCAGGGCTACTCAACACATGGCCCGCGGTCTGCATGCAGCCCTTGGCTTGTTTGTTTGCAGCCCATGTGTGATTTGTTTTTAGGTGGGGCTTAACATGCGGCATGCAGGTGGGAACTTTTGAACATGGCCTCCACTGGAAACACACTCCACAACAGTGAGTCAATATAATGGTCTTCTGTTGATATGTGTTTTAGTAGTTAAATACCTGGACTATCATTGCTCATTAAAAGTGCTGTCATATGGGTGGAAATCAGGTAAATATTGCATTTTATTAATAACAGCAGAACTGACTTAAATGGGGCCTGCGTGTTGTGTAGTCTTGCCTTAATATTTGTATTCATGCCTGTCAGTGTGAAAGAAGCTATTTGCATATATATCTGCATGTATATGCAACCACACTTAAGCTGTGACCCTTTGCATGTGCTGTATCATTGTGGCCCCCAGGGCTTCCAAAGTTGAGTAGCCCTGACATAAACGATTCAATGACTTGCAGAAATTATAGAAATTTCAGTAATGAAAATCTGCATTTTTCAGTTCACACTGGGTCATCATTGGCTTGTATGCAAATTACTCCTAATCTGATTGAATACTTACTTGCATAATTTTTTACATATGTATAAATCTGGCAAAGGCCAGGATACAAAGTGAGATGTGTAGTAACAAGAAAATTCGTGGTTTAAAAAAAAAGGTAGTATCTTCTCTAGCACTTTATTATTTTAAAGCCATATACGGTAATATGTGAATTTCTATCCTCAGTTACTTAATTTCAAAGATAATGGTATCTCCGCTTTGCATTATTTTATAAACCCACAAAAGATGATGTACTGGAAAAACACCAAAAAGAAAAAGACTCAATCAAAAGTCAGTCATTAAGAAGAGGAAAAAATGAAAAAAAGTGGTCTTCCTTAAGTACTCAAGGTTTATTTGTCACGGATCACAAATATGAATGCACACAGCTAGTCTCTCTAAAATCTGGGGCAATACACATAGTTTTATGTCCGAGAATTTTAGAAAACTAGATTGGCAAGTGAGAACAAACAAAAAGATGTTAATTTCCAAAATTCTAACCTAATTGTTTTCAGTCTTAAAATGGTTCATTGTCCTTCAAGATAGTTCTTGTCCTATAATCAAGAGTTAAGGAGAATAATTTTAACTTCTAATGATAGGACAAGAAGCAACAGGCTTAAACAGCAGCAAGGTAAATTTAGATTGGACATTAAGAAAAACTTTCTAACTGTCAAGGTGGTTAAGCTCTGGAATAAATTGCCTAGGGAGGTTGTGGAATTTCCATCATTGGAGATTTTTTAAGAGTAGGTTAGACTCTGTTAGAGATGGTCTAAATGGTGCTTTGTCCCGTCATGAGAACATGGGACTAGACTTGATGACCCCTCAAGTTTCTTTCCAGTTCTATGATTCTATAAAGTGTATGCTAAAAGTGTTAAAAATAAGCCATTTTAGTTCAGAGCTTATGAAGCTATGTTCTAATGAGGCTCGTACAAAGTGAAAAGTACTCATTTTTCAAGTCATCACTTAAAAAAAGGAGACACAAAATCTTCATATCAGTCACCCCCCCCCC
>JANRFK010001605.1:27782854-27809113 GCA_030068395.1 Apalone spinifera | reverse complement strand
CAAAACAGGTTCCCTGCCCCTCTCATAAATAAAGACAATGCTGAAATCTTTTGTATTTGACATATTTTATTTAAAAATGAAGCCTGGACAACAAGCCACCAATTGGGGCCAAGCCCTCATCTGGCCACAGCATCATAACATTCCTGTACCTCCGCACCTCGACCCCAAATCTGAGCCCATCATACACTGGACTCCCCTGTCCTGAGGCTCTCACATCCCCAAACTTCTGCACCCCTACATCCTCAGTCTTCTGCCACAACAAACTTGCACCATTCACACACTGCAAATCTGTGTCCTGAGCCCATCATACTCCCAACCTCCCTGCCCTCAGCTCCTCACATACCCCAATCCAAATCCTGCACCCTTACATTCACAAGCCTGTGACTTGCTCAGCACCCCAACCCTCCACCTGACCCCAACACTCCCCAGCTTGGAGCCCCCTCCCTGAGTCAGCATCCCCTTCTCCACCTCTTCCTGCATCCAAATTCCCTCCCAGAGCTTGCACTTCTCACCCTTTCCCACACCTAAATCCCTCATTCCCACCTCAGAGCCTGCACCTCCTGTCTCAACCCAGTGAGGCTAGACTGCAGGAGTTTTTCCGGCAAACAAGCTCTTTCGGCAGCCCCTGTATTCCTTGTTCCACAAGGAATGAGGGGGCTTCCAAAAGAAGGGGGTTTTTCTGACATTTGGCCCAGTCTAGACGGGCCAAATGTCGGAAAAATTTCTTCCAACAGAAGGATCGAAAAAAGCAGCAGTGTAGCCATACCCTGAGAGTGTATAAGGGCCGGGAATAGCAAGTGATGGAGAGAAGGGGAACAGAGTGGGCAGGGCCTCAAGGAAGGTGTGGGGTCTTGGGGAAGGGATGGAGTAGAACTTGGCTTATCCTGACATTTAAAAAGTGATCTTGGGTGTAAAAAGGTTGGAGACCACTGAACTAAGGTATAATTTCTCTCTGTCACTGATTATGACCCTTATACACCACAGGAATAACTGCTGATGTGCTGTTCCTTGCCATGTTATACCATAATTTGTTGTGGACAGAAAACAGTTTTATAGTTGTGTTTGGAAACAATGCACTGACACACCAGCATCGATGGTGAGAGGAGCTGCACCATCCTGAGAACAGAGGAAGGCTTTATCCCAAGAATGCTCATTTCCTCTTTGACACTCACTCATCATTCCCGCATCCACAAGAGACACGCCTATTTCCTGAAACCATGTCCTCACTTTAAGATAAACCACATAATATTCTTTCTTGACATACTTTGGCAAGTCTACACTATGGAGAAGCTTGATGGGCTGGCTGTCGATTTTCTGGTGTTCAATTTAGCGGGTCTAGTAAAGACCCGCTAAATCGAATGCTGAGGGCACCCCATCAACACCAAAATTTTTACTCCTTGCGAGGAGTAGAGGAAGTCAACGGGAGCATTTCTCCCATTGATTTCCCATTGTGAGGATAGTGCTGAAGCTTGGCTTAAGGTACATCGACTCCAGCTGTGTTTTTTACATAGCTGGAATAGCGTACCTTAAGCCAACCTTTGGCTGTAGTATAGATCTGGCCTTAGCTTCTAATACAGCGTCCTGAAACATCTACCCCAGAATCTACACCTCTGCACACTTTCCATTGATCCTCTTCCACCAATGAATGAGTATAAGTGCAATTTCCTTAACTTCCTCTTCTTCTTTGGTAGTGTCCCTGTGGGTGCTCCACTATAGGTGAGTACTGAGCCGTTGTCTAGCTTTTGAAGGAAGGATTGCAGTTAGGATGTCTGAACTGCGGACAGCACCGTGGTAGCTAGTGCTAAGTCCTGAACAATTGCATCTATCGCACAGTGTTTTGCGAAGGTCGTGTCCGAAGACCAGGTTGCCGCTCGTCGGATGTCCTGCAAGGGAACATCTTTGAGAAAAACTGTAGTGGCAGCCATCGCCCTCGTGGAATGAGTGTGCAGCGAAGTAGGTATTGGCTTGTTGCGTATCGAGTAGCAGTGTGTAATGTGTTTTATGATTAATTTGGAGATGCGCTGTGATGATAAAGGCTGGCCCTTGTTTCGGCCGTTTGTGCATAGTAATAGACGTTGTGATTGTGGGAGAAGACGGGTTCTCTCCAAATAGAAAGCCAGTGCCCTGTGGAACATCCAAGGTGTGTAATCGGGCTTTGCATGGCGAAGCATGCGGTTTGGGATAGAAGGCCGAAAGTATTATGGGTTCATTGATATGAAATTCCAAATTGACTTTTGGTAAGAAGTTAGGGTGGGATCTCAATACAACTCCATGGCTGTTGAATACTGTATATGGTGGGGTGGCCAAAAGGGCGGCCAGTTCCCCTACGCATCGTGCTGATGTAATCGCTAGGAGGAAGACGACTTTCATGGTGAATATGGCGATATCACAAGTGGCCAGAGGTTCAAAGGGTGGGTACGTAAGTTTATCGAGCACTAATTGTAGGTCCCAAGGCTCAGAGGGTTTCCTGCACTCAGGATAAAGATTTGTGAAACCCTTTAAAAATCGTTTGGTTATCAGGTGGGCAAATATTTAGTAGCCCTCGATAGGTTGTCTGAAGGCAGAGATGGCCAAGAGATGGACCCTGACTGATGACAACGCCAGTCCGGAGCGTTGCAGGTGTAGTATATAATCTAGGATACGGTGGATAGGGATGGTCAGTGCATCGAAACTGTTACTACTGCACCAGGAATGAAATCATCGCCATTTGTAGAGATAGGTCTTTCGTGTAGAGTCACATCTGCTATGTATTAATAGCAGTTTTACTTCTTGAGAACAGGTCGTCTCTGCTCGATGGAGACAGCTAGGAGCCACGCTGTGAGATGTAATCGGTCAATCTGGGGATGTGTCAAGGATTGCTCCCACCGTGTCAAGAGATCTGGACGTTCTGGTAAGGGATATGGTTGGTGTAGAGCCATTTCCATTAAAAGAGGGAGCCATGTCTGCCTGGGCCAAAAAGGGGCTATAAGTATAATTATGGCTTTGTCGGTGGCTATCTTTTCCAGTACTCTGGGAAGAAGCGGAATTGGGGGGAAAAGACAAAGTAGCTGTTGACCCCAGTGTAGTAGGAACGCATCCCCTAGGGAGTTCGGTCCGATTCCTGCCCTGGAGCAGTACTTCGGACATTTTGTATTGACATTTGTCGTGAACAAGTCTATAGTGGGGAACCCCCAGCGTTGGAAAAGAAAGTGTGCTACACGTTGGTTGAGTTCCAACTCGTGTTGAAGAAAAAAAATGTCTGCTGAGCGTATCGGCAGTGGTGTTGTCCTTGCCAGGTAGATAGGTGGTGATGATCTTGACTTGCTGACGAATGCACCAGTTCCATAGCTTGGTGGCTTCCACACAGAGGGATTTTGGCACCTCCCTGATGGTTGATGTAATAGACTGTGATGATATTGTCGGTAAGAACTTGGACTGTATCGCCTCGAATTCTGTGTGAAAATACTTTGTAGGCATTGAATACAGCCATCAATTCCAGTAGACTGACGTGCCGAAGCGCTTCCGTCGCCGTCCATTGACCTTGAGTGCGTTCTTCTGCACAATGAGCTCCCCATCCTATAAGAGAGTGTCTGTCGTGATTTGTATGTCAGGTTGCGTCTTGTGAAAGGGAACTTTGGTAAGCATGTTGGTGTGGGACGTCCACCATGTAAGGGACTGTTGCACTATTGGCGGCACCGTTACCATTCTCTGCACATTTTGGCTGCTTGGTCGGTATATTGAGGCTACCCAATGCTGTAGGCATCTGAGTCGGAACCTCGCATGTTGTACCACGTAAGTGGTTGCCGCCATATGTCCCATGAATCTTAAACAGGTAAGTATGTCGATTCTGAGGCTGATATATATGGTATGGACTAGGTCTCATATCCTGTTGAAGGCAGCCAAAAGAAGAAGGCGGGTGGTGGTGGTCAGGGACTCTCTCCTAAGAGGGACTGAGCCATCCATCTGTTGTCCGGACCTGCAATCTCGAGAGGTGTGCTGCTTACTGGGAGCTCAAATTCAGGATGTGACTGAGAGACTTACAAAACTGATCAAACCTTGCAGGAGTAACGGTAGTTCGAATTCGAGCTTTAATTAGAACTACATAGCCCGTGCCGCGTGTAGCCGCGGGCAGGTAGTTCGAACTACGGCGCCCGGTAACATGAAAATATTTAAATATCCCGGGCTTCATTTGCAAGTTCGAATGACTACATTAGCCACCCTACTTAGAACTAGGGTGGCAGTGTAGACATACCCTCAGAGACCTGATGGGCAGAATCCCCTGGGATGCTAACATGAAGGGGCAAGGAGCCCACGAGAGCTGGCAGTATTTTAAAGAAGCCTTACTGAAGGCACAGAAAGAAACCATTCCAATGTGTAGCAAGAGAAGCAAATATGATAGGAGACCGGATTGGCTTACTGGGGAAATCCTTGGTGAACTTAAGCACAAAAAGGGAGCTTACAAAAAGTAGAAACTTGGACATATGATTAGGGAGGGGTATAAATGTATAGCTTGAGAATGCAAGGGAGTTATCAGGAAGGCGAAAGTGCAATTGGAATTGCAACTCACAAGGGATGTGAAGAATAACAAGAAAGGTTTCTACAGGCATGTTAGCAAGAAGGTGGTGATCAGAGTGGGTGTAGGGCCCCTACTGGATAAGGGCGGTAACTTAGGGTATGTCTAGACTACATGGCTCCGTCACGAGGCATAACAGAGCGGTCGACAAACGCTTCCGTTGTCGACTGTGGAGTGTCCAGATTGCCCCACTGTGCCGCCAAAAAGTTGATTGGCACAGCGCAGTGGCCATTTTGATGTAAATGAAGCGGCGATTATTTAAATCACCGCTTCATTTTCCTATGTCTAGTAAACTCATCTACATGGCTCCGTCAACAGAGCCCTGTAGTCTAGACATATCCTTAGTGACAGATGATGTGGGGAAAGCTGAAGTACTTAATGCTTTCTTTGCCTCTGTCTTCACGGACAAGGTCAGCTCCCAGACTAATGCGTTAAGTGGCACAATATGGGACGAAGGTGGACAGCCCATGGTGGGGAAAGAACAGGTTAGGAACTATGTAGAAAAGCTAATAGTACATAAATCCATGGGTCCAGACTTAATACATCTGAGGGTACTGAGGGAGTTGGCAAATGTCACTGAGGAGTCTTTGGCCATTATCTTTGAAAAGTCATGGAAATCAGGAGAGACCCCGGGGGATTGGAAAAAGGAAAATGTAGTGCCCATTTTTAAGAAAGGGAAGAAGGATGATCCAGGGAACTATAGGCCGGTCAGTCTTAGCTCAGTCCCTGGAAAATATCATGGAGGGGATCCTCAAGGAATCCATTTTAAAGCACTTGGAAGAGGGGAAGGTGATCAAGAATAAGCAGCATGGATTCATGAAGGGCAAGTCGTGCCTGACCAATCTGATTAGCTTCTATGATGAGGTAACTCTGTGGACGTGGGAAAGTCAGTGGATGTGATATACCTTGACTTTAGCAAGGCTTTTGATACAGTCTCCCACAATACTCTTGCCAGAAAGTTAAGGGAATGTGGATTGGATACATGGACTGTAAGATGGATAGAAACTTGGCTGGAAGGTCGGGCCCAGCGGGTAGTGATCAATGGCTCGATGTTAGGATGGCGGTCGGTTTCTAGCAGAGTGCCCCAAGGTTCAGTTCTGGGACCAGTTTTGTTCAATATCTTTATTAATGACCTGGATGAGGGGATGGATAGCACCCTCAGCAAGTTTGCGGATGACACTAAGCTGGGGGAGAAGTAGATACGCTGTAGGGCAGGGATAGAGTCCAGAGTGATTTAGACAAATTGGAGGATTGGGCCACAAGAAATCTGATGAGGTTCAACAAGGACAAGTGTAGAGTCCTGCACTTGGGACAGAAGAATCCCAAGCTGTTCACAGTAGTGACGGATGGCAGAATAAGGAAGAATGGTCTCAAGGTGCGGTGGGAGAGGTCCAGGTTGGATATTAGGAAAAGCTATTTCACTAGGAGGGTGGTGAAGCACTGGAATGGGTTACCAAGAGAAGTAGTGGAGTCTCCATCCCTAAAGGTGTTTTAAATCTCGGCTTGACAAAGCCCTGGCTGGGTTGATTTAATTGGGATTGGTCCTGCCTTGGGCAGGGGGCTGGACTTGATGGCCTTCTAAGCTCTATGGTTCTATGATCTGTCTATGAGAAGATAGGCCCTGGCTGTTGTAGAGTCTAACCGAGCCCCAATGAACTTGATGGACTATCGGGGTGTGAATGAGGACTTCTGGACGTTGATTAAAAGTCAACTATTCTTGTGCTGAAATGGGCATAAACGATGGTGAAATAGCTTCCTGGCTTCCATGTGAGGTGTTAGCGAGATGGTCTTCAGTCCCTTGACTAGCCTGTCAAACTGGCTGCTTGTTGCTTTGTTGAGCAGGCATTCTGTTAGATTGTGGGTGACATCTCTGCTGGCGTGGCTTGCCGCGTTGCTGGGGTTCACATTGCTGGAATCTGGGGTTGGTGAACGAAAATTGTCGCTGTCTGTAATAAGGGGTATAGCGCCTTCAGCGATATGGTGGCGTATACATCCCCAGTGTTTTAAGCATCGTCCTAGAGTCCTTTCCTGAGTGGAAGACCTGATTTGTATTGCCAAGAGACTTTGCTTATCAAATGGCAGATCCTCCACTTTTGCCTGAAGTTCTTTAGGTACGGCCACCATCTGGAGCCAGGAGGAGTATCGCATCACCACAGATGTTGCAGTGGTGCGAGCTGCTGCGTCTGCAATGTCTCATGAAATTTGTAAGGCCGTTCTTGAAGCGGTATAGCTCTCCTGCACCACTGATTTTAGTAGTTGGCGTTTATCTTCCAGGAGATGCTCCAGGAGTGTCACTAACTTTGAATAATTGTCAAAGCTGTGATTAGACAGGAGGGAAGAGTAGTTTGCCATTCTCAGCGTTAGTGTGGAGAATGAGTATACCTTCCTCTCGAAAAGATCTAAACTCTTGGCATCTTTATTGGAGGGGGCTTTCCTGTATTGTGGAGTCTTTGCTCGTTGTTGGATGGTGTCGACAACCAACGGGTTTGGCTGCGGGTGGATGAATAAAATTTCCATCGCTTTAGGGGTTACAAAATATTTCTTATTGGCCCTTTTGTGCATGGCCTGGGAAGAAGCTGGTGACTGCCAAATGTCATCTGCGATTTTGAGGATTGCCTCGTCCAAAGGAAGGGCCATCTTAGTTTTCTGTGATGGTTGCAGATTTTTAAGTAAGAGATGTTGCTTTTGTTTTACTTCACCCAGTTGTACCTCTTGAGACTCTGCCACCCTCCTGAAGAGGTCGTGGAACTGCTTGATATCGTCCACCAGAGAAGTGTCTCCAGGGAAGACTGCGTCGTCTGGGGACGAGGAAGACTCGTCACTTGGGGATTCAGGCTGAGATTGCGAATGTTGTGGAAGAGACTCTCGATGCTCGTCGGGATGGTCTACTGGCACGGTGCGTCTTCTGAGGGAGTTGGTGGTCTAGTAGGTGGATGAGGTGACGATGGTAGCCAGGTGCTACTATGTGAGCTACTATCGACCAGGAGTGAGTGTAAGAGTGGTGATGTGAATAGTAGCGCCGGTGACGGTAATATCTATCATGGTAATGACGAGAAGAGGGATAATACGGAGAATACCTCCTGTCCGACGCATGGGAGGATCTTGTAGGTGATCTAGGGGAGCAAGACCTCCGTCTGGAGTATGCAGGAGAATTAGATGACCTGTGATAGCGCTGAGGCAAGGGTGAATATTGTGAAGACTGCCTGTGGTAGGAGCTGGGGGGATTCCTGTGGTGAGAGCGAACTGAAAATACTGACGCTGGTGATGAAAGTTGTGGGGAGAAGGCAGCTGGTTCTGTGTTAGGAGAAAGTGTGATTATCCTCCTAGATTTGTGTGTGGCCTTGCGTGTCCCAGGAGATGATTGCGCATGGCTCCGAGGCATTCTTTGTTCCGATGTAGGAACTGTATGTGCTGGAGGCGACGTCTGTAATGGCTCGTCATTAAAGCTCAGTGCCGCTTCCATCGGTGCCAATCGGTGTGGCGGCGTGACGGTGAGTGGCGCGAAAGATGTTGGTGCCGCGTGAGCTGGTGCCGAGGTGGCCAATACCCTCATGATTGGTGATCTTGTAGCAGGTGTCAGGGGGCTCGGAGCTGCCGGTGTCAGTGCCATAGGAGTCGATGCTGTTGGACTAGGCGCTGAGGAAGAGGAGGCCGAAGGACTCAAGGGTGGTGCCTGAGTGACGGCTCTCGGTGCTGAGACTGGTGCCATCAGGCGCTCGTTTGGTGCCCATGTTTTAACTTTAGTTGGCGTAGGTTCCAAGTCGGCCCTTGGAGGCATTCCTGATACCGGTGCCGCTTCTCTGCATAAGGACAGACTCGGCTCTGAAACTGTACGGCTCGTCTTATGTTTTCGAGCTTGGCTGCCGGAAGATGAGCCAAATGTACCTGGCTTGTCGCCCAGGCTTATTCTATGGGTTGTTACCGGTCTCTCCTCGGTCTAAGAGCTCCCGATGGCTTGCTCTCAGGGGGGCTGAAGACCCTTGTTAAATAGCAGCATTTTCAGGTGCATTTCGCGATTGATCCTTCACTCTCATAGGGCTTGGGGGACAGGCCAATCCTCCACTACAGATAACTCCCTATCCTCAAACTAATTCTTTCCAGGAACCATGCAGCACACCTCAAACAAACTCATCCAGGAACCCACCCCTTCAATAACTCCAGTGCCAACTCTGTCCACACTTCTATACAAGTAACATCATCACAGGACCTAATCACATAAGCCAACACATCAGGGGCTCATTTAACTGCACATCCATCAATGTGATCAATGCCATCAAGTGCCAGCAATGCCCCTCTGCCATGTATGTTGGCCAAACTAGACAGTCTCTATGAGAAAGGATTAATGAACACAAATCAAATATTCGAAAAAGATAACACACATCGAAACCTGTTGAGGAACATTTTAAACTTGCCCGGGCACTCATTAATGGATCTCTAAGTTTTGATATTATTACAAACCAATAAAAAAAAACCAGTTTGAAAAGAAAACTGCAGAGATTAATTTCATTCACAAGTCTGATACCTACAACAGAGGTTTAAAGAAAGACCTTAACTGGATTACCCACTACATTCCACATCCTAATGATATAAAAAACCAAATACCAAGTACTTAAGAGCATTTAGTACTCCTCCGTCGGCTTCGTTTAGCATGGACACGCTAATTCACAATTTCCTCCCCTTCCCCCTCTATCTCCTCTCTTTCTCTGCTATTTATTTGGAAACTGGACCCCTTAATTCCATTCATCTGAAGAAGTGGGTTGTGCCCACGGCAGCTCATGATAACATCTAGATTTCTTGGTAGTCTCTATGGTGCTCAGAATATGAAATTAAGGTCACATTTTACAAACTTCTTGAAAATAACTATTTGGTGATGATAGCTGAAATAAAATGTAACTAGCAAAGAATTAATTTGCGGCAATGTGGGAAAAGCTATTAATTTAGGAGTTGGGAATCTCAGGCCCCGATGCATTGGGGAGCTTGCGCTGGCATTCATCCTCTGCCATCCCCCTGGCTGGAGCACACAAAATCTACTAGTCTGGGCCTCTCTGGGTTCTGGTGTGTGAGAAGTGTCTCTCTCTCAATTGGGGTCAGCAAGGTTTTTTTTGTTTGTTTGTTTTTGTTTTTTGGCTTCTCAATAGTGTGTGGTCCTTGACTGACTTTTCCATGGGTCAGCAACACCCAACACAAAAAAGGTTCCCCACTCCTGTATTAAATGATAAAATGATAAGCTAACTCAAATTCCTTAATTTTAAATGTTTTAAAATAACGTAAAGAATATTTTGCAAATAACAAAGATAAGCTCGGAAATTATATTTACATGAATTCATCTTACCCTTGGGATTTGAAAAACTGTAGTAGCATTGGGTCTGTATTAAGTCTTTGTGCAACAGTCTTTGCAACCTGTGGAAAAAAAGTTTTTGAAAAGTTAAAAGTATGCACAAGGGCATAATTTGGCTGAATCTTTATAACCAGTGATGATACAAATATGAGAGAAATTAGCACAACTTCAGGCCTCAAGATTGATGTAGAAAACAGTCTAAAAATAAAACACTTTTTATTTGTACACGAACATATTTTATTTGAAAGTAATTCTCAAAATATGAACAATCTTACTACATCATTTTTAGAGTCACTTTTCAAAGGACAACAGTATTTAAAAAAATAAAGTCTTGCTTTCATATAGCTAGAAAAAAAAGCTGAAGTCATGTTAACATAGGCAGAATCTAACCAAATATAAGAACATATGAAAAGGAGATGAATTATTTATTTCTAATAGAACAAAATTGAAATTATTTCTTTCTAATAGAACACATGAAGTTCTAGGTGAGAAAACAGAATTGAAAGCAGAGTCAGGCTCCAAAGAACTTCTTTATCAAAGCAGTGATGTTTTGGCCTACTAATTAACCTGAACCTGATTTTATTATGTAACACCACCCTCACGGCTGTGAATGGGAAAACAAAAGGAGAGGAAACAAAATAAAATGGAATACATACCTGAAAGTAATTCATTCTATTGGATAAAGTAACAACAAATCCAGGATCATTGGGAATAGTTTTATCACAAAAGATTACATCAACACGGTGGTAAAGGTCTCTGAAGTATTCTTTTGCTGTTGGCAATTCACTATTATCATTTTCTGGGTCATCCCTACAAAAGCAGAAAAATAGTACCATCTACATTATACAAGTAGCTAGAGGTGTTAAACATGTTCTACAGTAAATCAGAAATATTACTGAGAAATACAGAAATTCATTTAGGAACCCTTTAAAGATCCACATTTTGTACATAACAGGACTGAAACTGTCAACTATGATTCATACCTTTTGAATATACATGTGCTGTGCCCGGACTTCTAATACATTTGTACACCACTCATGCTTATTTGGTGGCATGCTGACTCCATTTGTTTCAAAGACATGTTCCAATAACACTAATTTTTTCCCTTCCCTCCCCCCTGGCATACCTTTACTACATTGCCAAAAACATCTTATAATCTTATGGATGGTTTTTATTAGTCACTTTGCACAATGGCTGGATCCACAATAGCATCCCTTGAACCACAGATGTGAAATGTGTGTACAAAGCAGCATGGGTCACTACTGACTGGTACCCCTATCTTCTTGGCAGAGCAACAGTACCAGGGTACAAGCTGTGCACTTACCCAGAAGTCAGCAGCCAGCCAAAGGTGCATAACACCAACTGGGTCAACAGGGAATGCGAGTTCCAAGGCATGTCATGAGAAATACATTCATCTCACATAATCTGGGGTAAGAGTGCTGAAGATAGACTAGCTGGCTTCCACCCACTGTCAGCCCATGGAGAGAAACAGAGCAACACAGTTGGGTGTGACCATCAGGTGTAAGAGCACAGAAATGCTGATTTGTAGAGCTGACAACCTTAAGCATGGTCCCTTTCCTGGACAGAAGCCACAGGAGTTTTCCATTTGCTTGGAAAACCTCCAATAAACACCCTTATTACTTGAACATGTGCTCAATTAAGTCAGAAGTATGCCATTATTGTAGGCCAATGTGTGACTAGTGAGGGAGCATGAGGAAAAGGGAAGGCAGCTTAATTTTACGCCAAAAGGAACTCCCAAAGTCAAGAGCTTTGTAGAGAAGTTCTTACACAGTGACTTAGAATGGAACTACAGCTTGCCTCTGCAATATAGTATTTCAGTTCCGCTTGCTCCAAGGGCAAAGCTGCAGAATTCAGACTTTTGGCTAAACACAGATCTTAACTTAATCACTGTGAGAAGATCTATTTCAATATTTATTGATCTTCTAATTCAGTTTTAAATTTTTAAATCTTTTTAAAAATTTTATGCAGGAGTTTAATACTCTGAATAGTTTAATTCCCCACGCCCGCCAAGCCAATAAGTTAGCACACTGCTGACTATGTCTGCCATTAAGCAACTATACTTCTCAACATTTGATAGGCTGTTAAAACTGCTAAACAGAAAATCTTTTCTCTCAAATTTAATTGAAACAGTAACCATTCTAACCATCGCTTCAAAATACATACTTCTGAAACACTATGATGTCACCATCCATGAGTTCATCAAGAGCCTTATCAAGCGACACATCATAGTCTTGAATTCTCTCTGTTAAATTCGGTTTAACTTCCTGCAGTAAAAACAAGAGGGAAAACAATCAGAAGAAATGAATGGCAAATAGAAAGCACTCACAGTTGCAAGAATATTATAATGGAAGATAACCCATTTTCCTTTTCAATCTAAATTTAAATGAATGGGGGGGTGAATTTTGATGATTTTTAATTCATATTATATTTCATTTACAAACTTCACTGCTCATGATAGAATTGTCTATTTCTACTTTACCCATTAAATTTGCAGTATATTTTCTTTTAGTTAAATTTAATCAATTTTAAAATGTTTTATATAGCCCATCACACTTTCTTAATAGCCAGCCACAATCCAAAATTCTTGAATGCTCGACCACTTATCTTTCATATCATGCAACTTTCAGAATATTAGCGAAATCCAATGAATGCTAGTTCGTTTTTGGCAAGGTGAAAGTGATTTACTGTAAGAGGCTGCCCTCTCCTTTTCAAAAGGAGTGGAAAGCACTTGGAGTAATAAATACATACACGTATTTAAACAGCTATAACACCCATATATTATGAGTTGTTTATTGGAATATAAATATCTCTGTTTAAAGAAACGGGTGGCAGAGTCTTTTGTGATCCTCATCCATACTATCTGAAAGAAGGAGCTTTTGTAAGTTTAATGTAAATCTGGAAGTTTGTAAGTTTGTAAGGAGCTTTTGTAAGTTTAATGTAAATCAGAAGTTCCCTAACAGCAATTTTGCCTGTTCGTATGGAACTCTGTATATGCCCCAAGAACTCCCAAGTGACAGCAATATGGCTGCTAGCAAAGTAGCATTGGCGCTCCCATTCCTACCAGTAATGTAAAATCCTGTACTGTATGTTTTGCCGGTTAACTGGCCTGCCATGTCGCACTGTGGGCTGCTCTGGCCAGCCCATGCTGAGCCCACCACACCGTGCAGCAGGCAGAGGGCTGCGGCTGGGCTGGGTGTTGGTTAACCAGTTACCCTGGTAAGCACGTCGGTAAGGCAAATGCTTACTGGGTAGGGTTAACCCTTTCCACCCCTAATTCCAGAACAGCAGAGCTCCTGCTGCTAGGAGGGCTGGCCTACTGCTCCCAGAGCCAGCTGCCATCACACTTTCTTAATAACCAGCCACAGTCCACTGCAGATTCAAATCACACTAGGGCAATTAAAAGTTATTATAAACGTGTACTGCTCCTATACTTTCAGTGGAAAGGGATGGGAGATCTCACACATTGCCTGATGCCGTATATAGTGGGGTGGAAGCAGATGAGAATGCAGCATTCTCTCTCCACAGCTGAAGAGTCATGTGCAGAGGGTCAGGCTCTGGAGAGCATTTAGGCTAGTCCTCCACGCAGCAGCTTCCAGAGCCTGACCATCTGCACATGAATCTGCAGTGACCTATCTTCAGCTGTGGAGAGAGAATACTGCATTCTGGAAGCATGCTATCATGATGACTCAGATAACATGCATGGATTTAGGGCTAAGAGCACACAGACTGACCCACACAGGACTTCCATGCAGATAAATGTACATTTTGGAGTTTAAAATTTTCGCTTACCTCAGACTGTACAAGTAGAAGTTTTAAAAGGTAGAACTTTTTAGTCAGAAATTATTACTAGTAGTGTTTTCAATTACTGATTTTAAAATTGGGGATTCCAATAATATTCTCTTGTGCCTAAATGTTCAAGAACTCCAGAGCCGTAACTTTCAGGATACAGCAGATTAAACAAACAATGCTGTGCACAACATCTTTAACATTGGAAGCTCTGGTTGTTAATTGTAGGATGCACAAGCTGTAAAATGTAGTACTTTAAAATATTGGCTGTAGTATGCAGCCAAACCATAACGAACAATCCTGAGAGAGTTTAACAGAGGTTTGTGGGCTAAAATATTAGTTGTACTGATGAAAAAAAAAATACTCCTATTCTGACAGATCAAGTGTTCAGAATTTTGAGTTTCCATGTATTTAGCTCCAGAATGAAAGAAGTAATAATGTTTTTTTGAATATCAAAGAGTTATATAAGTATTTAGTAAAATGAAAAGTACATAATCAGAGGCATTTTATAAATTAATTTTCAGTAATTCAGGAACAGTGAACTCTTGAGTATTTCTATTCAGTGAAAGGGCCTATCGTTTCTTAGTGAAGCCTATCTCTTGGTGACAACATTTTACCTAATCAACAAAAGGAGGCAAACTTCATATTGTTGAATAGATCTCACTAGTTTTTTTGAGTTATAAAATTAACCTTACAACCACTTTTGAAATGGACTGATTTTCAGAGTTTATAACAGGACCAAAGCCTAAATTGGCTGTGTGTGTCATGATTGTTTCCTGTCTAAACATAATATTTAAAACATTTTATTTTTCACTGAGTGTTATTTTCGTGGCATGTTCTTTGTATTTATATGTAGTGGTCAAAATCTTTTATATTACATTGCAGTTTTTCCTTAGAGGAAAACTTGCTAATGACACACAAACCTAGATTTATTGTAGGAATAATAATCAATCCAAACCTCATAGAGGATAAGGTTAGTTTCTTGGGGAAATCCTGCTCTCTCACACATAACTGGAAGCAAGTCACCTATTGGAAAAAAAAAGAAGTGTGAAGTATGTAATAGCTTTCGCTAGTAGCGAAAGCTATGATTAAGGTTGCAAAAAGGTTCCATTATAACCCCCCAAGTTTTCAGGTGTCCAGCTTTATGACAAATTTCTCCTTTAAATTAAAACTCCCCATGCTTGGGTTTAGCCCAAAAGTTGTTTTTTTTTAATTTGAGGACATTTTGCACAGCCATTTGAATTTTATTAGTATAAAATAATGTCATAATTTTAACCAATCACAAAAAATAATCAGAGCGAGAGAAAAGTCAAAAAGATTTATGCATAACATTTTGAATGTAAGCTACTGTTAATGTAGAGCAACACTTGCTTTGCTTATGGGCAGAGGAGTTATTAATAATAAGAAACCAAAGAATCACTTCTGAACATGTTCAGTGCACATCCACTAAGATTTTTCAGTGGAGCCTAATGAAGTTCCACCATCTTTGTAATGGCACATAAGAGGAAAGCAAACTAGAACTTTCCACGTAGTCTACCAAGACAGGCATAGAGGCTGCAGCTGCTGTTGGATCAATTTGTCTGAGGTCATTCTACAAATTTTTCAAGCGAGAACATTATAAAACTGCAACATTTAGGAATAAGAAAACAAGTGTGAAAAGCAGATCCTGAGGTTTTAGGTTGATTTTGCAATATTTGCCATCGTCATCACCACACTGTAAACCTATAGATTGCTGCCCCATTAACACAGATAACGGTTTACAGCTAAATCTCAGCAGCAAAGATGTAACTCACAATTCCCCCACCCCATTCATTTTAATGACACGTGAACATCAAAGCCTAACCAGAACCATTTATAGTCTACAATTATTGAACAAAAACAATTTTCTCATTTTTTAAAATAAAAGGCTATTAAGCTCTGTAAATGAACCATAATGGCTTCCCAGTTAAATTTAAGTTAGGAAAAAGAGATATTAAGGTTCCTGAAGCCATGTTGGAAACCCTGTATATTTCATGCCATTCTTTTAATAATATACCAAATTACACATTTATCTCAAACACGGGAATAGGAAAAAAAGAACATATAACCGACACGTTAATGCTGCTGTAGGAGCCTTACATTTTTTATTTCCCAAACTCTGCTTCAACAGCATATTAAATGCAAAATGCTGTATTTAAATAATTGATCATATTTATTGAAAATATTATAGATAAACAAAGTTTAAAAACTTACGTATTTTACAGGATATAGGTGTATAGATATGTCCACAATAATTCAAACTCCGAGTCTTTGGATCATACATCTTCAGAAACAACATTACGTCATCTACAAGTTAAGAAACAAAAATTAATTTGAAGAAAAGCCATAATTTGAGCACATTGGAAGACCACCTAACTGTAAATTCCATTTTCATGCTAAAGGCCACAGTGATCACAAGACTATGTCCTTAATTAATATGCAAATAAGGAACTTGGGAATAATTTCCTTAAAATACTGAACCCAAATAACTCCCACACAGCACATTAAATGAGTTTCATTCATTCTAGAACATCTGAAATCCCAGTCTCTCTCTAGCCTAGAAGAGAACAACAAAGATCAGGTGATCAATCTGCATAAAAGCTATAGTGATATAGATATCCTGTATATTAGGCCGAGCAGCAAAGAAAGAGTACTGAGTGATTTTCAGGCACATATAAAATAAAAGACTTTGTATTTTCTTAATTTTTGGTATCTCTACTTACGGTCTTTATCAAACTTGGGTAATGTTGCCCCAGTAGCTGCCATTTCTGGATCTACCGTTTCTAAGAATATTGTCCATGGATTTTCATTGTCACTGAGCTCAATCATCTGTTTGTTTAGGAGGCAGATATTCAAAACATAATGTGAGCAGAAAAATGACTTTAGATAAGTTTAATATAGGCCGGGAATTTGAACTAGTCAAACTGCATAATTTAAATTAAAAGAAAATAAGAACTTAAAAGGAATAGTACACTATTTGGAAAAGTCCCTAATTTTTAGCTATGTTGTTGAGAGTTAAAGATTATATCAATCCAAATAATATGTTGATGTTGCTTTTTAAAAAGTTACACAACTTTTAAACTGTATGGAATTTTACTTAAGAGTGGGCTCTCATCTTGTACATTTAAAAATATTTTATTTCCATCCATGTCCATTATAATATCAAGAACAAAAATTAGAGCTAAATTTAACATGGGGATTAGTAGAACTTTGAAGTTCCCTAATTTTATTGATATTTACATGCAACACTTTCTCTCTCTATATATATATTAAAAAAACCTTTTCCTGCGGGGCGACATAGTGATATCATCACGTCAATCTGCATCACCCCACCTCCTAGCCTCAGGAGAGTCCCCAGAGGAGGAAGAGGTGGCCATGACTCTGGGTCCCCCCGGGGCTCCGCGCTGGCCTCCAGATCCCGTGCAGGAGGGCTAGGGGCTGGCAGCAACAGCTCCTCGCTTCGCTTGGGGCCCCAACACTGCATGACCCAGTGGGGAACCACCACCTCTGGCTGCCTTGGGCCAGATGCTTCAGCCTTGCCCCTTCGCGAGATTAGTGTGTCAGTGGTGGTTTCCTGCATGGCAGTGGAAACAGCAGAAAGCCCCAAGACTCTGTGTGCGTGCTACTTCTCCCTTCCCCACAGCCAGGCCTGAGGCAGCTGGAGGCAACAGTTTCCTGCTAGGTCCTGGAGCAGTGGCAGCGAAGAGCCACTGCTGCCACTCCCAACACTCCCTGGCTGGGGCAGAGAAACCAGGGCTGCTACCAGGGAGAGGGATCAGGGAGGCAGGGACTGGTTGCAGACAGGGTGGAAGAGGCAGGGGCAGGGAGGTTGAGAGGCCAGGGCTATGACTGGAGAGGGGGTGTGGAGGCCCGGGGCTGGCTGCGGCTGGGGGAGCCCAGAGACTGGGGCTGGCATGGCCCCCTGCCCTGCCCTGCCCTGCCCTCCCCTCCCCTCCCCAGCAGCCAGCATGTGTGGGAGAGGCCGGGCTGAGGCAGTCCTGGCCCTTCCTGGAAGCTGGGGGAGAGAAAGGCTTGCCTACCGCAGGGATGGGGGGTTGGTAAGCGTAGGGAGCAGGAGGCATAGCCTCCTATATTTTATGAAGTTTCTAAAGAATTCATGGAACTAACAAACATATTTATCCTTACATTTTATAATGCAATAATAAAATTTAAACAAATTAGTATGAGTGACAGATGAATAATGACTGTGTGCAGATTTAGATCTTCCAAATCTCAAAATCAAACCACCAAAACTAACATCTATTCTAAATCAAGAGCTACTGTGCACTCATCCCAGACTTCATAAGTTTATCCTATGTTGTTACAAGGGACTCAGGGTAGTTTTCTATATTAAAGATTCTGATGTCCCCAGGCCACATCTTTACTGTTGGAACTGCAAACGAGACAGACAGAATTAACTTCTCCCCATTTATAAATATTTACAGTTTTATTGCCATCCGCTTCATTATCTAACATTGCTGGTCGTTTAGTTCCATTACTTCTAGCTTGCATTGGCCACAACCGTATCTGATCTTGTGGAAATCCCTAAGTTGAAAGAAAGAAAAATACGAAGAGAATCAAAATACTTAAATCCAAACTATAACAGAAAGAAGTTACTTTGAGCAGCAATGGTGCCCAGCCGCCAAGGGTGCTCCACTATAGGTATGCTTGCTGTTCTGTACTGCTGATTAAGAGAACTTAAGTAAGTGCTCTTTCCTTATGCTGTGTCACAAGGCTAATCAGAAACACAGGCTAAGCCCGCTCTACCCCCCAGCATCCTTTCAGTTCCTTCTCTGCCAGAGTCATTCACAGAAACTCCAGAGTAAAGGGTAGGTTGTGGAATATCTATAGACACACACCTCAAAGAACCATTGTTACTGCACATGGTAACTACTACTACTTAAAGTGGTGTCCATATAGGTGCTCTACTGCAGGGGATTCCCAAGCAATATTCCGTCTGGAGGTCTGCGACTTCTGCAACTGACTCAACTCCAATGACAAAATGGAGGAGACCTCTGTCCTGTTCAGGTTGAAGGCCAGGACTCTCCTGACATCTAGATTGTGTAATATAGCCGCTCTTTTGTCTCAGTGAAGGTTGGGACAGAAGGTTGGCTCAATAAGTTCATGTGAAACAGATGTTTTCTTAGAAATAAATTTTGGATGTAGCCTGAGTAACTTTCTTCAGTGGAGTAGCTGAGTTAGTCTGTACAGGATAAACTTAAAAAAACAATAAAAAGTCTGGTAGCACTTTAAAGACTAACAAAATGTATAGATGGTATCATGAGCTTTCGTGGGCACAGCCCACATCTGAAGAAGTGGGCTGTGCCCACGAAAGCTCATGATACCATCTATACATTTTGTTAGTCTTTAAAGTGCTACCAGACTTTTTATTGTTTTTTTAAGTTTGTTTTGAAAGAATACCATGTAGAAGGGGGATGGGACATCAGAGTCTCTATTTCATCTATTCTCTTGGCTGAAGTAATCTCAATGAAAATGGCTTTCTTGCTAACAAGGTATGTAAGCAATCAGGGTGCTATATGTTTGAAGGAAAGCCTAGTCAGTTCTTTCAGCACTATGTGGGAGGAGGAAGTCAAGAGTGTGGGAAGATGTTTATTTGAGGAACCTTTTGGTAATTGGCTGTGACTGCACTGAGTACATCTCTACTGGAGGTGAAGGCTACTATAGTTCATAGGTAGATTCACGGAACTGAGAGACAGCCCCAATATTTTTAGGGCCAGAGCATAGTCTAAGATGAAGAACCACAAATGCCAGGGAGATTTGTTGAGAAGTACACCAAATCTTGAAACCTGCATTATTTTTGCACATATGTACGCAACGTTGAGGACTTTCTACTCTGTAATAATGCCTCTTGTATGTCCTTTGAACTAGGGATGTGAAAGTTTAACCATGTAAATGGTTAACCAATAAACCCGGGCATATCGGTTAATGTTTACGGTTGCACTCAAGCTCCCATCCCACTCCTGGGGAGCCAGCTGCCACCCCATGCTGCTAATAACCAGGTACCCAATTATCTGCTTTTTAACATCCCTACTTTGAGCTTTCTAGCAGTTTGAACCAAGAAGGAGCCATCTGCTGAAACTGAGAACTTCCAGGTTGGAAAGTAGGGGAGATGTCCATTCTCCTGGGACAGAAGGTACATAGTGACAGAGAGAAATTGGAGAGCACATCGCAAACTGTGAAGAGAGATTGGCGAGCACATTGCAAGCTGTGATCAGAATGATGTGTGCTCAGTTTTAGTTTTATTTTCAGCAGGGCCTTCAGTAGAAGGGGAAAAGGAAAACAGGCATAAAGAAGGTCCTGGGGAGACCAGCATCACCTAAGGAGCACTGCCTTATCCCTGCTCTGTAGCTGTATTGGGACATTTCTTGTTCAGGTAAGTAGCAAAAAGCGTGTGACTAGTGCCCCTATTGCTTGAATAGATTGTGAAGTACTACTAGGACTAGCTTCCACTTGTGGTCACGTGGGTATTTGAGACAGACTGTCCACTACTGAGTTGTACCTACCTGTGAGGTAGGCTGCTAACAGTGTGACATTGTGGGAGATAGATCAGTTCCATAATCTCATCACCTGTGCGTTGAGCGAGGGTAATCAGACTTCCCCTTGATGATTTATATAGCAATGCAGAGTACACTGTCTGTTAGGACTCATGTGTGATCCTTTGATTATCAAGAAGTAGTGGGTGCAAGCATTCTTGACTGCTCTTAGCTTCAGGAGCTTGATGTGATGGGCTACTATGTACATGAATGACCATTTGCCTGGGATATGAAAGGCTGTTTAGATGTACACTATGAGTGAAATGTCAGCATTAGAAGCAATGACTGGGGATTTGCAAGAAGGGGATCCCATTGAAAATGCTGGTTGTGTCTTTCCATCAGTCTGAGATTCTGACTCTGATTGGTTGTGAAAGGGGTTTGTCTAGCTTGTCCCTGCTTGGTCTGTAAACCAAGCTGAATAACATCAGAAGGCACCACATGTGAAGCTTGGCATGTGATATTATTTCTGTGCCTGCTGCCACGTGCCTTGAGTTGTGGATAGTGTCTGGCTGATATTTGTAGGCTGTTTTGAACAATTGATATGAGTGTGTCTAATGAGAAGGATTTGTGATGAGGCAAGAGAGTGCTCTGGTTTGTAAAGAGTAGAAGTTGGTGTCAATGAATTCCTGAGGGATTATTTTTAGGCACTGATCTACAGACCCACTTCTGTAAAGAAGTGTATTGCAGCTTCTTGGTGATCCTCTTGTAGAGACTGGGGTCTGGGGAAGCAATCGTCCAGATAAGGGTAAATTATGATCCTTTGGAAGTGTAAGCGGGAGTTCACTACTAAGAAAACCTTAGAAAATACTCTTGGGCTGATGACAGTATGAAGTGGAGCACCTTGTACTGGTAGCAGTCTTATCCTCGAGTTAATCTGAGGAATTGTCTGACGATCAGTAGGACTGAGATATGAAAATAAGCTTCTCAAACACTGAGGTCTGAAAATAAGTCTCCCTGTTCCAGCACTGCTAAAGTAATCATCTTTGAATGTCAAAGCCTTGACAACCTTGTTGAGAGCTTTGAGGTCTAGTCTAAGTCTCAAAACTCCCTTCCCCTTGGGTATTAGGAAATAAGAGCGGAGCCCTTTGCCTTGTAGATTTTGAGGTTCTATGCCTCTTAATTGGAGGAGATGGTCTATCTTATGTCCTAGTATGGCCACCTGGGTGATGGCACAGAGGTTGGTGGGGTGCCTACGAACGGCCATGCGAAACTGCTTGTGGTGGGGCCATCTGAGGATATCCTCAAAGGCTCCATAAGGACCCTGTGAAGAGTATGGAGATACCACCTCCTCAATTTCACTGTCTGAGCACTTACTCAAGAGCAGGCCAGCATGGCAGGCCAGCAGGGAAGACTCTGTACTGAGTGAAAACTTGATGTGGAAGTCTCCGCACTGAGAAGAGAAGACTTTGGCATCGGAGTGTAGGACTTCTGGTGGTGCCATCGGACTCAGTGGTTTAGGTAGCACTGAGGATCTTGTCTGCACTCATTGCTATGGTGCTAGATGAGGATGGTACCAATGAGAGATCATGAACCAATGCTTTCTTATTTCTGTCTTTGCTCCTAGGTGCTGTTGACTTTGTGCCTGTGCTCATCAGGTCTGTATGCAGGTCAACAGTACCTGCAACAATGACTTCCGTGAGCCATGAATACTGGACTGGGAAGGTCTCTGTGCCTCTGGTACCAAGGATACCACGTGTGCTTGAGAATGCGTGCAGCTATTTTGAGACTCACTGTGGGAACTTCCTACATTCTTTTTATGATGTGTGAGAGGGGTGAGCAGCTTGATCCTTCGACTCACAGCCTTTAGATGTTGAGGGCTGTGGGAAAGACTCAAGTCTGACAGGTGACTTGTGGCACAGGGCCAGAAAGGGCCAGTGAGCCACCTCCATGAAGATAATTTTTGCCTGAGATCTCTATCCTTATGAGACTGGGGCCTGAGTTGCAGGCAAAGACTGTAACTTTTGTTGAACTTGGCCTTCTCTGAGGCAGCAGATGCTCTGGAAATGCTTGTCTATGATAAGGATTATCTTTTTACAAGAGAAGCACTTCTTGAAGCCCAGGAAGCCTAGCATTGCCCATTGGGAGAAGGATTCCCAATGAAGAAAATGAGAAAAGAAACTAGAGTTTTTTGTTGTTGTTTATTTTTAAGGGGGAAATTAAAAGATTAAAAATTTATAACTAGAACTAAGAACTAGGAGGCTAACTATAGAAAAGCAAATTGATTATTTTCTAGCAAGAGACAGCTGAGAAGGAACTAGGGGGAATTAGCTTGTGCATGTCTCATAGTGCAGTGAGAGACAACGCAACATATGTGTGGACATAAAGCACACTGCTACCAAAGTTCTAAAATCAGCAATACAGGGATGCAAGCATACCTACAGCGGACAGTTATATATACAAAGAGAAAGCAAAGATTATAAAGTGAACGAAGTCTCGCACAGTATTGGTTTTTGTCACTAAAGAAAAAAAATCCTTACCATTGTTTGAGAGAGGTTTTGTACAAATTCTACAAGTGTGGAGTTTTTTAATACTTTGAACACAGTGTATTTCACTTTTTCTTCATCATACATATCATTGCCTTGGTGGCCGCAGAACTGGTCCTCTGTCACTATCTGAAATTGCACATTTAATGGACATTAGTTATATATAGTTTACTGCTGAAGAATCAAAAACATTGCTCATGTAAGCTTTGTATCTGAATTTAGCTGACTTATTGGTTAGTGTCAGTGTTTTCACTTAAAATTATTTTGTGTTACCAAGTTTTCAAATACTAAGTTTTTTATTCTTCCATGAGGGCAGGGGACTGGACTTGATGATCTCTTGAGGACCCTTCCAGTTCTAGTATTCTATAATTTTACGATTCTAAGTTGTCTGAAACCAAAGACAAACTATGCTAGTCAACACAGTGTTTAAAAGTACACACACACAAAATCAAAATGTTCTGAGAAAACAAAGCACAAAGCCATTATATTTAGGCCCAAATCTTGCAAACTTATTCACACTATTAAATTTAGCATAAGAGACATGCCCCTACATTCAATAAAAATATTCACCAATACATTTCCAGGAATGAGGACAGTCACTGTAAACCAATTATGCAGGGAAATATAGGAACTGCATATAGAAGAGCTAGCCACTGGGAAAAGCCCAAGTTTATGTGGAATTTCATTCTGGTGTGAAGATAGTGTATTGCCAATAGGTGGGATCAAACCTGGGACCTCTGGAGCTTAGTGCATGAGCTGAATGTCAGCTGGCTCCCAAGCTAAGGCTGCAGAGCAGACTCATTCTCTCTGTAAGTAATCTCAGTGACACAAGATAGGATAGTGGATCACACCCAGAAGGTATGTGGGTTTCACCATCACTGCCTCTACTAACAGGACATAATGAGGTGGCCTGAGGGAGGGAAGCTACTTTGCCTACTTTGTGATGCTGGAACCCATAGAGGCACAGCATATGGAACAGCAGCCCCTCTGTTCATAGCATGTCTATTTTTTAGAATTCTGATTGCTACTAAACCAATATTACTGTCTTCAGATTTCTCAGATTTGTTTCTCGTTGAAAGCTGACCTGCACTTGCATGTAGAGGTGGGCTTCCTGTCTCTCCTTCCTCTTTTGAGCCTCTATTCTCTTTTCTTCTTGTAGCCGTTCTACTAATTGTTGAGGAATATCATGATCTGTGACAGGCTGCAAAACTTCACCTAAAAAGAAAAGTGGGTTTGTAACATTATTTTACAATAATTTGTGTCTAACAGGGCTTTCATACGTACTCATGACTATTCTTGGGGCAACAAGGACACAACCATTTCTGATGAGCTTATGAAAGCTTTTACAGCCTTTTAAACTGTGTTAATCTGATATGGCATTTCATTTGGACACAAGTAACTTTCTAATTTAGGTTGGAACTACACCATTTTCATGATTTGGATCCTTACAAAGGATTCAGCTAAATGTCAGATTTTTTAGGATAATAAATCTTCAACACTCAAATTTATACATATCAAGCCAGACCTAGTTTTCATCACTGAGGTTTAGTTACATAAAAATAATGGTATGCCCTTTCTGTTATTTAAAACACAATCAAGGCTATTATACAATTACTGTGATGACAAAGCAAAGTACACTTATGGCATCACCATGTCAGCTGAAGACATTTTTAATTTTGGAGCGGCAGTAAAGATAGATCCAACACTAATATTTTCCAAGGTTAACTGCAGTTTTCTGAATCTCTATCATATTGTGAAAGATTACAACAATTTAGAATTCAAAAGTAACCCTAGTCTTCTGCATTTCAATCAACATTCATAGAAAATAAGAGATAAACAAATATATACGTACTTAATTTTGATTCCCTGATATAAACCAACATGTAAGCATTAGTACAGTGCCGAACAGATAAGTCGTCATCATGACCGCCATAATTATGTTCAATTGCTTCTTCCTTTGTACATCTCGATACAACATCATCATCAAATTTACACCACTAGGGAGACAAATTATATAAAGATACAAAACATATTACTGACAAATTAATTTACATCTTAACAGACTGACTTAAATTACATGTAAGAAATCGTAATTTCTTCTGCACTTTGAAGTGACTGAAATATAAAAAGCTTTTTTTCCAAGCAACAGAAATAATTGTTAACATATCCCTATGGTTCAATGTAAGTTGTGTAAACTTCTGTTTTTACATAAAATAAAGAGGGTCTTCAACTTTTGAAGTTTATTAATGAAATATTTGAGCCTTTTTTATGTAAAAGAGCAATCTTCAGCCAAACTATTATTTACCTTAACATAATCTGATCTGTTATCCAAATATATTTCATTACTACCATGAAGTTCAGGTAGTTGATGCTGATTTATTGTTGTAGAATGAAATATAAACCAAGTGGTACATAAAAGTATCCAACTACTACTTGTAAATTTTAAACATACTGTGGCAAATATGAAATAAAACATCCCAAAAACTCCCATCTTTATCTGTAAAATATCTGTTGTGAAATTAAAGGGGAAATATGAAAAACAATAAATTTACATTGAATCTTGGCTTTCACCTCTTAACTATAAACAATTAAGTGCTCAAAAACATTTTATGGTGCAAATAATGCAGATATCATGAAAGATGTACCTGATGAATAAATTTCCAGTTATATCAAATCATAAGAATGGCCTCTCCCATAATATTAGGAGAGCATCGGAAGGAAACAGAGCATTGAATCAGAGAAGCTAGAACAAGATTGGGAAAACTATGGTCTGCAAGCCAGATCTGGCTCCTGGTTTCTCATCATCCAACTTGAAACACAACTCAGGACTTCCCACCCCCTCCATAGCAGAGCAAGCTGGCACTAATGTTCTAGCCCACTGCAAGTCTCGCTACCTTGGTGCTTCCCTTTCTTTCCACAAGGCTGGAGGGCTAGCACTGGTTTGTCCCACTTTGGGGGGAAAGGAAAGCCCCAAGCTCAAGTGAAGCCAGGGAGTCTTGGCACCCCAAGAACAGTGTTCCCTCTAAGATTTTCCATCCATGAGCATAGTGAGTTTTTGTCTAGTGTACCACTATTGAGGTCATGTGCACTTGCTCAAATATGTGCCACTGTGGCACCCAAGTTATAAACCTCTCCCTTTTCTCTCTGCTGCCACATCTCCCATCCTCCCCTCCCCTCATCTGCTCCCCTGGTGCCTGCTGCCACCCCCCACACCTGACCCTCCTCTGTTGTCCTGGCTCCCGCCCTTCTCACTCCCCTCAGCCCTGCTGGGACTTGCCCCACCTCCCCAACCCCTGCTCCTGCCCTTCCCCCCTGTACCTACCCCTTCTCTAGCTCCCCTCCACATCTCTACTAACACCTCTCTCTACCCACCTAGCCTGCCTCTCTTCTCTGGTGCATGTCCCTCCCGTCTACTGCCCTCCCCATGTCTGCCCTTCTGCTTCACCTCCACAATCACCCTGGCACCTGCAACTTTTCTTACCCCCTGCACCCTGCTGGTGCTTCCCC
>JANRFK010001605.1:27772735-27782754 GCA_030068395.1 Apalone spinifera | reverse complement strand
CCCTGGCATTTGTCTCTCCTCCAACCTGCTCCTTGGTGCCTTCCCCTTTCTTCTCTGCCTCCTCCCCAGCACAAGCCCCTTCCTCTCCTCACCCCCTTCCCTTCTGCTATTCTGACACCTGCATGATGGGCAGCCTGGTGGGTAAGCTGCCCTGTGTGCTGGGGATGGAGCCAGGGCTGCGGTGCTATATTCAGTACTGCAGCCCCAGCCCAGAAGCAGTTGCACTGTGGCCCTGTTCCAGTCCCAGCACCCGGGGCAGCATGCCCCATATGCTGGGACTTGAGCCAGGGCTGCAATGCTATTTTTAGTACCACAGTTCTGGCCCCAGCCACGGCTCCAGGTGGCTGGGATGCGTGGCTGGGCCACATGGCAGGGCCACGTGGCAGGCAGCCGCCCTGTGTGCCGGGACTGGGGCCGGGCCATGGTGCTATTTTTAATACCACAGCCCAGGCTCCAGCCCTGGCAGCTGCCACTCAGGCTGCATGGTGGCTGCCCAGCTGCTCCTGGGGTGGGCAGTCACCCCCCATGAGGCCCTGATCCCGGGAGCAGCAGGGGCCACAGCTGCAAGGCTCTGCTATGGGGGTGAGTGGGAATGAAATTCTTGGTGCGTACCTGCACACCTTACAGGGAATGGCTGTGGCTTTTTGTTTGCTTATTTATTTTTCAACGGACCAGGCCAGTGAGGTTTTTTATTTTGTTTTGCTTCTCTCGGTGTATGGTCCCCAAATGATTTTGATTTTGGTGAAGTGGACCCTGACGAAAAAAAAAGTTACTCACCCTGTGCTAGAAACATTTCCCTAAAGCCAAGTCTATACTACAGGGAAAAGTCGGCTTACAGTATGCAATTTATACTAGGAAAGTAACATAGGTGGAGTCAACATATCTTAAAGCTGAACTTTGGTCCCATTCCCACAGTGAAAGGCCAATGGGAGAAATGCTCTGGTCATCTTCCTTTACTCCTTGTGATAGCAAGGAGTACTATGGTTGACAGGTGCACCCTCAGCATTCAATTTAGTGGATCTTTACTAGACCTGCTAAAATGAACACTGGAAGATCAACTGATGCAGTGTCAATCTTTCTACAAGTATAGACGTGGCCCAAGTTTTGCCTATATTAAATATATGTATTACAGACAAGTAAAGATATCCTAAAACACGTTGGGCACCCTTCTCTTGCTGCACAGACTAATTTCTTCTTTTGGAACCCTAGATATGTGGTTTTTGGTAAGAATTCCCCAAGCTAAATCTTTGGCCACAAGCCAACCAACAGCAGAAATGCATGAGTCTGTTCCTCCGAAGTGGGCTAGAGACTCCTAATGCCTCAAATTGTCTGTAGCCTCACTAAATTAGGAAAAGATAAGAAAGACTTTGTATAGAAATTGAGTTTCCCTAAATCTGTGGGATTAGAAGTTGAGTGACTAAGAAAGAGTTTAATAAACTCTTCCGAGAACAAGCATTCTATTGAAGAAAATAAACTTAGTTTCAAAGACAAGTCTCAGTAGTCTCCACTATTAAAAACCAAAAAGTTCCTATGGTAACTCTAAACAGCAATAGTTACCATAATCAGAGGGTTTATGACTTGCTCCATAATAGAAGTTTCAACTGCCTCAAAAGATAAGAGTAAGACACCTCTACAAACACACAAATAGTTTGGCTACTTTTTCAATACTTACTTTGCCATCCCCTTTTGGATTTAAATAAACAACATAATGTCCACCATGGTTATCTCCACTATGTACTAGTACTGCATGAAGGATGTAATTTGCAGCATCTTTGGGGTCTGTTTTTTGTAAAAATTCATCAAGTGGCAACTGCTCAGGAAATTCAAACCTAATTTTAAAAAAGTTAGATATTTTTAATTAATTGTAGTAAAGACAGAATAATATTCTTATGCTGGAGTACACTTATAAACTTCACTAAAGAAAATTACAGTAGGTAACTAAAGTCAAATTACAACATTTTTCCTGAGATTAACTGCAAGGACTGGGTAAAGCAGCATATTTTACATTGTTAATACAGAATAAGAATAATCTTTGTATACACAAGGGACCAAGTTCTGCGCTCAGTTACAAAGCAGTGTAAGTTCAGAATAACTCAGCTGAAGTCAAGAAGTTACTCTGGGGAATTACCACATTGTAAACAAGAGCAGAATCTACCTCAAAAAGCCATTCCTTGCAGGTGCGGCAAGAGTGCAACAGCTAAATCAGTTACCTTTTGACTGGAACGCTATTGTTATTTCGCATCAGGTCACATTACACTACATTTTTCAATTATTGTAACATGGATTTCCTCAATTTTCCTTTTTTCCTGGAAAACTAATTTAGTAAACTAATTTGCAAAAAAAACCCCCAAAAAACAAACAAACAAACAAAAAATTAAATGTCCAGAGTTCATTTCAGAAATAAGCCAGCTGGTACAAAATCCACACCACAGAAATTACTTTTTTTTTTCTTTAAATGGCACATCTACTTTTGTTATGAACTTTCTGAGCGCGCATGTTTGTGGTGGTTGGGGAGAAGGGGGAAGGGGAAAAAGAGTGACATGACATGAGTGGGGGACACCCAGAAATTCTGCTAATACTTGCAGCAGGAATTTGGCATGCATTAAAAACAGAAACACACTAGACTTCTGCAACTTTTCTTACTTTTTTACATCCATATCATATAAACAAAGGTTTATGCAAAATTAAATCATTAAAAAACCCCACAATTACGCTTGTTATTTATTTCATAGTGCAGTAAATGATTAATAATGGATATTTAATTAACAGCTGAATTTGTCAACCAGAACACTTAAAAATTCGTAAGTCAACAATACACACAAGGAACACTATTTCTTGGAAGCCTTCAACAGGTCTTCATGTACTTCTCCTTGCTGGTATCAACTGAAAACCCAAAAGCCAGACATAGGGAAAAATATTTTCCATACTGTATTTTAACAAGTTCAAACTTTAGCTTGGCAAAAGAGTTACCTATCATTTATCTTGATGTTTTGGTCAGTTTGAGGGTCATACATAAATCTCATGAGTTGAAGATGTAACACTGGTGGTAACGTTAGGAACTTCACACCTTTCTCTGCCTCCTGTATGTTTGAAAAAGAATGCCAGGTTCAGACTGAATCAATCTTCTTGACCTACTCAAAGAAAATCATTTTTACCCACGAACTAGATTTCTCAGATTTGTTTCTCCTACACAGGCTTTCATTTATATTTCACAATAGAGAGATAAGGGCAACAAGGATTTTTCGTAACTTTTTAGTACTTTGGTACACACTTGAGCTTCCCAGTTGCTACTGCAGTAACACTTGGAAGCAAAGTAGTTAATTATTTCAAAGAAGAGCAATAAGTAAGGCAAAGGCATCATATCACAATAAATGAACAAACAAGTTGTCTGAATAAAAAAAATCCATGCATACAGATGCAACATAGAACCAGTGAAAGAAGTGCAAGAAGATCGATCCAGCTAGTGCTGGAAGATTGCTGAGAAAGGTTCTCTCATTATAGCTAGCTTTTCTTTTTATTTCTTGCTATTGGAAGTCTTGGGAGAACGTAGATAAAACCTGTGACTTAAAAGGAAAGATTTAAGAGTCAACCTGCAGAGCATATGATGACCTGAACTGCCAAAGACACTGGTTTCAGACCACAAAGCATAACAAGTGGTCCGTGAAAAAGCCCAACATTGCTAGACTTCCACATCTTACCGCAAGAAGAGTATTTACATTTTTTTTGTTTTTCCAATGTATTTTTAATTATTATTGAAAACAGTTATTCTTGTAACAAAATCAGCTTAACCAAACCAGTTTTAGACAAGGACTTCTGCTTTTCACACTGTGACAGGCAAAGTGAAACTGAAAACCCAGAAAGAAATGGACTAGTGCACAAAGATGAATGGTAAAAACTACTCTGCAACTTCATTTGATGCTCCTTCCTGTTTGTCAGTGGCCTACAGATACACATGCTAGGGATGTAATGGTGTAGTTGATTATCTGATAAGCAAAAGCTTATAGGTTAATGCTATAGACCAGTGTTTTTTTTATAAAGTACCCCTTTAAAAATATATATATGTACCCCCAGTATCTACAGTTTTCAGACACACAACATTTTTTTCTACCATTGCAACACATTTGTTTAAACAACTTAATCATAGCTGGGTGGGTGATTAAATTTTTGGGTGTAAAAAGCACAAAAATAAAAAGCACTGTAAAACTTAATACAAAAATTCAGTTTTCGCCAAATTTCAGTGGTGTTGACATACCCCTAAGGATACTCGTTCCACTGGTTGAGAAACACTGCTATAGACTGCACACATTCCCCTCCTCCCTCACTTCCCTCTCCCCCCGACAGGGGCTGCTGCCACCCTATGCTGCTGCCTCTGTATCAGCAGCAGCAGCACAGGGCAACAGGAAGCTGGCCCACCAGGGGAGCTGGTTTTTAAACTGGCTCTCCATGCAGACCAGCTCCTGCCTGGAACCCCATGCAGAATGGCAGGGTCTCCTTGGGAGTGGGGCTGGAGTGCACTGGCTGCCAGCCGCACCCCTTGGGACTATAGAATAGTTGACTAACAGATAAGAATTAATGAGGTTACTTGACTATTCAATTAACCGAAATTTAACAACCCTAACACATGCAAATACAAACTAACTTTACGAAAGCAACTGAATGGATTTTCACCTTGAAATCAAATAAATAAATATATATTGCTGAAGTCTTCATTTCAAAGTAACCAACCAGGAATTAAAAAAATATATACAAGCTTGCTTAGAATGAAACCACTACAACCAGACAATGCAGGTTTGCTTGAAACACTTTTGATAAGGTAGTTGGATATCCTTTACAATGGATTTGAAAAGAAAACTTCCTCTTGAATTTTATACCTGCAAGCCATGTTCTCCTGCATCATATTTGTTGTCACCATCCAGCTGTTCTACTGCAACATAATCAATGAAGGACTCAAATACTAAGCGAGAAACAGAAAAAAAACCCAGAAGATTACTACAACAAATGCAGACTGTGTGCAAAAATAATAAAAAGAGAAAATTAATCTGTAAAAGTTACTTACATCTACACTGTTCTTGTACAATGCTAAAATATATCGTATTGCTTAAGAATTTCAAGCAACACAATGAGACTTATTTGGAATTAGAGGGGACAAATTTGGATTTTAAAATATATTTTTAAATGATTTAAAAATTAGACAGTTAAATAATCCACTAGCTTTCAACATTCACTTCACATTGTGCATGACAGATTGTTACTTACCTGTGCTGCAATGGTTAGTCTTTGAGATGTGATGCAGATGTGCATTCCACTCAGATGTGCACATATCCCATGCACTGAAGCCAGAGAATTTTGCTCAGCAGTACCCAACAGGGAAGTCCTCACATGCTCAGGCCCTTGTAGCCCATCCCATGGCTATATAAAGGTGGCATGACCTCAACCCCTTTCAGTGCCTTTGCCCCAGGATCTAAGACCAAAGACTCAGAAGTACAGTGGATGGAGGGGTAGGTTGTAGAATACATGCCTACACCCACATCTCAAAGAACAGCAGTTACAGCACAAGTAAGTTACAGTCTTTTCTTTTTTGAGAAGTTGAAAATATGTATTCCACTACGGTAATTCACATGCAGTACTGGCAGGAGATGGGACTTGTTTATTTAAACAATGACCGCAGAACTGCTTTTTCAAACTTTTTAGTTGATCTGGATACCAAGATAGTAGCATAATGTTTGGTAAAAATATGTACAGAAGACTGTAGTAGCCCTACATATATCCAACAACAAAACATCACTGAAAAATGCAATAATGTTGCTCATTTGGGCTCTCTCTGAATGAGTCCTAATGTCCATCAGAGCGTGGTCTGAGCTAATCTATAAACTATGTAATGCAGGACGTTATCCACCTGGAAATAGTCTGTGCAAATATTGGCTGACCTTTGATCTCATCCTCATAAAATATAAAAAAAGTTGAGATATCAAACAAAACATTTTAGTCCTTTCCAGAAAGAATACAAGGCATCACCTGACCCTTAACATATGAAGACACTGTCCATATGCATTTGAGTGCAGCTTAGAAAAAAACAGAGTTAAGAATAACCTAGTTCATTTCAAACTTTTAAACAACTTTGGACAAAACATTTGGATGTTCTCTCAAAGACACTGGCAACCCTACCATTTTAGAGACAGTATATTAAATTAGGTGCATTCAAGCACACACGAACAGTAGCCAGCATACTTTCCCCTAGCACTTAGTTGTAGGGTCTCTCTGGGTGTCATCATGGTGCCTAAAATAAGGTCCTGACAACCTGTCCCTTCCTCAGTTCCTCCTTGCCAGTTACTCTGATGGAGGGGAAGGAGAGTGGGTATTGAAATGGACATGACTACCACATTTAGAAAAAAAGAATTACAAAAGGTAACTTTTTTTTTTTTGAGTGCTTGTTCATGTACAGGTGACTTACAAGGCAATGTTTAGGAGTGGTGGAGTTCTGCACTGACTGAAGCATTGCCCACCCAAACGCTGCATGATCTCTAGTCTTTTGTGTAATTGTGTAGTGCACAACAAAAGTGTGTACTAAAACCAGGTCCCTGCTCTGCAGATCTTCGGGGTAGGGATTTGAGCAAGGAATGCTGTGAAGGTTAACCTGGGCTCTGGTAGAGAGTGCAGTGAGTGGGGACGGTGGCACACCTGCAAGGCTATAACATTCCCAGATACAAGAACAAGTGGGGTGTACCCATGAAAGCTCATGATACCATCTACATGTTTTGTTAGTCTTTAGAGTGCTACTAGACTATTCTTTGATTTTAAAATTTGTCCTTACAGAAGATTGTAAGGGAGCTCCAGTGTGAGGCCTCTAAGCGCAGATACCCTCCTGGCCGAGGTTCCTGCAACCAGGAAAGCCACCTTGTCAGAGAGGTAGACCATGGTTCAAATGGTGAATCCATGAGTTTGGAGAGGACCACAGAGGTGTGTGTGTGGGGGGGGGTGGGACCTTTGGCAGACCTGAGGGTAGACCCTGCTGTCCAGGCCCTTTCGAAATCAGTTAACCAGGGGGCTGGTAAACACCAAGCAACCTTGTGTCCTTGGGTGGAAAGCAGATATGGCAGCTAGATGGACCCTGACAGAGGACACCGACAGACCCTGCTGCTTAAGATTGAGAAGATAATCCAAGGTGAAAGATATAGGAACTAACGCTGGAGACAAACCATGCAGTGTAGATTCTCCATCTGGTCTCTTCCACTTAGCATGGTACATGATTCTCATAGAGGATTTTCTGCCATCAAGGAGTACTTGTCTAATCTGATGTGAGAAAGTCCAGTTGGATTCAGCCATGGAGTTTCCATTCTGTAAGATGCAGCAACTACAGGTCTGGATGTCAAAGACATCCATAGTCCTGAGTCAGAAAGTCCAGGGAAAGTGGTAGAATGATTGGAATCTCTATGGATGTGTCCAGAAGAAATATGTACCAATGTTCACGAGCCAAAGCTGGCACAATCAATATGACCTGGGCCCGTTTCCTCCTGATCTTGAGGAGGACTTTCTCTATGAGTGGTATTGGAAAAGGCGGGGGGGGGGGGGGGGGGGGGGGGGGGGGAGAAGGTGAACAGTATATAACTTCTCCACAGGAGAAGGAATGCATCCATGGTGGATCCTGAGCTATGGTTCTGGAAGAACAAAACTGCTGGCACTTCCTGTTGCGTCTCATGAACTGGAAGATTGAATTCACAATGTCCGGGCAAATAGAACACATTTGTCCCTGAAACGACCTGCTGAGGTGGTCCACCAGCTCGTTTTGCACTCCCAGGCAAGGTAATCTTGCAGAAGAACTGAATGTTCTACACAAAAGTTGCACAAGAAGAGGGCATCTTGGCATATGGAAGAGGAGCATGCATCCCCTATTGTTGATATAGAAAATTGCTGATATTTTGTCCGTCATCACTGATACACAAAGTCCTGTCAGATATGACTGTAAGGCTTGCCAAATTGCTCTTAACTCTCTGACATCAATGTGGACAGTGAGGTTGGCTGGAGACCGTAGACCTTGAGTCTTGAGGTCCCCAAATGTGCTCCCTATTCCAAGTCCATGACCAATGGCACTGATGGGTTGTTGTGTTGCAAAGGGAACTCCTGAGTAGACCTCCTGTGGGTCCAACCACCAGAGAAGGGTATCAAGAAATGGGCAAGGCAGAGTTACTATCTTGTCTGAACTGTCCCTGGCTAGGCAATAGACTGATGTCAGCCATGATTAAAGTGGCCAAAGTCCGAGATGTCATACCACACACATATGAGTGAACACATGGCCAAGGGGCTTGAGGCAGTTCCTCACCGTGGTGGGGAGAAACTGTCAGGGACTTTGGATGAGACTGAACAGAAGCTTGAACCTCGAATATGGTAGGTACCAAGTCCAGGACAGCTCCCACAGACTGTATTCCCTGAACTGGAAACAGAATGGACTTCATTTCATTCACAAAAGAACCTAGATTATCTAAAGTGGACCTGATGTGAGCTGAGCTTTCAGTTGAGTGTTGGCGTGGGCCTTCAACAGCCAGTTGTAAAGGTACAGAAACACTTGTACCTGATGTCAGTGGAGAAACAGCTACAGTTATGATGCATTTGGTGAAAACACAGAGGGGCTGCTGACAGGCCAAATGATAGGACTATGAGCATGTAGTGGATACTGTTCACCATAAACCTTTGGTATTTCCTGTGGGATATTTCCTGTGGGACTAAGTGATCACCGTATGGAAATATACATCCTTTAAATTAAAGGCAGCATACCAGTCTGTCAGATCCAGAGAGAGAATAATGGGGAAACCAGGCAGAACATGCATTTCTCTATTAATTTGTTGAGATCCTGTAGGTCTAGGATGGGTCTGAGATCTCCCTTGACTTTCGGTGTTAGGAAACTCCGAAGTCAAAACCTTTTCCCCTGTGTTTGTGAGAAACTTCCTCCACTGCTCCTAATTGTAGAAGTGACTGCACCTCTTGAAGGAGTTGCTCATGAGAAGAGACATTTAAAAGGGACAGGGAATCAGGGTAGAATGGCAGGATAGTAAAGAATTAGATACAGTACGCCCTCTCTATTGTACTGAGCACCCAACGATCCATGGTAACACAGAATCATGCACAGTAGAAAGGGGATATACTCAGGAAAGAAGGTAAGCTGGGATGGATCTGGAGACAGGTGTGGTATGCTGTCCTCGACCGTGCTTTCCAAAGGCAGATTTTGATCCTGGAGAGGTTTTGGGTGGCCCAAGTTTTGCCCAGAGGGCTGATGTGGCCTTATAGTGCCACTGCAGTTCCCTCTGTTAGAGTTGTCCTATCTACTCTGTTGTGAGAAGTGCTGCTGAGGCTGTGGGTGGAAGTATATGCACTGGATACAAGGGGTATAGAGGCCCAGTGAACTGGGGATATTCCTTGAGTCTTTTAGACTACAGAGTTTAATATAAATTTTTTTCTGACAAGAGTGTATCCCCTTGAAAGGGCAAGTCCTGAATAATCTGTTGGACTTTGTACAGGAAAGCTGAGTCTTGTAACCATGACTCTTGGTGCATAGCAATTCCTGTGGTCATCACCCTAGAATAGCATCAACAAAGTCCAGGCCACCTAGAGGGATGCCCAAGAAGAGAGTCTCATTTCTTCGACCAAAGCTAAAAACTCAGCCTGGAGTCAGAGGAGTTCGGTGAACTTGGCCACTGCCAAGCAGGCATTGTAGAAATACCTGCTGACAATGCCTTGCTGGTTTGCAATGCACAATTGAAGGCCCCTCATCAAACAGACCTTTCAGCCAAGTCTGGGTTTGTCATAAGGTTTCTCTCATATCTATGACAATTTTAATCAGCAATGCAATCCTAGATGGTACTGAGGGGGCTAGTCTGTCAACCATCAGAGTGGCATCATCTACCACCTCTTCCTCCTGAATAGCCAAACCCTGGGCAAGCCAATGTAAAATCTGTTGCAATACATGGGTATTCTCTAGGGCAGTGTTTCTTAAACTTTTTAAGACCAAGGAACACCAAACAATATTT
>JANRFK010001605.1:27734600-27760791 GCA_030068395.1 Apalone spinifera | reverse complement strand
TAAAAAAAATAATAAAGGGCTAGTCCAGAAGAAGCAGAAACTTGCCAGAATAAATTAGGGTCAATTAAGAACACCTGAAGTCAATTGGGAGCTTTCTCTAACCAAGTGAGGCAGGCTAATCAGGGCACCTGGAGTCAATGAAGAACCAGCTGATAATGTTTAAAAAGGATTCCCCTTCTGATAGCTCACTGCATGCAAGGAGCTGGGGTGAGAAGGCACTGTGGATGGTCTGAGAGGGACAAGCACTAGTAGGTAACAGGAGAAAGAGCTTGGGTAAGGATGGTGCTGGGAAGGGCCTTGGGGAAATGGCTCAGGGATCTGTAGCCATCACATAGCTGACACTGGAGATATTACAGAGAGCTGCTACCACAGGTCTCTCTGGGCAGGAACCCCAAGAAGAGGGCAGGGCAGAGTTTCCCCCACTTGCCAACTCCCATTTCACTGTGGGAGAGAGTTGATCTGGACAGTGGGATGCATCAGAGGGGAAAGACTAATTTGGAAAAGGAAACTGTCCTGTCCCTGAACTATTTGGAGAGGCAGCAGAGACTATAGGGTTTGATCCCTTCACCTTTCCTGGTGGCGGATGAATGTGGCTAAATAAATGGTAAGCTGTGCCCCTAAGGAAAGTGTCTAAACTGAGGGCTGCCATGACTTTGAGGTGAGCAGTCTGCCTGAAAGTGTGGGACTCACCAAGGCAGAGGATGAGCTTTGTAACACGAAAAATCTGTTTTCTATATATATTATAAAAGATTTTCCTGCAGGATGACAGACTGATGTCATCATATCACACTGCATACCACCTGCCTCCTCCCTCTCTCACCAACCTTGCTGATTCCACTTGCCACTTTGAATTGGTGTTTTAAACCAAGCCCCCTACTCCCCTTCCTCCACCCCCATCCCACAGGGCTTTTAATGTCAAGAAACGTAGCACAGTAGCTGGCAGACCCCATATTGCAGCGGTGACAGCCCACGAGCTGGAGGGAGTGCAATGCTCAGGACAGCAGCCTGGGGACAGGTATTAGCAGCAGGGCTCCCAGCCGTGCTTATGTGCCAGCAGCAGGCTCTTGGGGCTCCCCCTGCTGCTAGACTCTTGGGGAACCGGAGTATGGTACCTGTAGTCTGGCTACCCCCACGGAGATTCATCCCTCACCAGCAGCTGCACTTACCACAGCTGCCAGAGCACCCCGAGCCACCTGGGGGAGACACCGCACTGACCTATCTGCTCCTTCCCTTCTGTTCCTGGCGGGTCAACAGGTGGCCTCAGGCTCTGCAGCCAGGGCTGGGCCAGAGAGCAGCACAGGCGGGACCACACGGTGGGGAGATTGGGACAATGGCCCCTTGGGCTGCTGCTTTCCCCACTTCAGCAGGCTACAGTGACCAAGAGTGCTGTGTGCACATAGCACTACCTGCACCTCTCTGGTCGCCAGGGTTAGAGCCAGCCCTGGTGCGCATCACCGCCGGAGAGGATAATTAAGGTAGGGAGAGTAGGGTTGCCAGGTGTCCGGTATTCACCCGGACAGTCCGCTATTTTCGCCTCCTGAAAAAAATTCAGAGAATACCTGAAATGTCCGGTATTTTCTGATTTTTTTCCCCCGGCCAGGAGGCAAAAATGCCGGGTACCTGGTAACCCTACAAACATTCAGCGCCCAGCTTCCCCCTTCCCGAGTCTCCCTTCCCTCTGACCTCCCCCCCGACCCCATGATTACCTGGTTCCGCAAGGCTGCTGGCACAAAATGGCTGCCGGCAAAAAGACCAAGGGGAAGCAATGCCTCCCCTGGGTCTTAGTGCTCAATCGCTCCCCTGTTCCTATCCCTGCATTCACTCTTAAAAGGGACATGCTGTTTTATTTTATTTATTTATTGCTTAAGTCTTGGAGTCCTTTTTTGGGGGGGGTCTCCCCCCCTTTTTTTTTCTTTCAACAGAATTTTTTCCTGGTGTTGTTTTTTTTGCAGGGGGAGGAGGTTTTGGTATTTTTGTTTCAACCATCTGGCAACCCTAAGGGGGAGTGGGAGGGAGCAGGGGCCTAGACTGTCATGGCCTCAGCTTGGTCTTCTCCGGTGGCCGGGGGAGTGTTGGGGTTGTCTACTCCCCGCAAGAGGGAGGTTGGAAAATGCAGCAAATAGGGGGTGCAGCTCCCTTTTTTATTGATAAACTAAAAAAGTTAATAAAAGTCATATTAGGAAAGAATAACCACAGATTCTCTTCTACACCTCTGTAAACTATCCTTAATTTCCTATAACACAAAAGTAATTTTAGAAAAAATGTGGGAAAGCTTTATTAAGAACTTTACTATATCCTAAAAAATATTTTAAATTTCTGATACTTACCCAAAGGATTTTGTTAGCTTTTTAGTTCCTACTGGTTTGTCACTGTGTTGAAGTTCATAGAATACTCTCTGCAATGCTAAAGGAACACTTTTGGATGAGTCATCTCCTTCTGTGGGCATCATGTACACAGCCTACAAAATATTTAGTTCAATTAGTACTCAAGAAAATGTTTTGATTGCTCAGCATGTTCAGTTAATCACTTGTTCCTTCTCAGATCTGTTTCATAGAACTACTCAAGTGACACACTATAATAATCTAACATAAATCTACTATAGTTTGTGAAGATTATTACGTACCCACATTTATGGTTCTCCAAAGCAAGGTAGATAAGATAATCAATTACGCTCACTATAAACTATTCTAATCATTCATAATTTTAAAACAGGTAAATATATTGAAGAGTTCAGCAATTCCTTCAAACAATGAACCATACACTGAAAGTCCATACAATCATCACAGTAGGATTTGACAAATATGTACAATACTACAGACTATTTAAAAAATGACTTTTCTCTCTAATTTGGTTTTATATAATTGAAAACTTTGTGATGGTAGGAAGGGCAACAACAAACAAATGTGTATATGGAGGCACATGAAAGGCGGCTTGGGGATCAGTACTAGATTCATTCTTATCTTCATTAATCACCTGGAAGAGGGAATGAAAAGCATGCTAACTCTAAATTACTCTAAACTTGGAAGGGTAAAGATTAACAGAGAAATTATACAAAGGAACAAAAAGGGATTAGAATTTATGAGTAGGCAATGAGATTCAGTTTAAAAAATGTAAAATACTCAGAGAAAGGTAACTCCAAAGTACTGCTATTTAATGATTCCTAAATTTGCCTCCCCCGTTAATGTTAAGAGAGATTAGGGGCAATAGCAGATAAACTAGACAAGAGCTTGTAAGGACCACTAAAAAAAGCAATTTTGGGAGCAAAAGCTAAGCATCAACACCTCGAGAAGCAGATTGCTGATAACTTCATTCACTTCTTGGCAGCATAACAAAAAGGTGTATGGTCTTGTGATTAATGCACTGAACTAGAACTGAGAAAATCTGGTTCTATTCCCAGTTCCCTCACAGATTTCCTGAGCAACCTCAGGCAAACCTCTTATTCCAGCCAAGGCCAACCTGCGGCTTGCAAGCTGCATGTGGGTCTTACCCCCCAAAAGTGCGGCTTGCGAAGCTGCTCCTGCACACCCCTCCACAATGGCCCTCGCCTCCTGCTGGCTCACCCCCGGCTTCCTTGTGCTTACCAGGGTCGGAGCTGCAGGGGGTTTAAAAATGGCGCCCAAGATGGCGGCCCTCTTAAAGGAGCAGCCTCCTTAATTTTTTTTTTTAAATTTTTTTTTTTTTTGGTTTTGCTTGATAATTCTGGGGCAGCTCTTCCCATTTTTTCTGCCGCTGTTTTGGCTCTCTTTGTTAAATGGGTTGGCCACCCCTGCCTTAATCTATCCTGTGCCTTAGCGCTGCATATATAAAATGGATCTAATACAGTAGTGATGGAGGCCAGATTAAACAATTTAAACAAATTAGATGTATAGACAAAATGAAGAGAGTCTAGAAAAGAACAAAACTGTTAAAGAGAGTTGAGGTATCAACTAAGAAGATTAGAAGATAGGTAACAGCTAAGGTAAGGAGTCCAATAAGTCTTCAAATATACAACAAATATAAATATGTAGCAAGACCAGGAATTTAACATGGTACAATGAAGAGGGTACTAATAGAATAACCAAAGTAACTGACTAAAAATAATCCAGGAAAAATTCCTAAATTCTGTAAAACTTCTGAAAAGTAAATCTGCTAGACTGTGGAAGTGAAAGCTTTATCATGTTGGATTAAAACAAAGGATGTCACAGATGAATCATCATGCATATTTATACCGTTGCCTGCTTATGCATAATTTTTAAGACTATTATGTCCCCTTCTCCAGTTCTGATTTACACAATCTGAGAGTATGGATGAGGACAACTCACTACTTAAACAGACTACTTAAACTACTTATCACAGAGAAACCAGGTAAATCAGCATCCTGTTGGTAAAAAGAGATTTACTGGCACCTTTGCACAGTAAACACAAATTATCAACAGTCTGCAGAATGTCTACACTGGCACTAGAAACCTTATTGGCTTAACTTCTTTAAACAAGATGGCTCGTTATTGTACTTTTGCTTATTCTTAGCTGGCTTCTCAAATTTGAATTTGCCCAAAGGAAGGAAATATTCTTTCCAAACAAAATCAAGAATAGTAGTTCAACAAATTTTGCATCCAGTTACCTCTGTCTGTTCAATAAGTCAATATTCTTTATAAACCTCTGAGAATGAAATGTGTACTTTGGGAATGGCTGTGCTCTAACCTTGACAGTAATTAGCACTAGCGTAACTAAAAATTAGTATATGCTCCAGTCATAGGACCTAGAATTTTCTGCAAGTGTCTATAGATAGAGCCTTGCAAATCTGTGGATATCTGCAACTCATTTTTGTGGCTATGGATTCGGATACACGTTTTATATTTAGAACCCACAAATGTGTGGCTATCCGCATTATGTCTGCAGGTATCCGCATCCGTACAGGTCAATGCAGATAGCCGCATCCGTACAGGTCAATGCGGATAGCCGCAGCTCATTTCTGCAGATACAAATTGTGTCCACGTAGGGCTCTATTAATACTGCACGTTTCATGTTGGTACCCAAATGTCTCACAAAATAATCCTAGAGGGATAACTGGAAGACAGAACTTGCTAGCTAGAATCAGAAATTAAACACTGGGCAGGAGAGCTCCACCAGTAGGGCCCAAGGGTAAAGTCCCTGTGAGAAGCTCTGTCCCTAGGCCTTGTTTAGATTATGGTGGTGGATTCAGATTTAATCAGACACCTCCCTAGCCGCAGACCAATACAAAAGCTGAAAGTTCTACTCTAACAGCTAAAGGAGAGGAAAAAACAATTACCTGTTTTGTAACTGGATTTCTTCAAGATGTGTTGCTCATGTCCATTCCACATTAGGTATGTGTGCTCACCACATGCACCAGTGCCAGAAGTTTTTCCCTCAGTAGTATCTGTAGGACAGCAGCTCTGGTGACCACTGCAGTGGTGCCTCCATGGCACCGTCAGTTCCTTCTTTTCAGAAACTCGGTTTTGGAGGGTGGTTTGTGGAATGAACATGAGCAAAACATCTTGAACACGAGTTACGAAACTCTTATCATCTGAGTGATTGCTCATGTCCATTCCACATTAGGAGGCAGTACTGACTGCAGCACAGCTCTGCCGAACCCAACATCATCTCTAGTTTGCTGAGTGAGATGCAAATGGGTGGACCAAAGACCACATTGAGGCTCTACAAATGTCCCGGACTGGCACATGAGTCCTCCAAAGAAGCCTAAGCCCTGGCTGAATGAGCTTGGACAACTGACGGTGGAGGGAGCTTTGCCAACTCATACCCAGTCAGAATACATGAGGTGATCTTGTTGGAAAGCCACTGTGCAGACACCCTCATGCCCTTTGTTCAATTGGCCATACATATAAAGAGCTGTGTTGACCTACATAAAGGCTTGGTTCGCTCTAGGTAAAAAGCCAAGGGCCTCTAGACATCTAATTTATGGAGAAGTCTTTCCTCCATTGTCTTGTGAGGCATGGGACAGAACACAGGCAGGAATATATCCTGGTTCACATGAAAGTCAGAAACAACTTTTGGCAGGAACACAAGGAGAGGCCACAACTGGACTGTGTCCTTTTAAAAGACAGTGTATGGAGGCTCTGAGGTTAGAGCGCCAATCTCGGAGACAGATCTCACCACCAGGAACACTACTTTTCAAGACAGGTAGGAAAGGGAGCAGGAACCAAGTGATTTGAAAGGTGGTGCTGCAATCCAGGAAAGGACCATGTTGAGGTCCCACTGAGGAATGTCTTGTAACTGCGGATGAAGTCACTTGAGCCCCCACAGGAATCTCACCATGATGTCATGGGGAACACTGACTGCCCTTGGTTCAGGCCATGAAAAGCAGAGATGGCCACAAGGCACTGTAATGGAGGGATGTGCCAGTGAATAGTCAAACAGTCTGCACTGGAGTGCATTTGGCAAGATACCACACATACTCTGTCATCCAATGGAAAAACCTTGTCCATTTTGCCTGATATATCAACCCTGTGGATGGCTTTTTGCTTCCCAGCAGGACCTGCTACACTTCCTCTGAGCAGGTATGCAAGACTGGGATACAGGAGCCAATTGTTGTCCTGCAACAATGGGTCTGGATGGTTGGAAAAAAGCCATGGGGACACAATGCCATGTTCATGAGTGTACTGAACCAGCGCTGTCAAGGCCATGCTGGAGTGATCATGATCACCCAAGCCTCATCCTCTTTAATCTGAACTAGGTCCCAGCCTATGAGAGGGACTGACAGGAACACATACAGCAGACCATTGGACCACAATTGGTGAAAGGTGTTTGAGAGAGAAAGCCCCTGCCCCCACTGGGAGCAAAACCAGTGGCACTTTCCATTTTGCCTGATCCACAAAGACAAATCACCTAACTCGGGGGGGGGGGGGGGGGGGGGGGGGGGGGAAGAAATCACACGGGTCACTTCCAGATGGAGCAATCACTTCAACTGAGAAAAGTGTCTGCTGAAGCGATTTGCTAAAGTATTGTTGATTCTTGGGAAGTGACCAGCCTCTAGATGGATGTCATGACTGTTGTAGAAATACCAGAGGAGGAGTGTCTTCTGACACAGAGCTGATGAGTATTCCTTCCCTGCCTATTGATATAGTACACTGAAGCAGTGTTGTCTGTGAGGTCTTGCTCTACCTTGCCTAACACATATAGCAGGAAGACCTCACAGGCCGGACAAGCATTTTTCAACTGATGGATATTTATGTGGAATCTTGCTTTCTCTGGAGTCCAGGTGCCATAGTCCAGAGATCGCCACTGTGCATGCCCCAGCCGAGATTTAAGGCATCCAACACTAGCTTGAGAGAAGGAGCAACACTGTCAAACTGGACTCCCTGAATGTTTTCTGGAACAATCCACCACTGCAGGGTGATAAGTTCTTGCAAGGCAATAGTAACAACCTTGCCCAAGTGGTCCCAGGACTGGGTGCAAGCTACATGTGGAGTGGCCACATGTGGAGTCTGGTGTGATGGACTACATACATCGATGCCAAATGGGTGCAGGCAGACCCTAGCTGTAGTCAGGGGAATTTGGGACACTTTTGCTATGAGGCTTGCTAAGGCTTGTAATCTGTCAAGGGGTAGAAACACTCTCTCACGGGTTGAGTTGTGTACCACTCCAATGAATTCTATCCTTTGAAACAGTACTAACATGGACTTCTTGTCTTTAACTAAAAGTCCCAAGGACGGGCAAATGTCTAGAAGGACCACTATGTCCCTGTAGACCTGGGACTTCCAGCTGCCCTTGACCAGCCAGTCATTGAGATACAGGTAAATCTGGACACCCCAGCGCCTGATACAGGCTGCTACCACCACCATACATTTTGTAAACATCTTCAGTGTGATAGCCAGGCCAAAGGGGAAGACCATAAAGTGGTAGTGTGCAACTCTACCATAAATCAAAGAAAATGTCTATGATCTGGAAAAACTACCATGTGGAAGCATGTAGTCCATCAGGTTGAGGGCTGCATACCAGTCTCCTGGATCCAGAGCTGGAATGGAGATGGCTAAGGAGATCATGCAGAACTTGCACTTCTGTAATTATCTGAGGTCTCTGACATCCAAGATAGGCCTCAGACATGCCTTGGATTTTGGGATTAGGAAATAATGGGAATAGAACCCACTGTTCTGCTACAGGGATGGGACTTCTTTCTCCATCCCCAACTCTTGTGAGAGGAATTCCTGAAGAGGGAGTGTAGTGGCGGGGGGAAGACTGGAAAGGAAATGGAGGATATAACTGTGGGAAACAGTACCCAGGAAGCCAGTGGTCTGACATTTTGGTGGTCTAGACCAGGAGGAAGTGGAAAAAGCAGTTGCCAAACAGGAAAGGACAGGTGGTGGGGGGGAGAAACCGGAAGTCCGGAACGTCACCCTTGGACGCACCCTCAAAACTGCACCTTAACCTTTTTCTTGGGGTGGGCTTAGCATGACTGGGCAGAAGTTGAGAGATGACTTGCCAGTGCTTATAGCCTTTGCTCTTTTGGGGGCCAGAACTTTTCTGGGCAAGGACGGGAACATAGAACCACTAGTTTTTAAGGGTAGTATGGGAGTCCAAATAATTTAGTGTTTATTCTGCAAACAGAGCATAGCTGTCAAACAATGTCCTGCATAGACTACTGAGCCTTCGCTGACAAGCTGAGAGGAGCAGTCAGGAAGCCCGGCCATCAAAATGGCTGATACCACTGTGTGTGCTGCTTTGTCTATTGCATCGGAGGCTGACTGGATGGCTGCTTTGGCTGCCACCATTCCCTCTTCCAACAGAGCTCTGAACACCTTCTTGAATCTTCAGGAAGCGACTCCTCTAACTCTACCATGGTAAGTTAAAATCGTAGTGGCCAAGGAGGTTAGTTACCTGTAACTGCAGACTGGAAGAGAGAGAAATTTTTCAACCAAACAAAAGTCCAGTTTCTTGGAGAAGGCACTGACCCTGTTTGCTCCTGCCATTCCTTTTGATTAACAGCCTCCACCACTAGGCACTTTGTGGCAGGGTGGGTATAAAGGTACTCATGATCTTTTGCTGGAACAAAGTAATTCCTTTAGATGGCTGAGTTGAGAGGGTCTTCCAAAGACCAGTAGTGATTTTTCAAATTCCCTCACACAGGGGCAGGCCACCTTAGCAGGTGCTGTGGAATACATCAAACAGTGCATCTGCTGGCTCCTAGAACTGTTCAGCATGAAGCTTCAGGAGTTCCCAGTGTATCTTCACAACATCCTGTGATACCAGGTGCAGGAGCCTTGTAATGGCCTCATCAAGGGAAGACGATACTAATGCTGCAAACTCTGAAGGATTGCTGGCTCGCTGATACCTCCTGGGATGGTACCAGGTTCTTCTTAGGGCCTTACATGTGTTTGGGAGGATGGGCATCAGAGACAAATGGGCTTTCCACAAAGCCCCCAAAGTCGAGCTCTGAAGTTCTGGTGAACTCCCCTGCATTTCAGAGAAACCAGGACATTGGCCACTGTCCTGTGGCCATCCAAGGGGAATAGCATCGTAAACAAGGGAAGAACCATCAGCACTTGTCCCAGGAATTTCTTGCTTGCTGTCAGCCTCAGAGTCCAGTGACTTGGGGGAGAGGTAGAAGAGTCTCTGACTATCCGGATGGGCAGTGAGAACTGCAGACCCATGACAATCTATCCAAGCAGGATAAGTCTCTGTCTTGGAACTTTGGGAAGTGGTGGTGTGGGCTACTGGATTGGCACCAGGAATCCAGACACCTACACATCCCGACACTCGCTCAGTTCTGGGATCTGGAATAGGTCATCTGGCCCAGGGACCTCTGTGATCAGGAGGTCCCTCCATCAACGGGATGGAGATTGGCACTAGTGTGATGATGGATGATGCCGATCGATCTAGTGGTTCTGAGAGCGGTGTAAATGGCTTGGAGAAGTTGAGGACCAACCATGGTGTCCCAGGTAAGAGGCGGGAGCTTCAGTCTATCTGCACCAAAGCTCTGGTGAGAGTCACCCTAAGTCCTGTTTCCTGTGCCCATAGTCAGGGGAATGGAAAGGGGCTCACAGAACCCTCCTTCCACTATCCAAGGCTTGAAGGCTCCAAGCCAGGAAGTGCTAATGAGACCGTGGCTTGGGAGATGGTGCACTGGGATGGAGATGCCCAGACAGGGACAGAGTCATCATCTTCCAGACCAGAGAAAGTGTGGGGAAGTGGTGCCATCCCAATGCTGGCACCCACAGAGCACTCCTCAGGGAAGTCATAGCAATCAAGGCTGAATCCAACCTGGTCTCCAGTGCCAGGTTAGCGCCGACTCCATTAAGGGTGCTCTGAGGAGAATGTCTCTTTCCTTCTTCATTTGAGGCTTGAATGATTTGAAAATACTGTACTTCTCGCGAATGTGCCCCTCACTTAAACACCTCAGGCATCTTTTGTGTGTGTCACTAACAGTCAAAGTATATGTGAACTCTAAACACAGTTTAAAGCCTGTGGACCAGGGCAAACTGGCCAAAGCAAACAGGCCAAAGCATAGCAATTCAGTTGCACAATCACTGGCGACAAGAAGGAACTGAAGATGAGGGGAGTGCATAGCTCCCCTTCTACCATGCCATTAATGCTCCACTCCAAGGGTTGCCAGAGCCACTCCCCTACAGATACTGCTGAGGGGGGGAAAACTTCTAGCACCGGTGCATGTGACAGCCAAACATACCTAATGTGGAATGGATAAGAGCCATCACTGGAAGAAGTGCTTTGTCCCTTACCATAACTTCTCAGTGTCAGGGTGCTATATAAGGAGGAGTTGGGTCTCTGTCATTTTAGGTTTTTTTCTACACTACCCAGCTTTTAGCAACACGGCTGTGTCACTGCAGCTGTGTTTCTAAACAATGGGCAGCGTAGCCACGGTGAATTGGCTCTTTTGCCAACAAAATCTATTCCCAATGAGTGAGGTTAGCTTTGTCAGCAGAAGCGTGCTGCTGCTGACAAAGTGCTGTTCGCACCAGTACTTGTCGGCAAAACTTTTGTCTTTCACTATGGCGTCATTTTATTATTCTGAATGGCAAAAGTTTTGTGGTTCAATTGCCGGGGTAGACATAACTTTAGACTGCTATTGGGAAAAGGTGGGGAAGGAAGAAACACGGTCTTTTCTCAATTAGCCCTCCCTCAGGCTCCATTTTAGAGTCCAATTCCCCATAGACCTACGCTTATCAGTTAATCGTATAGTTGACTATATGTTGATATCCCTGAAACATGGGCCTGGTGCTTGAACCAAAGTAAGCAAAAGTTATACTATGAGTAACAAGCTGTGTCAAAAGCAAATGTTTGCCTGCAAGTCAGTGTTTCTTGGCACTAGAACTGCTAGCACTGCTAAAAGCACATGAAATATGTAAATACATTCCATCAGGGGAGTACAGGGACACCCAGCTGGTTACATGATAAAACAGTTTGAAACAAAAGTGAAAGCATAACACAGATTGTTCATTTCTGTCTATAAATGTTGGGGTATCTCACTTAACTCTTTGGCTAGTCTAGGGGACGATAGTGAAATCCATACTACTGACTGAGCTGTGTCCATTGTCCCGGGTACAAATATGTAGGGGCTCAGAGGCTATCTGGCTACCAACAACTATTAAGGTACTTCGTTCAACAATAAACCTGACTTGGGTGCCTTCATATCTTATCTGAGTCTGTGGTCTTTGGGGGCTCTCGTGAAGTCTATTATGCTAACTACCTCTGCAGAACTGGCATAATATACTAAGGGAGCATACAAAAACACACAACCAAATGCTTATCTTCACTGATGGAACAGATCTGTCAGAATGCCACACAAGCAAATTCAGAATTTACTTTATTGCTGCTCTGAACTACTATGGGGGTTGGGGTGCCCGGGGGGGGAGAGAGAAGACCCCAGAATGCAGGGGCACTGGGCTAGGCCAGGACTTAGAGGGGAGGACACCATGGTCTGTGAGGGATGTGGGTCCTAACTAGCGATGTAAGCAACTAGCTGACTAGTCAACTATCCGATAAGCATTTGCTTATCAGATAGTCAACTAGTGACTTGATTAGTCGCCCCTCCCCCCTTGCTGCTTCTATCAGAGAGGGGGAGCAAGTGGGGGGAAGGAGCCCAGATGAAGGGAGTCCGGTTTATGGAGGTCCAACCTTTGCAACCATTACGTAAGGGAAGATGCTAGCTGTAGCTACTAATAATTTAAGTTCACTATATAAACAAATGGAACAATATATGAACATGTAAGCAACACTGAAAAATTTGCGCAACTTGTAAAGCAAAAGGTGTACATCATGGCATAGATCATGTAGTTCAGCTAAAACTGGATTTTTATTACCTAACGTTAATCAAAATGCAATTTATCAAGGTATACTAACTATAATGATGTTGTAACCATCTTTTCTACCTACTCCACAAAGCCATTTGTTTATTGAGTTAAAAGAAAAAAGAGCTAACAGAGACTGGAAATCACTCTGAAAAAGCAGAATAATGAGCAAATTGGTCTATTATACTCTGAAGTTTACAAAATAGAGGGGATTATTTTGATAAGGAGGATACAAAGATGGGAGTGTGTGTGGAAAAATAAGGTAGAAAGGTATTTAGAACAAAAGCTATTTTGAAATATCATTTTTGCTATTTTTATATTTGAAAGGAAATTACAATACTATTTAGTTACCTTACGTAGTTGATTTGTGAAAAATAAAGTCTGTAACAAACTGTTCATGTAACAGGTTGCTCCCTGGTTCTTCAACCCAACGTATCCTGTGTGCTTCTTTGAATCCCATCTGGAAAGCAGTTAATGGTTAAAACTAATATTATATATTAGTTTTTATATTTATATATAAATAAAAAGACTAACTGTAATACAATTCTATAAATATATGTTCTAGGCTAATCAGCTGCATTAGCAGAAGTCATATGCTCCTTAGTATTATATTCTGTCTGAATAAAACAGATTATACACCATGACTGCCTGCCACCACATGCTTTTAGGTTTCTAATACTCTTATGAACGAAGGGCTGTTTTTTTGTTAAACTTCCTTGTTATGATTTTCTGAAGGCTCTGAGGATGACAAGCACTTCATTAGATACAAATTTAATCTGTATTTAAGATTCAATTTTTAAATTAAAATTTGCAGTTCATCACAACCATCTTCATGACAAGTGGCATCCAGTACTCAGCATCAGATAAGGCAGTTTTAAAACTTACAAAGTAAAGGAGATTTAAAACTAGGTAATCAAACCGCTGATGGCGGCAGCCATATTGTTCGATGGTGATATTAACATCGAGAGCATGAAGACCACAATGACAAAAACTACATCAGTTTATACTCAAAAATAAAACGAATTTATATTAAGAATTTATATTATACACTACAAAGTTTTGTTGCCAAAACTGCCTTTAGGCGACAAAACAGTGGAAGTGTAGATATTTCAAGTGACTTGTTGCGAAAAATGCTGTTTCGGAGACAAAAAGCTGCCACCCCACAAGAGACTTTTTGTTATGGAGGACTGTGACTCTTATCCATAGTGTTGCAAGCGCTTGTGGATCGCTGTGGGTGTTTCACAGACATCAATGTGGGATTGTCTGGAAAGGTGCATGGCGCACACATCTTCAGGATTGCAATTTATTGCTCTGCACACGTTCAGTTATACAGCACCAATGGTAGACATCCCCACTCCAAATTGATTTGTGATGGACTAGTACCAGTCTAGAGTAACAACCTTCCAGACAGCAATTGCCACATCCTTCTCTACCGAGAGGACTGCTCCCATTCTGGTGTCCTTGTGCCACAGCCCAGGGCCAGCTCAGTGCACAACCCCAGGAAGGTTGCTTTATGCATCCTAAAGCTCTGCAGCCACTGCTCTTCATCCCAACACCTGCATAAAGGTGCGATCCCACCACTCAGTGCTGGTTTCCTTAATCCCAAAGCACTGGTCTACGTTATGAAACTGCACCGTGAATGCCAAAAGTAATTCTAAATTGCTGCTGTCCATATCATACAGAATGTCAGGCACCTCTGAGTCTTCTTCTGGCAGTAACTTCAAGATTAACGCTGCCATGTACAATGTCCTTATGATGCTTAATAGTATGGGAGAAAAGTGTGAGATCCATCCTTTCGGTCTGCAGATGCTAGAGTGCACAGCAAAGAATCGCAGTTGAAAAAATGGTGCAAAAGGAAGCTGGAAACAATGGAGGACTGGGACACAAAGTAGTACCTGACGGGAAATTTTGCAGTCCCATATTTACATGTCCTCACAACACCTAGCAACAGATGGTGTTGCCAGACACTGTGGCATATATACCCACAGTGCTTTGCTCCTGCTGTCAATGATAGCGCTCCAAAATGTGGACATGATCTGTGACTTTGCTTGTGTCAATTTCTGCATTAGTTTCATCAACAAAACTTCGTAGTGTAGACAAACCCATAATGAGAAGTGTTTTGCACTAAGTGAAGTTACAGAAGACTGCATTGAGCAACACAGATTTAGAAGGTATTGGCACAAATATCTCTAGGCAGCATTTGAAAAATGGGTATATTTCCGTTGAGATGCTTCATCAATTAATGTTGGAAAAGTGCTTTGAGATCCTTTCTTGAATGGTGCCATATACAACTAATAAAATTAGATACTTCAGCTAAAATTCAGATGATTGCTCTAAATGTTAATTTTCTGTAAATTTGTTTACGCATTTCTGCTCATGAGTTTTCTGTGTGTTTGTTTTGTTTTTTAAAGATAACTTACGCCACTCCATGTGGAGCATCTGCTTGAACATAGACTTCAAAAGTAACTTTGTCATCCTCTATAAATCCTTTTTCAGGATCAGTAACTTCCTATAAAACACAAATAAGAATATTAAATTGCTGCAAAACTATCTTCTGAATCCTAATATGAGGGACATACTGAAAAAATCCAGATTGGGTATTACTCAGAATCTGCAGATTTAAGTAAGCAACCATTAAAACAGTTATTTTACCCATTAGATAAAGAAATTATTGAAGGATAGCAATTAATCTCTATGATACTGTGCACATGTTTTGAAATAATTTTTAAATGCCTCAGTGTAAAATCTTTATTCTGACTTTGACAGTTTTTGAAACAGTATTTACATTACTTGTGGATAATAGGATCAGTAATTTACCTCCAAAAAACTATGCTGCTTTTAAATTTGACAGTAATTGTGACCAATAAGATTTAAAAGAAACTTAATGGAATGATTTTTATTAAGTATCAGTAATGATGGGTCAATGATCTGTGTAGATCATTAAGTCAGATAAAATAGCTAAAAAGGAATGTGCACTACTAGGCGCAACAGCACTTATAAATATCTTCAGTCTGAAACCTACTGATCCCACAAGCATCATTCAGACACTAAAACATTACCTGTTGGAAGAAATACAAGATCAAGTTCATGTATGGAACTGACCTCTCTCCAACTCAGTAACAGCTCACTATTACAAGACCAATATATTGTTACTTACACTCCATGCCATAAAGTTGGAAAAGCCCCAGTCATTCTCCTTATGAAAGAACAAGTGACTAATACGACGACTGAATGATTTTTCATCATCCTTGTAATTTATTATCTTGAGAACTGCCTGTGCATGGCAGGACCATGACCTATAAAATTGAAAGATAACATTTGAAACAAATTTCAATTTTGTTTTCTTCAGTCACAGAAGAAAACCAAACTTTACTTGATACACCAAGTCTTTATTTGAGCGCAGATGTCTATTTCACTTTTGTTCCTCACTACATTCTAAGGCTTGTTTAATTGGTGTCAGGAGCACTGGTAAGAATTCATTTTTGATTTTTGGAAGACACATTGTATACCAAGAAATGATGGTTAGAGAGGCAGTAACTTTTTCAGGAATGAGGTTTTAGATTGGGGTGGAGAACCTCAGGCCCCGTGGCTGGATCCAGCTCCCAGCTTGTCTAGATCATGCTCCTGAGGCTCAGTCCCCCACCTCAGCATCAGGAAGTCATTGCTGGCACTCCAGCCCTGCCTCCCCCCCCTCCCCCCCCCCCAAAGCTGGAGCACACAAAATCTACTAGGCTGGCCGCCTCCTAGACTCTGGTATGAGAGGGGAACGTGAGGAGTGTCTTTTTCCTTTTCAGTCAGGAGCCAGAACAGTGAGCATTTGTTTCAGGTTTTTTTTTTTTGCTTCTCAATTCTGCAGCCCCGAATGATTTTTCTGTGGGTCAGTGGCCCCTAACCCAAAAAAGGTTCCCCACCCGTTTTAGATTATGTACCTCTCTGAGAGCAACTGCTACACACTGTCTTAAGTCATTCTACCTAGGATTTTCTCTTTTTAAGGTTGACTATGATTCCCCTTAAGCAAGGTTAGAAGCCTTTTAGGAAAAGAGATAATTAATATTGCTAAGAAATAGTAACCAAGGGGGTGTGTAGACTAAGGGTTTTGTTGACAAAAGTGGGCTTTTGTCGACGAAACTATACCTGCGTCTACACTACCGCTGGGTTCTGTCGACATAATATCAACAGCACCCGGTAGTTTTGTCGACGGCGGTAAACTTAATTCTACAAGGAATAACTTTTTTTGACAGAGTTCTGTTGACAAAAGGTGTTATTGCATCTACACTGTCCTTTGCGTCTACACTCTCATGTCGACAAAGCAGCTTGCTTTGTCGACAGAACTGGATGTAGTCTAGACGCTCTTTGTCGACAGAAGCTTTGTTGACAGTATCTGTCAACAGAGCCTCTGTCGACAAAAGCCTGTTGTCTAGACGTACCCCAAGAGAGAAATCACTGCCTGCTGAAGTTTCTTTTCAGAGTTCACTGTGGATATCTATTCACATCGAACATAGTATACCATAGTTATGTAGGGTGAGATGAAAAACACTACTTCAAGAGAACATGAAAACCAGAAACACACTGTATTAACTGCCATCTCTCAGACTGAATCAGAAGTGGTCTATGATGTGATGTACAAGAGTGAATCTATTGCACTTCAGAGGAAACTTGCTCCTCGACAAAGCAGCATGTATCAATGCAGTCTCAGGAGAAAGGCAATGCTTTCCCTGATCCCCACCCAACATCCCAATACCTCTACTGTCCCTTCCCACACCCCAAAAGCACTCTTTTATGCAGTTTCGGGTTTCTGACAGAGGAGGTGTGGTTCTCTACAATATTTCAGCAATAAACTGGCGGGCCTACAACTTACAAATCAAATATTTTGTCCAATAACTGACAGGCACTAGATAACAGTCTCTTTCAACACAAGAATGTCTTGTCTTTACAAATGCAGAATTCTTTTATTAGAATGTCAGGTGAATTGGTGTAATGTGCTGTGCTTGACAATGGGTCACAAAACAGCTAAGGCTGGTGTGGCTAATACCAAATATTTATGATGCCTACTCTGGAATTGATGGGGTTTCCTTTTTGGGATACAGAGGCAGCAGAGCAGGCTGCCAGGGGGCTCCCCAGGAGTGGGACTGGGGGCTGGCAGTGCACTGGCTGCTGTCCCCACCCCCAGGAGGGGAACCGAGTAACCGCTAAGAATTTTAGCCATTACACAGTTGTTAAAATAATAGATTTCTAACATCCCCAATGAGTAGCACCAGATATTTCAGAGAAAGATGAAGAGAATTTGTGTAAAGTAAATTATGAAATAATCTGCCCACATCAGCAAGTTTGCGGATGACACTTAGCTAGGGGGAGAGGTAGATATGATGGAGGGCAGGGATAGGGTTCAGAGTGACCTAGACAAATTAGAGGATTTGGCCAAAAGAAATCAGATGAGATTCAACAAGGATACATGGCAGAGTCCTGCACTTGGAATGGAAGAATCCCAAGCATTGTTACAGGCTGGGGACCGACTGGCTAAGTAGCAGTTCTGCAGAAAAGGACCTGAGGATTACAGTGGATGAGAAGCTGGATGTGAGTCAGCAGTGTGCCCTTGTAGCCAAGAAGGCTAATGGCATATTAGGGTGCATTAAGAGGAGCATTGCCAGCAGGTCTAGAGGAGTTGTTATTCTCCTTTATTCGGCACTGGTGAGGCCATATCTGGGAGTACTGTGTCCAATTCTGGGCCCCCCGCTACAGAAAGGATGTGGATGGATTGGACGGGGTCCAGTGGAGGGCAACCAAAATGATTAGGGGGCTGGGGCACATGACCTATGAGGAGCGGCTGAGGGAGTTGGGTCTGTTTAGTCTGCAGAAGAGAAGACTGAGGGGGGATTTGATAGCAGCTTTCAGCTTCCTGAAGGGAGGTTCCAAAGAGGATGGAGAGAGGCTGTTCTCCATGGTGACCGATGACAGAACAAGGAGCAATGGTTTCAAATTACAGTGGGGGAGGGCTAGGTTGGATATTAGGAAAAACTATTTCACTAGGAGGGTGGTGAAGCACTGGAATGGGTTACCTAGGGAGGTGGTGGAATCTCCATCCCTAGAGGTTTTTAAGTCTCAGCTTGACAAAGCCCTGGCTGCAATGATTTAGTTGGGATTGGTCCTGCTTTGGACATGGGGCTGGACTCGATGACCTCCGGAGGATTCTTCCAACCCTAGGATTCTAAAGTTTCTTTCTAATCCCATGGGCTGTGGAAGGGTACAAACCCACTCAATATAGTAGCAATAAATGCTTTTCCTGCTTCGTTTACCAAGCATCTGTTATATCATAGAGATGGGTTTAGTAGCATTTATTACATGGAATCATCCTTTCCCAGGTCAGCAGGCTGGCAATGGTAAAGCAATGTGCTCCACCCTGACTGATTGCTCTGCGAAGTCCAAGAGAAAAATGGATGAGTTCCATCTGGAATTTCTGGCCAAGAAGGTCTAAACAAAGAATCAGTTTTTGGGATGTAGGAATTTGAAGGTGGAAAGTAAAAAGTTTATGAATAGTAGAAAAATATTCAGAGACTGAAAAGTTTGTAAATGTCCTCTCCTCAACATTAGACAATATTAGCTTAAATAATTTTACCAGATGTTGGTCTTACAATGCAGTTAAATAATGTCATATATGAGTTTGTATATTTAAAGGCTCTTACGTGGAATCAGATTCAGCATTGCACTGAAGAAAGAATCCTACACTTTTCTGGTGTGGTCTGTCTGGGTACAATCGTGGCATCACCATAATCTTCCATGGCAAATTCCGTACAAAGCAGGGAGGGCTGAGGACTGACTCGCTAAGCCTATTGAAACGCTCAACGGTAAACTGAAATGTTGCTTCTGATCGCCAACTTGTGTCTGTAAAATAAAAATATAACAATTAATATAGCATTTAATAATGTGAAGATATTCTTCACCCTATGATACACATTTCAAAAATACAGAACAAGGGTACATAAAAAAGGTTTTACAAATCAAAGAGAATTTTTAACATTTTAAATATTCACAGAGACTGTATTGTTGTTACATAAGCTAGTCCTTTGCAACATCTGCATATAAACTTTTATGATTCCCAAATATGTCAGTAATCTCAGAGTACCTGTTCTTACATTGCACTTCTTCCAATAATTCTTAATCTTGATTACTTTTTCCCTAGACAGAAGGGCTTTTCCTTTCACTACCATGGCATGTAATAGTTGGATCAAACAGCAGCAGAAAAAAAACAAAAGCAAATACAGCACAGTACTGTGTTAAATATAAATTACTAAACTATCTGTAAACTATCTGGAAGAGAATAAGGTGATAAAAGTAACAGTCAGCATCGATTTGTAAAGAGCAAATACTTTCAGACCAACCTGATAGCTTTTTATTGACAGGGTAACAAGTCTTGTGGATGGGGGAGGGGAGGAGCAATAGACATGGTATATCTTTGACTTCAGTAAAGTTTTTGATACTGTCTCTCATGATCTTCTCAAACAAATTAAGCAAATGCAACCTAGATGGAACTACTATAAGGTGCATGCATAACTGGGTGGATAATTGGTACAGAGGCAGCAGCGTAGGGTGGCCCCTATCTGGAGGAGAGGGATCTGTGCTCCCAGACCCATCACAAGCCAGAACTGAGCTGGGTTGCCTGCCAGTCTAGCTCCTAATGCACTTTAAATGCAGAGCAGCAGCAGGGGTAGGTCCCGGACCCGTTGCAAGCCAAGATTGAGCCAAACTGCTGGTCAGCCTGCTAAAAATTTACTTGGGTGAGAATGTGTGTAGTCTATAGCATTAACCTATAAGCTTTTGCTTATCGGTTAATTGGTTAATCAACTACATTACATCCCTAATTCACAGTCATGATGGAAGGGCATAGAAAGTGAGATGCCACAGGGATTGGTTCTGGGTTCTGTTCAAGATCTTCAACGATGATTTAGATAATGAAATAGAGAACACACTTAATGATTTCTGATGATACCAGGTTAGGAGGAATTGAATATGCTTTGGAGGGTAATATTATAATTCACAATAATTTGGACAAACTTTAGAAATGATCTGAGGTAAACAGGATGAAATTCCATGAGGACAAAAGCCAAATATACCACTTGGGAAGGAACAACCAGTTTCACCAATACAAAATGGGAAATGACTACCTAGGAAAGAATATTGCAGAAAGGGATGCAGGTCTCACAGTGGGCAACAAGCTAAATATGAGTCAATAGTCTTACACGGAAAAAAAAAAAAGCAAACATTCTGGCACGTATTAGCAGGAGTGTCATAAGACAGACAAGTAGTAATTCTCTTGCTCTACCCCATGCTGATTAAGCCTCAACTGGAGTACAGTGTCTCGTTCTGGGCACCACATTTCAGGAAAGATGTGGACAAACAAGAGAAGACCCAGAAAAGAGTAACAAAAATGACTAAAATAACTAGAAAATATGACCCATGAGGGAAAACAGAAAGAACTATGTTTGTTTAGAATGGAAAAGAGAAGACTGAGAGGCTACATCTACACTACAAGTTTTTTGCGCAAAAACTGGTGAAGCGTCCATACCTCAAGCATGTTTTTGCGTAAGTAACTCGGCAGAACAGAGGGCTTTTGCCGGTAGAGTTATTCCTCTCCCCATTGTGCTACAGCTCTTGCGCAAAAAGGCAGGTGTGGACACTCCAGAGGGGTTTTTGCACAAGAAACCCCCTATCGGCCAAAGCACAGGTGCTCTGATGGCCATTCTGTGAATGGTAATATGAGCTTTCTCACGCAAGAGTGTCCATGCAGTACAAATGCTCTCTTGTGCAAAAGCACATCGCTTTTGCGATGAACTCTGAGGTTTGGACACACTTTTGCGCAAGAAGTTTTTGAGGAAGATCTCTACTGCAAAAGGCTTCTTGCACAAAAACCATGCTGTGTAGACGAAGCCAGAGGGAACTGTGACAGACTCAATCACCCCTTGGGGTTGTCACCCAGTGTGATGAACATGCCACTGAGCCGGCCTATCTACTCTCTGGGCACCCCACCAACCTGTCCTGCCCCAGCAAAGACACAAAATTGGACTAACAGCCCCCCAGCAGAGCAACACAGATGCTGAATCAACTTAGCTCTGGGAGAGCTCAGCTATAGAGACTTGACAGCATCCAGGAACACAACCCTCAAAAGGGACCAAAGCCCCAAAGTCATACACAGTAAAAGCTCCTAAGATGTTTGCTCTCTTTACCAGTGAAAGAGAAGGATGCACAGTGGTGGCTCCCTACCTCCCCCAATAACAATTATTTGCACTGGGCTTGATAATGAAGTATAAAAAGTAGGATTTAAGTGACTGCAAGTGAACACAGATCAAAGAGAGTTACAAAGCCAAAAATAAATAAAACAGGCTAATTAACCCTAATACACTAACAAACTTGTTACATGCAAATTCTTAACCTAACTGCAGTTCTAATTATCTTTTTCGCAAGCTAGGCAGCCTCTTAACTTCAGCCCTCTGTTTAATCTTGGAGAACTTTCCAACAGGTATCTTGGGTGGTAAGTGGGGTTTCATATTTTTATATCCCCTTTGCCCAAAGTGGGAATTTTTTGTTTTTAGTTCATACTTTTCTCATCTTGAGTGGAAAAGTACAAGATACAAAATGGGTTCCAGCATTAGGTGGCCTGGCTATAAGCCTTTGTAGGACCAACCACAGTTTGGGCTTGCAGGAAAAAACAAAGCCATTCAGAGAGTGTTGGTCTGAGTAACAACCAATTATGTTTCCGGAGTATCAATAATGGCCCTCATTAGGACATTTAGAATTATAATCAGATTCACACTTTATTTTTCTACTTACAGACATATAATATATACATTCAGCAGATTGCAACTTTAATAATGATGTGTCTCATGATGCATTTTGCCTACAGAGTCTTTGAATTATGCATATTCATATGCCAATTTTCATAAAGCATGCAGGGAGGGGATGTCACGATAGGACATGATAGCTTTTCTCAAATACATAAAAAAGGAGGGAGAAAAACTGTTTTCCTGGTAGGACAAGAAGCAATGGGCCTGAATTGCAGCAAGGGAGGTTTAGGCTGGACATCAGGAAAAATTTCCTAACTAAAAAGTTGGTTAACTACTGGAATAAATCACCTAGGGAGACTGTGAAACCTCCATCATTGGAGATTATTAAGAGCAGATTAGAACACCACCTGTCAGGGATAGTCTAGATCAGCGGTTGGCAACCTTTTCAAACCAGAGCCAAACTACATCAAAATTCAGAACAAGTGGTCAACAAAGAGCCATATAAGAATCACCATTTGCATAACTGAAAATATACAAGTTAGATTATTGATAATTGACATAATGAAACATTGTACTCACAGACTTTATTTAATGGGACTTCTGCTGCTGTCTCTTTTCACACATTTCTTTGAAGTTTACACCATAACTGGTCAAATCCAGCTTCATGCATGCATTCACGATGTCTTCTGTCAATCTTATGGCGGGGGCTGAGGATGTGGGGGTGCAGAAGTTTGGGTTGGGATGTATGAAGGGCTCAAGGTGGGGGGATTGAGTGTATTATGGGCTCAGGATACAAGGTTGGGGTGTGTGGGTGGTGTAGGAGTATTATCGCAGAAGTCTGGGTTTGGCTGTATGAGGGGCTCAGGGCAGAGGATTCAGGCACATGATGGGCTCAGGGTTGGGGTGTATGCGGGTGCAGGAATGTTATGATGCTATGGCCAGATGGAGGCTGGGTCCCAACTGGAAGCTTGTTGGCCAGGCTTCATTTTTAAATAAAGTAAAATATGATGCCCAACACAAAAGGTTTCAAAATTGTCTTTATTTATGAAGGGGGCGGGGAACGTTTTTTGTGTCAGGGACCACTGTCCCACAAAAATCAGTCAAAGACCACACAACCAAGAAGCAAAAAAACAATCCCTCCAAAAACTTTCATCCCTCACTGATGTTGCCCCCAACTGAGACACCTCACTCCCCTGGTGCTCCAGCCCCATAGTGGGGGGAGGGGCAGGGAGCACTCAGTTTCAAGGCCTCAGGCCATGGGAATCCAGGGTTAGTGGATTTTGAGGACCCCTCCCAGGCTCTAGCTTGGGGCCAAAATGAGAGGTCCAGTGTGCGGGACAGAGCTGCCAGTAAGTGGGATAAGGATGGAGGTGCATCATCTAGATGCGAGGTAGGGTGCAGGAGCAAGCTGGGGGTAGGTGTCCAGCCAGGGGGAAAGGGGCAGGAGCAGGGTACTGGTGGGTATCTGTCCGTCCAGGGGAGCAGCTTGGCCAGTACCTGCTCGTCTCCTGAGACGAGTATCTCTTGGACAGGAACTGCAGGAAGTGCTAGAAAAAGCACACATGCCACTCATTTAGGGAATCTAGCCGCTCCTTGTCCTCAAAGTCCGGATCTTCTGCCGCCATTTTAGCCAGCCGCTGCCTCTGCAGAGCCTGCATGCTCAATGTGCATCACCAACACATGTGGTGCAACCGGATGCACTCTCCCTTGTGATCACCAGGCAGGGGGAGGCTGTGCAGCTCCTGTGTCCTGCCTCCCCAGTGCACAGAGAAGGCAGCGTGGATAAGGAAGTGAATGCACTGCTGTTAGGATCCCTAACAGGAGTGGCAGCAGCCTTGTCAGAGGTGCGGGGGTGGGGGAGGGGGGGAGAGGAGGAAGGGGGCGGAGGAAAGGCCCACACACTGGAACTGAGCCCAACTGCCTGCCCACCTGGCTCCTATTACACTTTAAATGCAGGACTGCAGCAAGGGTAGGTCCCGGACCTGGTGCAAGCCGGGACTGAGCTGGGCTGCTGGCCAGCCTGCTAAAAAATTTACTGGCAAGGGGTGGGGTGAGGGGAGATGCATATAGTCTATAGCATTAACCTATAAGCTTTTGCTTACCAGTTAATTGGTTAAACGACTATACTATTACATCCCTAATTCAGTACGGAGCCTCCGCCCACCCACAGGAAGCCATCGCTGTCTCCAATCTTGCGGGGGGTTTAGGGCTGTAGCGCCAGCATGGCCTCCCCGTTGGGGGGAGGGGGAGCCTGAGCTTGAGCCAGGAGCCAAATACATATCGTGGCAAAGTCAAACATATATGGCTTGTGAGCCATAGGTTGCTGATCCCTAGATGGTGCTTAGTCCTGCCATGAATGCCTGGACTTCTAGTACTATGAGTCTATGATCATAGAATGTGAACTACTAAAAATATTAAAGAAACATTTAAAAAACAACAAGGCAACTGTTTGTGCTTGTTACATTTAAATTAAGTTAAAAGCAGTATTTTTCTTCTGCATAATAAAGTTTCAAAGTTGTATAAAGTCAATTGTCAGTTGTAAGCTTTTGAAAGAATAACCATAACATTTTCTTCAGAGTTACAAACCTTTCAGAATTACAGACCACCTCTATTCCTGAACTGTTTGTAATTCTGAGATTCTACTGTAACACATTACTTATGATCTCTTTGGCTAGCTAATATTAACAGACCATCTAGTAAATGAACATAACACACATTCCTGGGATTTTCAATCTCACCAGGTTCTTCTTTGAGAATGCTGAATAAAGCCTAAAAATAAAATCCTGAAATAAAACTTGTTTTGGTAGAAGAATCATGTATTTTCTGTGTAGCTAGACTATGTAAAGAATGCTTCTCAGCTCGGTCAATCATCACATAATGCCCCTGATTTATGAGAATAGGATAGAGCTTTTGTATCACGAAGCAGTTTTCCCTCATACATTTGTTCGTTCTTTCAAGGCCAGAACAACACTTCCTTCACACTCATTTTATTAGTACATGCAGTAAGAAGAGAGCCTGAAACATAAGCCCATGTATCATGGGCCTGGCGTAAGACTTTAGGTCTAGGCAAAATTAGTCAAGATTTTGCTAATATAAAGCGAAATTGAGCTGTGAGCAAGAGGCAGGCCCTGCTCAAAGAATCGGATAAGAGCAGGGCTGATACTGCAGAAACACATATCCTTAAGAAGTACTAGGCACAGGCACAGGCACAAACACAGTCCATAAAGGTAACAACAGTACACGCCCTCTTAGGAAACATCTTGGTACCAACCCACTCCCCACAGATAACAAGAACATACTGCTCAGCTTACTGCATGCTCAGGAAAGGGTGAGCATGACAGCATGGATACCAACATGTATAAGGTATATCAGATGGTGATACCCACAATTCCTGGCATATCAGGCTAACATTTGTATCTGTGTATAAAGATGTATCTCATAGGGACTGTCCTTGTCTGGCCTTGGGGGCAGTGGAAAGCCCTCCCGCTGACTGAACTGGTCCATTGTCAGAGGGCACTCATATACTACCAGAACTGTAGCTATCTGATCGGGGAGCAGGAGACCGTGCTTTTCTGACAATACACCTGGTTCAGGAGCCTTCACACTAAATATGGAAGTGACTAGTCGACTACCCTATAAGCATATGCTTATCAGATATTAAAGATACTCAGATACTCAACTAGTCACTTCTCTTGCCCCTGCTGCCTCTATCAGAGAGAGGTAGCAAGCGGGGGGAAGGAGGGGGAAGGGGAGGAGGAGGAGCAGGAGCCAGTGCCTGGGGGAGCCATCTTAAAAGTCGGTTCCCCCCAGCACCATCTCCAGGGTGTCAGGGGAGGCAGAGATTTAGTGGGTGACAGGGCACAAGCTGGGAATCAGCTGATTCCCGGCTCGCGCAGAGTCCCAGATGCTGCATGTCTGCTTTTTAAATTTATTAAGAACCACCAATACATTTAAAAAGCAGACGTGCAGTGTCTGGGACCTAGCAGATTTTGATACATTTAGGAGGCAGAGCCACAGTGGGGTTAGCTCCCAGCTGAGATTAGCTACCACTGGGGCTCTGCAGCCGGGTTAGCTTTAAGGATGTTAACTACAGGTTACTTTACTAGTCAAGTAGTCGATGGAATTTCCATCGACTAGTCGATAGGCACTTCTGCA
>JANRFK010001605.1:27723127-27734500 GCA_030068395.1 Apalone spinifera | reverse complement strand
CCCCCCCCCCCCTTTGCTGCCTCTATCAGACCATTTAACACTCCTATTTCACACCTTATCTGACTTTGTGGTCATTAAGGGTTCTTTTGAGGTTTGCTATGCTGCCTACACATACAGAGCCAGGACAGCCCTCAGAGGGAACCTACACACACAGCCAAATGGTTATCAACATTCAATATTTGGTGAGATCTGACAACAAAAATAAGAGTAAAAATCTTGAAAAAATTCTACATCCCTGTACACCAGAATGTTTGAGACGAATCAACTGCATTGCCTAAGTTTCATTGTACCACGTAACATAGGTGAGGGAAACTGATAAATATGAACAAAAAGAGATATTTTATTAGGACAAATCCTTAATACACAAATTGCCGGCATATATTTTATTTGTCAATATGTCCATGCTTATAGTTAAAAGATTATGCTTCCCTGTTTTTAAAGCCACAACCTTTAGCTTTCACACAAAATCAAAGGCATTTTAATGAAGAGGAAACAGTTTGAGTATCTGACTTCCTTGTTAGTTGTGCTCACAATTAGTCTCTTTTATATCTGATTCCCTTTTGCTTGATTTATTCTGACATGTACATAAAAGGAATAATTTTATATAAACTCTTTGATTCCCTTTTGAGCTATTTGGCTAAAGACAAAGAATATTTAATTTATTCTCCTCTCTCTGCAGCTTGTGCTACTGCCTTCTGTAAGACAATACTAAATAACCCTTAAACATTACCAGTGGTAGCGATAATTTAACATACTATCAGCTGCTTATGGTTTCAGCCAAAATGCTCTTTTTTACCACCCACAGAACACAACTCTTTAGTGTGGCCAGTATTCTAACCATTAAAGGTTTTATATGTCAAAACAAAATCTTGAATTACACTCGAATGAATCAGAAATCAAGGGAGATTACGGATATAATATACACGCAACAGGCCAGCTCACTAAATAAGTAGCCCATTAACAGTTGTCACTAGCTGACGTTCCCAATTACTTCCCACAGAGCATTTGACGTTATAAAAGTATGGACCGTTAGGGTGATGTCCACTTCCAAGAAGGGTCACCAGTGTATTGACACACAAATATAAAACTTGTCTATAGGGATGTTAAACAGTTTACCGGTAAGCATGAGGCTTACTGTCATGCTTACTAGTTAACCTACCATTGGTAGGGAAGTCCGCCAGTGGCCAGCTGCACTAGGCAGGAGCAGCCCTAGCCATAGATGTGCCAGTGGACTGGGCAGTGAGACCTCATGGCCATGGGGGACCCTATGGTTGGGGTCGCAGCAGGACCAGGCTACAGAAGCAGAGCCAAAATGGTTAACTGGCTCAATGCTCTTCTTTAATCAACTAACCATTTTAACATCCCTACTCGTCTACAGTTGTTATTTGACTACTTAGCAAAACACAAGGAGATCACGACGTACACTCTACTGGAAATGCCCACTGGGACAGTTGCAGGGATGGAGCAAAGTAATTCAATGTACTATATTTCTCACAATAAGTGATGTGATGAATTTTAATGATCATGCATAATATCACTCTTTGGCAAGATTTAAAACAAATAGACATATTATCACTGCCCTCCATGCTTTATGAAAATTGGGTTTTGAATATGAATATGCATAACTCGAAGTTTTATGCAAAACAGGTCGTGTAACCTATCATGGCCACCCCTGCCAGTGCGCGATGCCAGGCAGGAGCTGGTCTGCGAGGGGAGCTAGTTTAAAAACTAGCTCCTCTCATGGACCGGCTGCCTATAACCTTGTGCTGTTGCCTATGATAGAGGCAGCAGCCCTTGTCTGGGGGTGGGTCTGAGTCCCAGACCCGATGCGAGCTGGAACTGAGCTGAGCTGCCTGCCTCCTAATACTCTCTAAATGCAGAGCCACAGCAAGGGTAGGTCCTGGATCCATCGCAAGCCAGAACTGAGCCAGGCTGCTGGCCAGCCTGCTAAAAAATTTACTGATTGAGGGGATGCGGGGGGGAGAGAATGCGTGTAGTCTATAGCATTAACCTATAAGATTTTGCTTATTGGTTAATCAACTACACTATTACATCCAGAGAAGAGCAACAAGAATGATTAAAGGTCTAGAGAACATGACCTATGAAGGAAGACTGAAAGAACTGGGCTTGTTTAGTTTGGAAAAGAGAAGACTGAGAGGGGACATGATCGTGGTTTTCAGGTATCTAAAATGGTGTCACAGGGAGGAGAGAGAAAAATTGTTCTCCTTGGCCTCTGAGGATAGGACAAGAAACAAAATGGGATTAAACTTGTGGGCAGCAAGGGAGATTTAGGTTAGACATCAGGAAAAACTTCCTGTCAGGGTGGTTAAACATTGGAATAAATTGTCTAGAGAGGTTGTGGAATCTCCATCTGTGGAGATATTTAAGAGTAGGTTAAATAAATGTTTATCAGGGACAGTACTGAGTCCTGCCAGGAGGGCAGGGGACTGGACTCGACAGCCTCTTGAGGTCCCTTCTAGTCCTAGTATTCTATGATCCCTAATGTAAATAACTTATCTGGAGGGGGCAATCATTGTGCCCCTCTCTCTGATCAAGAGGGTGGACATTTTCATGACCTTTCTCTGTGTACAACTTTTACACAGGGCAAGCCAGATTTATTTGGGATTTTGGCTCCTTTTGGGGGATTGGATTCCTGGGTGCTGTCAGTGGTATTACAGGTGGCTGAGCTGGTTCAGCGTCTGTGTTGCTCTGGAGGCGGGCGGTAACTCCAAATCTGTGAATTGCCTGAGGGAGACCAGAGCTTTTGGCCCAGAAGTACAAGGTAATGAGGTAGTCCCAGAAGACAAAAAGGTGGGCTCAGTGGCTTCATCAGCACACCAGGTGACAACCCCAAACAGATTTCTGTGATCCAACCTGTTACAAGCCATCTATAACAAGCCTATTTTTTTCAGCTTGTAGATTTTGGGATCCCCAATCCTGAAAAATGATTACTCTAAAAAGAAATTCCATATAGAAATTGGTGAAGAAATAACACTTCAACTGAAATAACACCATTATTTGAATTTTTAAAAAAGTCAGTGTTACTAGAGCAGCACTCAAATGCCTTAATCATGCTGCTATGTCCATTTTACTGGACACTATACAAATATAAAAGACGAGCTTTGTTTCCAATAACACTTCCATGTCATATTTACATACCATCTTCCATGTCTTCTTCTGTGTTGTTATGTCCATCGGCCATAGCTACATTCCCATTGATGACAGGATTTTGAGTAATTCTTGGTGGATCATCTGTATCTCCAGCTAATAAGAAGAAAAATGATCAGTGACTTAATGCTTCTTTACATGGAAAAATTTCAAAACAACACAAGCAATACCAGAAAAAGGCACTCTTACTCTGTATTTTTATTCCCAAGTAAGAGTGTCCACACAGTGAATTTTAGCTATAGAGCTGTTAATTATACCACTATAGGTCTGCTGGTAAATTTCTTGTGTAAGCAAACTCTTGTTGATTAATTTTAAGTGTTGTACTAATGTATAACACATTTATTTAATTCCTAACAGACGTATGTACTTTCTATATAGCATTACACTTAATAGCCCACACTGAGCTTTTTAAATACAATACATATGTAGTTAGTAATTTCTAAATGACTATTCTTAGACCTCTCAAACTGCATACAGTTAGAAGTGAAATTCTACTGATTCATAAATTAACAGATAAATGAATTTGCTCTAAGACTATCTGAATATGATCACCTTTTAAAGGAAAAGCAAGAACTATAGCATGTTTAAGAACTTAAGGAAGAGCAAATCCTATGACATTTAATTAACAAATATTTAAAACTCTTTGCCAACTCTATTATTACCAACTTGTGCTAACGTAGCTGTTCAAACATACAAAAATAATTTATGCACCTACAAAAATAGGGTTCCATGGAGCTTAAGAAGTTTAACTTTAAAAACATATGCCACCTTCTGATGAGATGCACCCAAACACTCCCATAAAACACTGTTTTCACTCCTTTTCCTCCACATCTCATCCACTCCCATATGGATCACTTCATAATCAAGACATTAAGCCTCTCTCTCCGGACACAAGCCACCCCTTAAAATCAGATCTAAGGGAGCATACTTTTTTCCCTATAGGGAGGCTCACTCACGTCAGTAAGACATTAGGCAGGCTAAGTCTCAGTGGGGCAGATCTTCAGGATCAAGGCTGCAGAACAATTCTAAAAGATAATGTCACACACATTCTGAAGTTCAGGATTATACATTTAGCTCATCTGAGTACTAGTCCAATTAATATAGCTATTAACATGCTACAGCATAATAACATAATACAGCTCAGGTAACATTTTCAAACTGTCTGAATCTATCCTAAGTACAGACACTATTTAGTAGAATGAATGGGAGAGAGTACCTATTTACAATGAAAGGTATTATTTTTATTTAACAAGCTAACGTGCACAAGGATACAAGGGCACAGAGGTACATCCTGCAGGGGATAACCCATTGTGGGGAAATCCACATAAATTGTGTGGAATAGTACACAATAAGACACCAGAAACCAAGAGTATCCAGGAGAATCACAGTCATAGAAGGCTAGGGTTGGAAGAGACGTCAGAAGATCAACAAGTCCAACCCTGTGCTTAAAGTAGGACCAGCCCCAACTAAATTACTCCATTTGTCAAGCCTTGCCTTAAAAACCTCAAAGGATGTAGATTCCACCAACTCTGTAGGCAACCCATTCCATTACTTCATCCTTCTCCTAGTCAAACAGTTTTTTTCCTAATATCCAACCCTCAACATTCTTCTCTTCTGCAGACTAAATAAGCTCAGTTCCCTCAGCCACTGCTCATAAATCATGTGCCCCAATCCCCCCCATATCATTTTCATTATCCTCCGCTGGACTTGCTCCAATTTGTGAATACTGTTTCCGTAGTTAGGGGCCCAAAAGCAGACGCAATACTCCAGACGTAGCCTCACCAGTGCCGAACAGAAGGGAATAATCACTTCCCTCAATCTCCTGGCAATGCTTCCAGTAATGCAGCCCAATATTCTGTTGGCCTTTTTGCAACTCTGTTGACTCATATCCAGCTTCTTGTCTACTATAATTACTAGGTTCTTTTCTGCACAACTGCTGCTTAGCCAGTCTGTCCCCACCTGTAGCAGCGCATGGGATTCTTCCATCCTAAGTGCAGGACTCTGTATTTATTCTTGTTGAACCTCAGATTTCTTTTGGCCCAATCCTCCAATTTTTCTTTGTCACTTGTAGCCCTATCCCTATCCCACAGCATAACTACCTTGCCCCCCCAGCTGTGTGAGAAGAAAATCTTTGATTTCAAATCCAAGGAGTCTGAGCTCATTAGCTTTGGAAGGCAAGTAAATTAGGGTGGATCCACTGATACCTCTTCCTAACTGACTATGCCATGGCATTCCAATGAGCTGGATAGGGTGGATTGGCCTAACACAATTGCATCGGTAGAAACAGCCTGGTTTACTGTACTGAGATTTCAAAAACTAGGCCAAGCATTTATCATCAATAAATTAACAAATATTTGTTTTGCAGCTCTCACACCCATCCTTATTCAGCTATTTTCCTTTGACATGCCAATTAAAATACTTAGAATGAAGCTCTATAAAATCAACAAGTTATCCTCCCTAATAAATACTTCAGAGTCCTAGCTTTAAAGGATTCAAAGAAATGCAAATGATTCAATATACAAGTGACAAGACTTAAAAAAATATTCTAGGACTGTTTCTCTCTTGTTCAGTTAGCTATTAGTTCTCTTAGGCAGGTTTTCACTACCAGAAAAAAAGTCAACCTTAGATACGCAACTGTGGCTACAAGAATAGCATAGCTGGAGTCAACATACCTTAAGTCAAATTTCTGTGGCGTCCCCACTGCAGGAAGTCAATAAGAGAAACTCTCCTGTTGACTTCTTTTACTCCTCACAACCCAGTGGAGTACCAGAGTTAAGGGGGTACCATCAGTGGTTGATTTAGTGAGTCCTTAGTAGAGTTTGCTAAATCAAACTCTAGGAGATAGATCTCTGGAGCATTGATCTCCGGATAAGTGAAGATAAACACTAACGTTTGCTAGAAATGAAGCAGGAAATGAAGTCACCACATTGTTACTTAAATAATAATCACCATGGATTTCAAAATATTCAACCCAGCTAATATAGTACAGTATACATTTGGCAAGCCGGTCAAATATTGCCAAATATTCTAGGAAGAATGTTCTGAACGTAGGCAGCAGACCACCTTTTTATAGTGCTATCTGTAAGCAAGTCTAATTAAAGGTCTGGATTATTCACTTCACTATATTCTAATGCTACCTCTGTTGGTGAAAAAAGAAATCTATTTAAAAGCTGAACACCGTGATTGCCTGGAAACTTCTAGAGCAAACACTGTAGATGAATGTATCTCTTTGTATATCAGACCATAAATATTTCTGGGGTTTACAAAGCATGTTAAACAAATTAAAGCACACAATCCCTGCCCCAAAGAGTTTACTATCCAAGCTTACTGAAGACATAAAAGTCTTAGGTTGGGCCTGTACATAGTTAAGTTGATGTGAGTCTCAGCAGGGTAGCCATGTTAGTCTTTAACTTAAAAAAGCTTAAAGAACAATGAGTGGTCCTATAGCAACTTAGAGACTAACAAATATTATCATGAGCATTCCTGGGCACAAACCACTTCTTCAAATGATTCATCACTGAATGCTCATGATACCATATATATTTTTGTTAGCCTCTAAGGTGCTACAGAACCACTGTTTTTTTTTAGGCTGATGTAACACAACTTAAATTGATCTAATTATGTCAGTGTACAAGCATATCCTCATCTTGCCCATGTTAGCACCCTGCCACACCAACATAATAATTCCAACTCCATAAGAAGCATAGGACTCATATCAGCAAACAATATCTTTGTTTGCTTGTTGACTATCTTGTCAATTTCAAGAACATTGACAAGAAAGCTGGGCATCTACAGCCCAGCTTCCCCTAAGGTCCCCACTCCAAGACAGACTGCTGCTGCCTAGAGGCTCTCTGTTCTGGGAACAGAGAAGCCCAAGTGGCTGCCCTCTGCTTCTAGCAGGGAGCTGAGAACCTAGGCTCCTAACAGGGAGTTGCATGGAGCTGTGAGCTTTGGCTCTCAGGCCCCCACACTGCATCTATTCAGTTGGTGGAAGCACTCCTGGTGTCATCACTGACAGAAGGAGGGTAATGTGAACAGCAGCCATCACAGTAATTATCTAACATAGGTTGACTTAGGGCTGCAGTGTAGGCATGCCATTACCTTTTTCTATACTGTTACTACTGTTATAATAAATTAGTGCTTTAAAATATTAGACCATTAGACCATTTTTTACAAATATTTGACCAAGTATTTTTGGATCAGTCAAATGCACAGTTTTAGTGCAACAGCCATAACGATGAACTACATCTTCATTTTTGACCATTCAAAAGCATTTTGAGTCTGGTTCCAAGCCATTCAAAAAGAAAGTCAGCCACTGAATAAATACTGAAATCAATAATGAGCACCTGACCAAATTTGTGGCCATGAAAAACATGTCACAGACTGTGAAATCTGGTCTCCCCCCATGAAATCTGGTGTTTTCTATGCTTCTATCCTGTACTATACAGATTTCACAAGGGAGACCAGCGTTTCTCAAATTGGGGGTCCTGACCCAAAAGGAAGTTTGCAAGGTTGTTTTAGGGGGGGTTATGACATTGCCACTCTTACTTCCATGGGATTTTCAAAGCTGGGTAACTGGAGAGCAACGGCTGTTGGCCAGGCACCCAGCTCTGAAGTTAGTGCCCCACCAGCAGCAGCACATAAATAATGGTGACAATTCTGTAACATACCACCCTTACTTCTACGCTGTTGCCTTCAGAGCTAGAAGGCTGGAGGCTGCTGACTCGAGGACCCAACTCCGCAGGCATTGGCAGAGAAATAACAATGGCAATAACCAGGGGTCGCTGAACTGCGGCAAGCCCCGCTCACCAGCCGCGCTGTCCGGGATCTGCACATGCGCAGATCACCCGAACCCAGCTCTTCCGCATTACAATCTACTCGCCACGGGCGTGGTGAGTAGATTGTATAATTTGTCGAGCCCTGGCAATAACATACTAGGCCATCCTAACTTTTTGGCAGTGGCTCTGCTTTCAGAGAGGGGCTCCCAGCCAACAGCTATCACTCTCCAACTACTCAGCCCTGAAGGCAACACTTCTGCCAGCAACAGCACAGAAGTAAGGGTAGGAGTACCTCAGTCTTTCTCTTTACAATAACCTTGTTGTGGCCCCACCCACAACTACCTGTTTGGTCAGAATCCCTACAATTACACCACCATGGAATTTGAGATTTAAATAATCAAAATCATTATATTTATTATTTTTAAAATCCTATCACAGTGAAATTGACCAAAATGGACCATGAACTTGGGTAAGGCCCTATCTATAATCTTTACTGTTGGGGGGGGGGGCGCGGAGCAGGGGAGGAATCAACATTTTTAACAGAAGTAATTCAGTAGTGCACAAGTTGTACTTGTCCAACAAGTAATCAAGCCATTGTATTTGTCAAAACTGAAAGTGAGCTACACAGACTGAACATTAATTTATGTTTTCAAAAATCAATAGTGTGGCACAGACATCTAGCTTGCAACATTTATGTAAGGACAAACAAAACACTGAAGATCAATATTAAATCTGTTCTTTTGTGTTTGTTTACAAGTTTCACCTTTATGCAGTTACACAACCTAGGACTTTGAAAGCTTATCTGAAAATGATACAGACACTTGCATTTTTTCCTTTACTTTTTATATCTTTTTTGATTTTTAATAGTGGGTATATAAAGTAGCTAAACACAGATCCCATGCCAAAACAATGAACACATTCAGGACATGAACTATTTAGTGGCTATGGATGTCAGGTCTTAAATAAGCTTATTAAATATGGTATAAGCAGCCCTTATAACATGCTTTTCTTTACACTGAAGTTAATCTCCTACAGTTCACAAACATGTCTTTTACCTTTAAAGGCTCTTCAGCACCGAGGACAGAGCTAAACTTATTTTTTCAAAATAAGCAGAATACAAAATTACTAGGGGGGTTAGATCCTGGTACACACCAACTTCTTCCCCTAAAAGGCTGGAACACTTCTATTTAAATATAATTTCTCATATAAAAAAAACTATGGCAATATCTGAGGTCTTTAATTTTATAAGAGGACCTTTTCTGAGATGCTGAGTGTTGCACTTTGATTTACGTATAGTATGTACTTCAGCCTACAGAGGCAAGAGTTAGAGATGATCACTGGACACAATTAAATTTTCCCTATCAATTATTAACCTAAATCCTCGGTGCAGTCATGTTCCCTAATTAACTAGGAAGTGCTACAAAAACAAGTAAGACCACCTTAAATAAATTAGGATGTAGCTGAGTTTTTAAATTCATGTGTCAGGAAGCAGAAAATATGGAAAACTAGATGTCATTAAATGGGCATTTGGAATGTATGACTTAAGATTAGGCACCAGACCTTGAATTCCACAATAGCAGTGCAAATAGGCCAAGAAGCTACCCCATCAGATAATTAAGTTTCCTTTGAGGGGGATATTTAGTTAGTATATAGCTAGTACAGTCAACTTAATATCAGTCCACTTCTTCCCCTTCCAATCCTCAAAGCATAACTCTGGACTGAAAGAATTTATGGGATGGGGCTGGAAGATAGCCTGCACAGATATTACTGTGCTTGCTTTGTGAGCATAGAGGATTTCAACCTGCAGATCTCTCAGTGCAGCACCTTTCACAAAGAATAAATTCACTAAACTTTTAGAAAATAATTTAAGAAGAAAGGACAAGAATTTAGAACTTCTGTCATGCAGGCAGTATGGCCTAGTGCACAAGGCACTTGCATGGGACTCCAGAGACCAAGATTCTATTCCTGGCTCTGCCAGAAGCCTACTAGGCAACCTTGGTCAAGTCACTTGAGCTTCAGTTTCATCACCTGAAAAATAGAGATAATCATACCATGCTTCATAAACCACTAAGATATATGTTATACGACAGCAATATTTTATCATTGTTATTTATGAAGCCAATGTAATAATCAAATCAGAATCATCCAAATGGATGATCTAGCCTCCTTGAAAGGTATACTGGATTACCATAAGCCTATTTTGGGTTCCATTAAAATGGCATGTACGCAACTGTGACATATGGAACCATTATCTCATACTTTGTGGAATGCACTATATAAATTGTATGTATGCATTGCCTATGTTAATGTACTTTTGTCAATTTCTTATTTAAGAGACTGTGTAAAAACACATTTGGCTCATAATTCAGTCTGTATCAAAAAAGCTTTTGTAACATATAATAAAAACAGAAAAAGTCCCATATTCATTATTTTTTTAAATTCCAGCTTACACTGTTTTCAAACATTCTATAACAGTGTTTGGAACCCATATGTTCCACACACTACACAAATCAAAGTTAAAGGCAAGAAGCCAACTCAGCAGCTAAAATGAAACTGACCAAACTAATTTTTTATTTCGATTGCTAAAAGCAGCAGCAAAAATAGACAAATAGAATGGCAAAAAGTAAATAAAACCACTACAAATTATTTCCATTTTAATATCTCAAGACAGAGGTTCTCCAACTTTTTCAAAGTGGGACCACATCCGAGTAAGGAGATTGTCCCTTGGATCACCTTCTCTAAATTTGCCATCACGGAACATCCCTATAATCATCACAGTTTATTTGTTCTGTGAGCATCTCTTGTTTTTATACAAAAAGCATACAGCAAGCTAGAGTGAGATTTTTAAATAAACTGAGCTTACTACAAGATATTGCTGCCCATTCTCAGAGGTCTATGATTAAACAGAGAAGGAATAAATAAAAGTGTTGGCAGCTTCTAAATGATCACATGAAATATAACTAAAGAAACAAGTAACCATAGCATACATCTGAATATGAGCTCTATAAAGATATATTTTGAAATAGACCATCTCAAAACATTAAACTAGTACACAGAATTTTCTGGACTTTCTTAGGATACTATGTTACAAAGAAGTATTATGGTAGTACAGGAGGCCTCCGAGATGCGACCGCCCGAGTTCCGACCCCCTGCTCTTACAACCATTTTTGTTAAATGCAAAACCCCCAACTTACGTCCTCGGCCTGCATTTACAACGGTGCACAGTGCCTACCATAAATGCGGGTTCAAGTTACGACACCCCTGACTTGTGATGCTTCGTCCGGAACCAATCGCATCGCAAGTCGGGGGCCTCCTGTATTCTTCACTGCTAAGTCTGCAAGCTAGCAGTTACTCCCATGGACTCAAAGGCTGTGTCTAGACTGGCATGATTTTGTGGAAATACTTTTAACTGAAAAGTTTTTCCATT
>JANRFK010001605.1:27708740-27722200 GCA_030068395.1 Apalone spinifera | reverse complement strand
GGCTGGGGTGCCATAGGCAGGCTCTGGCCAAGAGACATAACTCCCAGCCAGCAGCCCAGCATGTGTGTCAGGCAGGGACTTGTCCCCATGTGCTCTGTAAGTAAGAGCCTGGGGGGAGGAGGGGAGTGGTGCTTCTCCTGCTGAAACCAGCCAATGGGATTGTGCTGGGGATGGGAGCAGCTCATGAAGCACCACTCCCTCAAACAGCCCAGGAGCCACTTTTCTGAGCAGTGTGCAGGGGTGAGGCATGCAGGGGAGTCTGTCTGAGGCTCCCTGCTGCATCTGCAGGCTGGAGCCCGCAGAGGGTGTTTTGTCTAGGCTTGGTGTGGAGCCATGTGGTCCCACAGGGGCATGTTGACCCCTTCCGGGAGCTGCCTGAAGTAAATGCCACCCCCTCCTGCACTCTGTATCCCTTTCTGGAGCCAGCACTCACTCCCCCTCCTGCACTCCAGGTCCCTACCCCTAGCCCTCAGCCCTCTCCCAGAGCCAAGAGCATGCACCCCCTCTTACATTCCAATACTCTGTCCCAATACTCAGAGACCCCACCTGCATCCAAATCTCCTCCCAGAGATTGTACTCCTCACTCCCCTCTGAAACCTAACCCCCCGCCCCAAGCTCAGCCCAGAGCCCTCTCCCACACTGCAAGCCCCTTGCTCCCAGCTCAGAGCCCACCACACCTGCAGAACCCCAACCCTCTACCCCAGTCCAATGAAAATGAGCAAGGATGGCACCTCAGGGACATGGCTCTCACACTGCAGTTTTTTTGCCAAAATGACTCCCACTTCAAAAATAGTGAAGAGCTTTCCAAATAGTGATCCAGGAAGTAAGATTGAGATTTGGTCCACACTACAGATTTAGGATGGTACAATGGTCTCTCACGCTCCTGATCAATGCAGTTGTACCAACTTAACCCCTAATTTGGAATGCCATGTTGGGCTTCTGTTGCCAACACAGCTACTTCCTTTTTGGGAGATGGAGTACATACAAAACTCTCCTGTCAGTGTAGATAGCATTTTCACTAAATATTGCTGCTGTCCATTGCAGCTCTGTATGTCTATGTCTACCCTACCACAAAGTCAACTTAAGATACGGAACTCCAGCTACAAGAATAACTTCGCTGATTAAAAAGCCTACCTTACACTGAGTTACTGTGGGGTCTACGCTGCAGAGGGTCGATGAGAGAAATTCTCCTGTTGACTTACCTTACTCTTCTCATTGGGAGTGCAGGGGCTGACTGCAGAGCAATCTGTGGCCTATTTGATCTTCATTAGACCTCTAAATTGATCACTGGTGGATCGCTCTCACAGTACTGATCCCTGCTGTAGTGTAGATGTAGTTTATGCGTAGATAAGCCCTTACTCTGTTAAGCAGTAAATACAGATAATCTTATCTGACTTGAGGCCCCCAAGTATATTTAAGAATATACAGTTTAAGAATGACAAAACAGGAGAAAATTCCTACTAGTTCGAGAATAGTGGTAATGAGTTCCACCATTCAGGAACACGGTAATTTGAAGGTTTTATTTGTTACATATGCCACATATAAGATCAGTAGGCATAAGAATCAGAGAAGACACTGATCACAGTGCCCTGGTTAATTTATGGACCTAGGAGCTACAAATCTGAGTCTGAACAAGTTTCTTTACAGAGAGGACATACTCTCAAAAGTAAAGAGAATGCAAGCAGATGTCCAAAAACTGAGGTTATTAAACTGGACCAGGACTACAGATCCTTATGAAATCAAGAATTTCAGAAAAAATTGCTTCTCAAGATAGCGGTTAACAATGAAAGACTTTATGATGTTGCTGTGAGGAATACATGTGAATATGGAAGCACTTGGTTTCAGCAGACATCCAATGTCCATAGAGAAGAATGTGGAAAATGGTTGGCTTCTGTATAACTGAAGATAGGGGAAGAAGAAAAGCCAGGTATGTACCAAAAAGCATGCATCTACCACATTTTTGCCTTTGGGTGCAGGAAGAGTTGAAGACAAAGTAAGACTTGCTACCTCAGATGCTGAACAGAATAGCTTATCTAGAGGAGCATTGGAAATTTTCTAGTGACCACTGTTCCATAAAGCTCAAAACAGTGGTTTTATTTTTAATTCTTTTAATAAGAAAGTGAAGACTGATGGGAAACAGCGAGATTAGCTCATGTTTAGTGTTCTAGACAGACAGTTGAAACCTGAAGATTCCATAGCAGTTAGGCAGGATGCTAGGAGTTGCATGTTTTGTTTTCTTTTGTTTTTTAAATCTAGGATAATGGTTCTTATAGTGGAAAAATATTTCAGTAAACATTATCTATACAATAAAGTAAGTTAAGTAACCCAGTAATCACTTAAGACAGCAAAGACCAGAAGCAGTATGGCAGGACAAACACAGAAAGGCTGAGGAAGTATTACTAGAGACTGAAATAAGATTTTTAAAGTTGACCTTTTTTCAGTATCAGTGTGTACAAGCATGTAATCTAGGTCTACCTTTCTACTTAAGTCTATATTTTTATTGGACTGCTTGAAAAGAAACACTCTTATATCTGAAGGAACCAATAGATAATGCATCTTAAGGTATTTCATACATTTTTAATGTGGGAAATTAAATTTAATTTCACAGAAGTCATATCTGTTGAAATTAGTTAGTGTGTTTAGATTCACTTCTGCATGCTTGTTTTTACTGCTTAAAGATATTTGCTAATCCAGATTAGGGATGCCCACATGCTCAGGGTTCAGCTGATCGCCATATTTGGGGTCGGGAAGGAATTTTCCTCCAGGGTAGATTGGCAGAGGCCCTGGAGGTTTTTCGCCTTCCTCTGTAGCATGGGGCACGGGTCGCTAGCAGGAGGATTCTCTGCATCTTGGGGTCTTTGAACCATCGTTTCAAGGACTTCAATATCTAAGATATAGGTGAGAGGATTATTCCAGCAGTCGGTGAATGAGATTTTGTGGCCTGCATTGTGCAGGGGGTCAGACTAGATTATCAAAATGGTCCCTTCTGACCTCAAAGTCTACAAGTCTAAGATGTAAGCAACTAGTCAACTATCCGATAAGTAAAAGCTTATCAGATAGTCAATTAGTCCCTCGACTGGTCCCTTCACCCCCTTGCTGCCTCTGATAGTCGGTTCCCACTCCCAGTACCATCTCTGTAGGGGACAGAGGAAGCAGCAGGTAGCAGGAACTGGGTACTGTGCCTGCTGGCTCTTACAACATTTAAAAATCAGAAGTGCAGCGGGGGGAAAAACCAGCACGAGCCGGGAACCAGCTGGCCTAGATCGTGCAGGTCCCTTCTACTATGCTTCAGCCTTTTAATGTGTTAAGAGCCTGCTGATTCTTAATACATTTAAACGGCAGAGCCGCAGCAGGGTTAACTCCCAGGACCAGGAGCTAATCCCACTGCGGCTCCCACACTTTATCAACAGAAAATCCATTGACTAGTCAATTAATTGATTAAATGAAATTCAACATCCCTAATCCAGATTGACATTTATAACAGATTTGAGCCAAAATCCCATGTTTGTGGAGATGAGCTCTAAAATAAATATGTGGCAATTTTAAGCATTGTTCTACTTTCTATCTCCTCTCCATTCTGGGAGCTGGTTATCCCCATGACCAAAATACAGAAATCAAGTAAGATTTTACAGCTGAATGTGCTATTTTCAAAATAACCACTAAAACAGTCTAATATAATTTCTGACAAGGTTAGGTAATGGCGATTGTGAAAATGGGAGAGAGAATGGGGCCATAGTGGTTATGCAGGATGCTAGGAGCTGCTGAGACGTGCTGAGGAGACACTGTCAAGGATCATTCAGCCCTCTGACTACTACCCCATGCTACTCATCTATGTGAGCACTAATGAGACAGCAAAGTGTGACCCTGAGCAGATCAAGAGTGACTACAGAGCCCTGGGACTATAGGTGAAGAAGTCTGAAGAGCAGTTGGTGTTCTCTGCAGTCCCTGTGGTCTAAGGTAGAGGCCAAGGCAGAGACAGGTGCATCCTGGAGTTGAAAACTGCAGGTGGCATAGGGCTCAGGGGTGGGGGTCATCCCCCAAGCTCAGGGGAGGGGTAGACCCCACCATGGGCAGTGCAGAGTTCAGGAGGGAGAACTCAGCCCCAGAATCAGATGTGGGGGGAGGGTCAGTCCCAGCCCCAAGAGGCAAAGAGAGGATGGCTTGTGTGAGACCTGCCGGGAGGGGGAAGGGGGAGGGGGAAGAGGAGAGGGACAGTTTGGGCAAGCCCCTCCCCCCGGCTGTTTTATTTTAAAAAATAAGGTCACCTGGGAGGGGAGAGGGATGGGTGTCAGTGTCCTTGCTTTTCTTGTTTACTTCTCTGCTGGAGCTGGAACCACAGCTTCAGCTTTTTTCCCTCCTTTCTGGCTGCTTTGTTTTTCCATGCGCCCTCTGGTGGCGGTTTGCATTACTGCATCTTACCAGAGAGAGGCTCTGGAGCAGTTCATGCTGGTTTGCTGACATCTGCGATTAACACAAGTTAATTTTTTTAACATGTTAATTCTGCTCTGTGTTAATCGCAGGCATTAATGCCCACTAACCTACAGCCCTAGATAATGGTCAGCATGGATTTGTAAAGAACTAATCATGTCAAACCAATCTGATAGCTTTCACTGATAAAATAACAAGCCTTTTGGATAAGGGGGAAGTGGTAGATGTGGTAAAGCATTTGATACAGTCTCACATGATCTTATCAATGAACTAGAGAAATACAACCTAGATGGGTCTACTATAAGGTGGGTGCATGACTGGTTGGATAACCATTCTGAGAGAGTAGTTTTTAATGGTTCACAGTCATGCTGGAAAGACATAAGTGAGAATCGGCAGGGGTCTGTTCTGAGACTGGTTCTGTTCAATATCTTCATCAACAATTTAGATAGATAATGGCACACAGAGTACTCTTATTAAGTTTGCAGATGATACCAAGCTGGTAGGGGTTACAAGTGATTTGGAGGACAGAGTCAGAATTCAAAATGATCTGGAGAAATGGTCTGAGGAAAATAAGATGAAGTTTAATAAGGACAAATGCAAAGTGGAGACTTAGGAAAGAACAATCAGTTTCACACATATAGACTGGGAAATGACTGTCTAGGCAGCAAAACAGCAGACAGGAATCTAGAAGTCATAGTGGACTACAAATTAAATATGAGTCACAGAGTGACAATTGTTGTAAAAAAGCAAGTATGATTCTGGGCTGCATGCACAGGAGTGCTGTGAATGAGACAGGAGAAGTAATTCTTTCATTTTTCTCTGCTCTGATTGGAGTATTGTGTCCAGTTCTGAGCTCCACATTTCAGGAAAGATGTGGAGAAATTGGGAGTGTGTCCAGAGAAGAGCAACAAAAATGATTAAAGGTCTAGAAAACATGATTAACTAAGTAAGACTGAAAGAATTGAGTATGTTTAGTTTGGAAAAGAGAAGACTGAGACAGGACATGCTAGCACCTTTTAAGTACCAGAACTGGAAGTAACAGACTTGCGTCAATTCCTGCATCCATAAAGTGAGTGAAAGCTGCAGAGAACCACCCCATATTGCCTCAGAAGTTAAGAAATAATTCACACAATTCCTGGAGAGAGAAAAAATGCCCATACTCAATGAACTTACAACAATGGACCACATAACTAGTAAGTACAACATCTACTAATCTACAATACATTTTAGAGAGTTTGCCTGTTTGATCAAGAACTCCTCCTAAACCATCAGAATTAGGATCACCAAATTCAATAAACAGCTTCCTCAGATTTAATGCATCTGCGGGAACTGAGGGAGTTAGCAAGTGTCATTGTGGAGCCTTTGCCCATTATCTTTGAAAACTCATGGAGATCAGGAGAGATCCTAGAAGATTGGGGAAAGGCAAATGTAGTGCCATCTTTAACAAAGTGAAGAAGAATAATCCAACGAACTACAGACCAGTCAGCCGTACCTCAGTCCCTGGAAAAATCATGGAGGGTATCCTCAAGGAGTCCATTTTGAAGCACTTAGAAGAGGGGAAAGTGATCAGGAATAGTCAACATGGATTCACCAAGGGCAAGTCGTGCCTGACCAATCTGATTAGCTTCTATAAGGAGGTAACTGGCTCTGTAGATATGGGAAAGTCACTGAATGTGATATACCTTGACTTTAGCAAAGCTTTTGATATGGTCTCCCACAATATTCTTGCCAGCAAGTTAAGGGAATATGGATTGGATACATGGACTGTAAAATGGACAGAAAGCTGGCTAGACCTTTGGGCCCAACGGGTAGTGACCAAGAGCTCGATGTCAGGCTGGCGGTCAGTTTCTAGTGGAGTACCCCAAGGAATGGTTCTAGGGCTGGTTTTGTTCAACATCTTTATTAATGACCTGGATAAGGGAATAGATTGCACCCTCAGCAAGTTTGCAGATGACACTAAGCTAGGGGGAGAGGTAGATACGCTGGAGGGTAGGATTAGGGTCCAGACTGATCTGGACAGATTAGAGGATTGGGCCAAAAGAAATCTGATGAGTTTCAACAAGGACAAGTGTAGAGTCCTGCACTTGGGACAGAAGAATCCCAAGCATTTTTACAGCCTGGGGACCGAATGGCTAAGTAGCAGTTCTACAGAAAAGGACCTGGGATTATAGTGGATGAGAAGCTGGATATGAGTCAACAATGTACCCATGTAGCCAAGAAGGCTAATGGCATACTGGGGGGGATTAGGAGAAGCACTGCCAGCAGATCCAGAGAAGTGATTATTCCCCTTTATTCGGCTCTGATGAGGCCACATCTAGAATACTGTGTCCAATTCTGGGCCCTCCACTATAGAAAGGATGTGGACGGATTGGAGAGGGTCCAGCAGAGAGCAACCAAAATGATTAGGGGGCTGGAGCACATGACTTACGAGGAGATACTGAAGGATTTGGGTTTGTTTAGTCTGCGGAAGAGAAGAGTGAGGGGGGATTTGATAGCAGCCTTCAACTTCCTGAAGGGAGGTTCCAAAGAGGATGGAGAAAGGCTGTTCTCAGTAGTGACGGATGGCAGAACAAGGAGCAATGGTCTCAAGTTACAGTGGGGGAGGTCTAGGTTGGATATTAGGAAAACCTATTTCACTAGGAGGGTGGTGAAGCACTGGAATGGGTTACCTAGGGAGATGGTGGAATCTCCATCCCTAGAGGTTTTTAAGTCTCCGCTTGACAAATCCCTGGCTGGGTTGATTTAGTTGGGATTGGTCCTATCTTGGGAAGGGGGCTGGACTTGATGACCTCCTGAGGTCTCTTCCAGATGTATGATTCTATGATAACTTAAAGCAATGTATGTGTTTTGCTATGCCAAGAAAACAGGATGTGCCTAGGAAGGGACTGCTTTCATAAAACAAAATAGAAGACACACAAAATCACCAAGTCACGTACAGTCTTCAAAACTGATGTAACTAAGGCTACATCTTCACTTGCCACACAGGAGATCAATCTTCTGGAATTCAGTTTAGTGGATTTAGTTAAGTCCAGCTAAATCAAACACAGAGGGTGGCCCTGGTCGGTGCTGGTACTTCTGGCAGTTGCTAAGAGTAAGGGAAGCCAACGAGCACCTTTATTCAAGTTGGCCTCCCTCTGTGAAGATGGCACCAAGCTCTGCTTAAAGTAAGCTCATTCCAAATACACATTTTACATAGCAGGAGTTGCATACCTAAACCTGACTTTCCTGGTCCTAGCAAATGTTAAAAAAGACTGAACCAAGATAAGCCAGAAAAGTAGAAAACCTTAATCTAACCTCAATAAGGTTGCTTCTCAATAAGCCTTACAGAAAAGAGATAAAACGGAGAAATTTGGAGTAGTGCTCTGTTTTGGTATTGTTTAATCAATGCTTATGGTTTGAAAACTTCAAGGCAATGTTATTGGAAACCAAATTCACTGTAACCTTTTTTTCGTTAAAACAGCAAATTATAGGAATATTTAGAGATGAAGAAACAAAATACAAATTGATGGAATTACCGAATTACAGAGCCAAGAAACGCCAGGTAAAACTGCTAATAGGAACTATATTATAAAGGAGAACAATAAAACAGTGAAACTGGGTGGGGGAGAAAGGGGAAGTGTGCAGTGACCTTTATACCATGCCATGGAGGTGCCACTCCAGGGGTCACTAGAGGCACCCCCTCCCCCCTTCAGGTACTGCTAACAGAAAAACTTCATGCACCGACACACTTGGTGAGCATACACACCTATTGTGGAAAGGACATGCCAGTGCACTTGAAGAATTACTGGGATAGATTATAGCCATGACTTATAAAAACAATATAGTTTGCACTCACAATAAAAAGTGCTTTTTTTCTTTTATTGACAATGTAGAGACTACACTGCCTTTTGCTTTTGTTTTATTTACATTTATTTTGTTCCTCTATGACTTCACAGCTCCGATTCCATGACAAGTAGCAGAATTTGAAGGTGGATAACCTTTAAAACAGGAAAGCTACATGGGATGACGACTAGCGATCTAGGTGAGCATGCCCTCAGATGAAGGAAAAGAGATGCCATTAGTGTGGTAAAGAGGAATTATCTTCTGGGTAAGTCTTCCATCAGATAAACATAATGATCCATGATGAACATTAGTAGTAGTTCTCCAAAAAAGGACCTGGGGATTACAGTGGATGAGAACCTGGATATGAGTCAACAGTGTGTTCTTGTAGCCAAGAAGCCTAACAGCAGACTGAGATGTATTAGAAGGAGTATATCTAGGGAAATGATTATTCCCATTTATTTGGCACTGTTGAGGCCATATCTGGAGTATTTTGGCAAATTCTGAGTGCTCCCTCTGTTACAGAAAGGATGTGGACATACTGGAGAGACTCTAGCAGAAGGCAACAAAAATCATTAGGGGGCTGGAGCACATGATTTACAGAGAAAGGCTGAGGAATTTGGGTTTATTTAGTCTGCAGAAAAGTGAGGGGGGGTTGATAGCAACCTTCAAGTACTTGAAGGCAGGTGGCTCCAAACAGTAAGAAGAGGCTGTTCTCCGTGTGACAGATGACAGAATGAGGAGCAACAGTCTCAAGTTGAAGTAGGGGAGGTCTTGGTTGTATATTAGGACAACTATTTCACTGGGAGGATGATGAAGCACTAGAATGGGTTAAGTAGGGAGGTGGTGCAAACATGCTATCAGTCTTTTAAAAGGAAAAAAGTGGGAACCAGACAGCTAAATTTTGATGCCTCGAAAGACACTGGAAAAATGTATTAAACAATCAGTTTGTACTCACATCTATATATTTGAGTACAGTATCCTCCATCCTTAGATATTTTATGTCCTGGTTAGACCCTGGCTGTTTTTTATTAATCCCGCTTTTAGCAGGGGGTTGAACTCAATGACCTCCTGAGGTCTCTTCCGACCCTATGATTCTATGTTCCCTGTCTGCTCCCTTTGCCCTCAGCCAGCCCCGTTCACTTGCTTGGTGAGTCTGTCTCTTCGGTATGATTTTTCTGAAAAGCAATCACATTCCAGGCACATTCAATTTTTCTGGCACAACCAACCCCCTACCTTGTTTTAAGTTATGATAAGAGGAAGCTATGTACCAAATTTGGTGGTCCTAGCTCTTACTATTTAGGAAAAGTTCTTGAACAGGAAGACAGACAAACTCTCTCAAATATATAGTAGATGTGAGTACAAACTGATTGTTTAATAATTTTTTGCCGATGTCTTTCCAGGTATCAAAATTTAGCTGACTGGTTCCCTCTTTTCACCTTTTTAAAGATGGATAGCATGTTTGCCCTCCTCTATCTTTTTAGGACCTCATTCAATCTCCATGAGAATCTGAAGACAATAGCTAATGGTTCAGAGATTGTCTCAGCAAGCTCTTAAGCACCCTAGGATGAATTTCATCAGGTCTTGCTGACTTAATTACATCTAATTCATCTAAATATTAGTTAATTGTTCCTTCCTTATCCTGGCCTCTCCCATGTTTTCACACTCCTTTTTTATTTCATAAAAATATTATTGCTTCACTGATTATAACTCATAAGCACTTCAGGGGAGGGACTTACAATGTAAAAGACAAAATGCAAAGTAAGAACTTAGTTAATACATGACAAGTAACCAGGGATGTAAAACCCCATTTAATTAGGATTTTGTTATTGTTTAACCAGTTAAACTGATTAAAGTAGGTGTGACAGGGGAGAGATGTTGTGCAACCTCCTTTCCCCCCAGCAGACAGGGGCTGTTCTAGCACAACAGGAGCAGCCCCTGTCTACAGGTGCCCAGGCCCACCATGGACAGAGGCTGCTCCAGATGGCAGAGGTGCTCCTATGCCTGCAAAGGCCTGGGCCTGCCAAGAACATGTAAATGGCAGGCAGTGAAGTGCTCCAGCCCTCACCAGTTAACCTTAATTGGTAAACTTTACTCATTAAGAGTGAGCCTTACCGGTTACCTAATTAAACATTTACATCCCTACAAGTAACTCTCTGCAGGATCAGACTTTCTATCTATAACCTCTGTCATGCCTGCAAAACACTCAATGACCAGGTAGGCAACAGGCCATAGTCACTACTTACTACAAACATCACAATCATCCTACAGTTACCTTGTGCTTCCTGTATCTCTTGTACCCACTTGCTGTCTTTTACTTTTAAACCATAAATTCTTTGGGGGCAGGGACCATATTTTCATATTGTGTGTGTACACTCCATAGAACATACAATGTTTGCAGACAGTTGTGCAATATAAATAAGGAATGAGATCATACATCCAGCATCATGAATACATTACCAGAGCAGCCCCTGCCTGTGGCACGCCCAGACCCACCAGATGACCAGAGCAGCCTCCTGCCTATAAGAGGTGGGGAGCTGCTCCAGCCCCACTACTGGTTAACTGGAACTTTCACATTCCTGCTGGGGACAGCAGAAGGAGAACTTTGAGAAGGTGCCTCTCCCCTAGCTGTGGCAGATCCCTGTGGGGCCAGAAGAGTGCACCTCTCCCCAGCCAAGGCAGCTCCCTGCTGTAGCTGAAGAAGTGTGCTTCTCCCCTATCAGCAGCAGCTCCCTGTTGAGGCACGGGGAGAGGTGCACTCCTCTAGTCACAACAAGGAGTTGCCACAGCCAGGGGAAGGTACCTTTTCCCTGGCCATGGCAGCCCTGTACACATCAGCCCTGAGTCCCCGCATTGGCCTTATTAGACAGTTGCACATCCACACAACTTAAGAGAGCACCCTACTTGTCAATTAATTCCGTCCCAAGGCAGGATACCACAGCCGTGGCGGGGCCAGGTAGAGGGACCTAAATAACCTATTACCTAGGATAACCTATTAAGCATTACTATTTAACTAGTTAAACATCCCTAGGCAGGACCTCTTCCTCAACTCTTAAGGCTGTGCCCTGCTGGGACACGGCACCCAAAGAAGGATGAGCTAGGACATACTGACCCCGAGCAGGGAGAGGCGTAGTCAGGAGCAGTCCGAGGCCGGCTGTGGCAGCTGGCGCCCCAGGCGGAACGTGCGATTGGCGCCCCCACCTGCAGGGCTGTCAATGGACTGACGTCATCGGCGGATGCCCTGGTGACATCATCATTGGGAGTCCCAGGCAGCGGCGCTCTAGGCGGCGGCCGAGTCCGCCTATAGCCACGGGCTGCCCCTGAGCGTCATGCATACAGGTCCCCACAGACCCCAGAATCTTCGCTCTCCACAGATTGCAATTTAAACTCCTAGCTCAGAGGTCTGCAACCTATGGCTCTTTTGTCATTCCTAAAATACATGCAACTTTTTAAATTAAAATGAAAAACTAATTCAAAATTTTAAAAGACGCATAATTACTCATATAGCTTGAATGTGTGCATGAACCTGAATCTGACCAGTTATGATGTAAACTTCAAAAAAATGTGCAAAAAGATGCAGCAGCAGAAGTCCCATTAAATAAAGTCTGAGAGTATGTTTCATTTATGCTATTATTAATCATTATGTCTATTATCAATAATATTAAGTTATATATTTTCACTCATGCAAATGGGCATTCTTATACGGCTCTTTGTTGACCACTTGCTCTGAATTTTGATGTAATTTGGCTCTTTGGTTTGAAAAGGTTGCTGACCCTTGTCCTAGCTGATGCCCTCCCAGTAGGCAGGCCTGCAGAGCAGCAGTCAGGGAAAGCACATCCCAGCATTCCTCCCAAAGTACAGCAATGCATGCTTGCCTTCCAATTATTAGGAAATAAGAGATAATAGCAACTTCTTTCTGGCAATCAAGTGGCTGCTAATAAGCAAAATCTTTTATTGAACTTTATGGGTGAAAAGTACTATGTCCAAGCTAGCTACTTCTTAAGGGACTTTAAAAAAAAAATTAAATGTGCCTCACTCCTTGTTGTAGAAGCACATAAAACATTAATTCAAAATTCACAATTACTCAGCAGATTAACAGCTACCACTGAAGTCCTTACCCTCCAAATATTTGTAAAAAATTTTTGGCCAAACTACTATTCATTTCCTATAGATTTAATTCATTGTATGAAAAACATTTCATTTATAATAAAACCTAATTGTCTGAAACATTTTGATATGAACACTGAACATGGACACCTTTTAATTTGTCATCTGCATAGTTTTATAGTTTTACTGAGGAATTCTCCGGATATATTGTCAACTTGCTCATTGTAACCAAGTTTTATACGATCTTAACACAATTTGTAAGATGTCTAGCCTATGAAATTTTCTAAACAATGAGTCTCTACAACATCTAGCCTGTTCTGCAAACAGGTGAGTGTTAACAGGGAGTTTAGAGAGGGAGTTCTCTAGGTAAAGGAGAAGCAGATACAGGACTCTTGAGTGAAAGGTGTGTTGTGTTTGGGGCTTTCTTGCTGTGTGCTGAACTTGTGTTTGTGAGTGAGAGTTGGGGAGTGTTTTGTTTGTTTGTTTGTTTTTTCCCCTGTGTTTGAGAGTGAGGCTTTCCCCCCTTCTTCCCCCCACTTCCCCTTTCCCCGCCCTCTCTCCTTCATGGAGAGTGCGCTGTGAGTAGCAGGTGGAAACTGTTGGCTTCTAATTAAAGTTTGAATTCTAGAAACCTCTGCTGATTGGCTGAGCATTGGTAGGGGGAGGGACTTTCAGGAAGTCCAGGGCTTTATAAAGCAATAAGCAAGTGACCAAGGAGCTTGCGAACAGGTGAGTGCTAACAGGGAGTTTAGAGAGGGAGTTTGGAAGGGGAGAGCACGAGGTTCTTTTGCCTTTCTTTTTAAATCCTTTCTCCAGGACAGCAGGGATGGATGGTGATAGGTCTGCTGTTGTCACCTGCATAGTGTGTGCCATGTTTGTCTCCCTCCCGGAAGAAAGAACCCATTTCATCTGCACTAAATGCAAGCTGGTCACCATTTTGGAAGAAAAAATTGGAGGATTGGAGGCCCAAGTGTTGACCCTAACCTCGATCAGAGAGGATGAAGACTTCCTCAATAGAACGCAGCGTTTTATCCTGCAAGCACGGCAGGCGTAAGAGCCAGAGAGGGTAGTACGGGACCAGGAAGAGAACTGGCAGCATGTAACTT
>JANRFK010001605.1:27678039-27688090 GCA_030068395.1 Apalone spinifera | reverse complement strand
CGATATTCTAACGCTAAGCCTCATTTTCATAGCTTTGGCGCAAAAGCGCGCCAACGTAGACGTAGCCATTAAGTGTATTTACAGCCACCAGTCCAAGTTCTCAGTGTTCTGTGGTGCTATTTAGCTCTAATTTACCCCTAAATGTCCTCTAACAGCCCAGTAAGCAATGGAAGTGTTGGTAATGCTGCTAGACAATATTCACCTCCTGTGATCCAGAATATTTTCTGGTTGGGTTCAACCTGAAATACATTTACAACTAGTATTCTGGAGCATTTCACTATGAAGCTCTCTTTAATCAAAGGAGCGGTCACTATGATTTTGTTTCTTAACAATCAGGCCAGATACAAAATCTATTTAAATCAAGTGTACTATTCCCACTGACTTTAATGAACTTTGCATCAAATACATTCAGCCCAATAAATTCAAAAGATTCCCTTCTAGTCCACTGTTATTTTCTTTTCCCCATTTTTCATGAAGGGACCTTATCAAAATCTTAACCTAAAATCAAAGTTATATTCATATTCAGTCTTAGGTACTTATAAACTATTTGTTTTTCTTATTACATTCCAGCTCTGCTTTCCTCTTGATATTTTTTTACTCACTGCCTCCTCTCCACCCCCCCACTTCCATTTTTTCCTCTTCCACCCTTCCTCCCTTTTCTCCTATTTATTTTGGTCCTGAACATCCAACTCCCTGGTCATCTGAAGCAATGGGCCGTGCCCACGAAACCATCTACATGTTTTGTTAAGTCTTTAAAGTGCTACCAGACTATTTGTTGTTTTTTTAAGTGTTAAAAAAGTCTCCCAAAAGGCTAGAAAGGTTTTATGACATGAACATGCATCTGTGTTGATTTGACTCCTCCCTCCCAGACACTTCCCAAAGATATTTAACTGGTATACTATATCATTAGATTCAATTTCCCTGGAATCAGCCTTACTCATTTAGTCTAATCCCCAGGATAAGCCATGGCACTTTATATAAAAATACAGAAATGAGATTAGGGATACCCCGGTCTTTAAGAATCCACCCTTTTAAAGAGTTTATCCTTGTGTTACATCTTGCAGAATCACTATTATGAGATCAAACTTAATTGAACAGCAATCACTGTTATCAATGAAACAAGTATGCTGACCAGCTACATTACATCCTGTCTATTTTCCTTTTCTCCTTTATGCTTCCTATGGTGTACTGATGCAGAAAGACATCTGTATTGGTGTATTTGATCCCCTAATTTAAGGAAATCCAGTTTTGGCATGGAGAACTCTGCTCTTTTATAACCTTTATTTCTTCCTCCTACAACTAACTCATCACAGTAAAATAAAGTGCAGAGAAACAAACTTGTTATCATTGTAACAAGCACTAACTGAATGCTTCTTATAGGTTGTAAACATATTTTGTAGTAATTCTGAAGACCATGGCTAGTGCAAAATGTGTCAGCTCAATCACAAGGCTGTATTGCATAAGGAACACATTACTATGATCTGCATGGCCTACAGTTTATTTCTGGGCACAACTTAATGTGTTGGTTCTGATGCATAAACTCCTAAGTAATTTGGGACCTTGCTTCTTGAATGACTGCTTCTTTCTCCCCTTATGCCAGTCAAAAAAATTAGCTGAAATGCCTGAAATCAGTCCCCTGGTTTTAATAGGAGGTTGCTGGCACATTCTGCAAGGATCCCTCTACTTGCTTTGCCCCTTAGCCTGACAAAGTCCAAGACTTCAGACTTTCAAGACATTGAAAGCCTTGCTTTCTTAGACTTCAGAGAACAGTTAGGTTATGAAGTGTGATGTTGTTTAAGATTAATGGATGCATTCTTCCATGATATTAATGGAGGAGGTTTGGGGTCTGGGCCGGAGGTTGGGTGCAGATGAGTTTGGGTTAAGTGATTAGTGTCCAGGAGGAGGTGTGGTATCTGGGGCAGGAGATTGGGTTGCAAGAGGGGGTGCCAGCTTTGGGAGGGAGGTACATGTGCAGGACAGGATTCTGACCCAAAGGTGTAGGAGGAGGTGCAGGATCTGGGATGGGGTTGTGACCTGGGGCAGGAGGTAGGGGCAGAGATTTGGGTTGTGACCAGGGGTCAGAGAATTGGGGTGCAAGGTCTGGGAGGGGTCTGTGACCTGAAGGAGGGGGTGAAAGAGGGTATGGGTGCAGGAGCAGAGGGTCTGTGTTACATGGAGTAGGGGTGCAGGAGAGAAGCAGAGAGTCGGGGAGAGGTAGTAGCTGGGGTGCCAGAGGCAGGCATTGCCCAGAAGATGCTTACCAGTTGCTCAGCTGGTTCCTCAGCCAGGGTCCCTGCCTTCCATGCCCCTGCACTAGATGCAGGGGCCATGTGTGGTGATGAACACTGGGAACCCAGAGAGGGGTAGAGGTACTTCGCACACTGCCTGTCCTGGAAAAATGCAGCTCCCATTGGCTGGAAACTGGCTAATGGGAGCTGCAAGATTTTGATGGGGGCAGGGACAGTACACAAAGCCTCTTCCCCTCTCCCATCAGGCTTCCAGTGTTCAGAGAGCTGCTCTGACCAGCATGCAGGAGCGGAGCACACAGGGAAGCTGGCAGAGCTACCATAGGCCGGATCCAGTGGTTTGGCAGGCCAGATCTAGCCGTATTTTACCTGCCCCTGCATTAGGTGAATCTTGCAAACGTCAAATACATAAACTGATATATGTTATACTGAGTATATGGAGATCCAATACAAAAGTTTAGGAATATTTACTTATGTTCTAATTAGCCTTGAAATGGTTTGTTCTGAAGTAGTTTTTGTGTAGGTGGTTCAACACTTAAATTTTGTTTTGTACAATCTGCAGTCATAGCACACATATGCTTATGTCCATGCATAGAACCTATAAAACAACCTTTACAAGAAATCTGATACTAAGATCATTTTAGAAGTGCTTTTATATTCTAAAAAAACCCAACCAACTCTCTTGAAGACATTTTACAATCAAAGTAATTGGAGAAACTGCTTCCCCAGGCCTCAATTTGTTTATTTTTACATTGTGTTTACAGAGTCCTAAAGTTTGCTACTTCTTTTGAAGCTGAACTTTTTCCAGTTCACAAGAACAGTGTTCTAATAAGGTAAGGCAATTTTGAATGGAAAAATGGAACAGATTCTCCCCACACTCAACATTCTTTCTTGAGATGGCAGGTTATTCCAAAAAGTCAATTTCTTCAAAGCTTCTGAAGTTGCACTGTTTAAATTCTTTTATATCAGCTAATTCATAGAGAAAGCAGAGGCAATACTTAAAGGTTAAATCCAAGCCTATTACAACAATGTACCAACAGCTATATATTCTGTTGCAATAACTCCATCTTGCAAAACTACTTTATGTGTTTACTTATTGTTACACTGGCTATTAGTTACACATTCAAACTACTGAAACAATTTCACCAATACATAAGCCACATAAGTAACCAGCAGAAATTTTAAAGCAAGCATACCTATTTAATGGATTCACTTAGTGGTCAACATGCCCTGCCTCCACACCCCCGCTCTCCTCCAGAAGTTCTGGGGAAAATAAACCCATCTCACTACGGAAGTTTATCAGGAACAAGATAATGTATGCAGACTGAAACTTTGGAAAAACAAGTATTTTTGAAAGAAACATGCTAAGTGTTCTTTTATTTTGCATCCTGCAAATCTTTAAGTACATTATCAGCACTACACAAATATATTCATAATTCTCATCAATAATTTTAACCCAAAAAGAGTTTTAAAGTTCTTAGCATTTTCTTCATCCACATGAAGAAAACAAAACTTAAAAGTGCAGAATGATTAAAAAATGAGCAACCACAAAACTGATGGACAAGTTACAAACTCTAAACCCATTTATTTATCCCATACGCACCCTGAATTACTTACAAATATACTATGATGTCATGCAACATATACTGGCTGAACTGGTTTCACTGCTGCAGTTTAGATGTACTACACAGATTTACGTTGTGATAAGTTATTCTATGACTATGAAACTGATTTAATGAAACCAGATGCAAAGACTATCACAATTTCAAATATGTACAGCAGGGATCTCAAATTCCTGGCCCATGGGCCACTCCCAGCTGGAGCAGTTGCGCAATCCAGCCCAGGAGTCCCCATGGGCCTGTCTGTTCCTGTCTCCTTTTTGCCATCACCCTGTCCTCTCCCATGGCACCCCATCCCCTAGGGACGCGGCCCTGGGTATTACCAGGGAGAGAGGAGTGCTGGTACGAGATGACAGCGGCAACTGGCTCCCCTTAATTCCCCCCAGCAACAGAAGTGCACTCACTCCACTTTCAAGCAGCTTCTGCCTGGAATGGCAGGAAGTGGTGGGACTTAGGGGGATGGAAACAGACATGCACTGCCTCTCTCTGGGTTCCTGAGCCAGATTACACAACTGCTCTGGTCAGGGATGGCCTACAGAGTTTGAGACCCCAATGTATGGGGTTGCAGTGCTTTTACACAGATTATTTCAGTTATGTTAGGACAGTGCCCTAGAAATGACAGGGAGTATATTTTATTCTTATTCTGGATATGGTGAATCCACACACACTCAACTGTGAAAAGGAGATGAAAAAAGGTAAATCTGAGTTTTTGAAAATGTCCTCCTTCACCCCTTAAAATTAAGCTATTCACTTAGCTTTGTCTCTTCATCTGCCTCCCTAGATTTTACCCATTTTATTTCTCATCCAGCAATGTTTTAGTTTTTCCCTTTTTCATTCCCAGAAGAATTCCTGAGTCTAACTCTATTCCATTTTACTGCCCAGATGCTGAGGTTGAGCAAGGGATTAGACCAGATCACCCCCTGAGGTCTCTTCCAACCTTAATCTTTTATGACTCTATATATCCATCCTCTGGAAAAAGACCCTGATATACTTCCCTCAGCTGGTATGAAGTAGTCATCTAAAAGTGATGCAACACACATACTCTTTTCCCAGGGCCAAGTGCACTGCCTCAAGACAGGCCCTAATCATTGCTGTTAAGGGGAACAATGGACTAAGGCTGCGTTCTTTATCTGGATGCACTGCCATTAAACCTCTAGCCTAATTTCACTTTTATATCACATCTCAGAGAAAATGTCAAGGGAGAGGGAGTTGGATATGTAAGATACCCAGGTTCACAAGCTGAATTTAATGTCTATAAACTCCAAAATAGATCAAGTTTATAACCTGAGTTAATCACAACCAAGCTGGTAACTGTACAAGAAATAGTGGGGGAGATGACACAACAAAGAAGGGAGTCTGGAACTGATTCTTTTAAACTAATTAAAGTGCAATGCTGAGAAGCCTCAAAAACACTTCCATTCAGTTCTCTCTAACTAAAATAAAGGCACTATATGGGAATTATTCTTGGGCTTCAACAGACACAAAAACCACCACACAGACAAAAAAATTCAATGACATTTTCACTCTAATCTGTATTTAATAAAATATATTATCTGATGTGGAATGAACACTACATTAAGTATTTATGTAGATATTAAATTATGAAAAGTTAAGAACACTCATAAGGGCAAAAAAGTTAAAGAGGGTAAATATTAGAAAGATAGACAAAAAATAAAATGTAATATAACTTTGAAAAATGCAAGCTAATGCATATAAGAAAAACACACAACAAATACAGTATATGACAGAAATCTCCTAAGAAATCAAGGTATTATACTAATCAGCAACTTACAATATGATGACAGAAAAAACACACACACACACACACACACACACCACACCACCCACCCACACACCACACCACCCACAATTTTAAATTTCATATGCAGATGCAATTTTCCACAGTAAGTTTTCCCCTCCCTGTTCTCTCAATGACTCTGGAGTGAACTCACATGGAATACTACCTTCAGTTTTGGGCAATTCAAAATAGACATATATGAAGAAGTTCATGGAAAAGCATCAAAGAGTGATAAGAAAATGAGAGTAATTGACACATTAGGAAAAATTAAAAATGGTCAATTGGAATTGACTAAACAGGATTAAGGAAGGTATCATAGTCTAGGGATGTGAATGACTAGTCGACTATCCAAGTCGCTTTCCCTCCCACTCTTGCTGCCTCTATCAGAAAGAGGCAGCGAAGGGAGGGGTGCTTCAAAGCAGCAGCACCATGTGCAGCCTGGGACCAAACCCTGGGCTCCATATGCCGCTGCAAAACGCCACATGCAGCCTGGGGTCAGCTGGCAAGTCGTGGAGCCTGATACCCCACAGCCCCGTGGGGCTGTTGCTACACTTCAAAGGTGGAGGCGCCCTTATTGACTAATTGATTAGTCAATGCAAATTAATCTAAATTTAACATCCCTACCACAGTCTACAATTGTATAAAGGGTGCTATCACCAAAGAGAGAAATGTACTTTCTATGATGTGCAACATATAACTAGGGTAGGGAGCAGTAGTTAATAAAAGAAAATGGAAACTACAACAGGAACACCTTCTAAATCAATTAGGCTGTGAAATAGTCTCTTAAGGGAAAGCATTGTATGGATTAATGTAATGGGTTATAAAAACACCAAGTACTTTGAGTATGCAATTTACCTTGGAAGCAAGTTATATAGTAGTAACATCAGAATTTTAGGATTTCCCTTTGCTATATGATTTTATAAAACTTTTCCTAGAATTTAGTTTTATTATTTAAAAAAATGATAAACCAAGCACTATTTGATGTCTTTACAACAGAAACAGAGAAAAGGTCAACATTTACTAAACTGCATTATTTTTTTCCACATAATTTCTACATTTAAAATATATAGCTCAGCAAGGAACCATATTGAATCACAATAAATAGGGCTAAAATGTCAGCAACCATTGCATCAAGAACATGTATAATGAAGCCAACTCACAACATTGCACCATTCTGTTCAATATAATATGGCAAATAGGTTAGAATACGTACCCTATGGCCTTACAAATACTTACTCTTTATCAAGGCCTCCTTATTCCACTTCCATACTTGCTGACTAAATTACATCTCTTTCCTACCTTTAAAGTTAAAATATTTTCTTAGTATTTCTTTTTACAATCTGATCTTCCTGAATGTCTACCACTTCTGAGATTTACACTTTCTGGCCTATAAGATCAGATGTTAACTGGATCACAAAAGCAAGCAAGAAAGACTTCACAAAGTGTCACATTCAAACAGGCAAAAAAATAGTTCCACTGATGCACAGCAAATAAGAGAGGACACTTCACATAATTCAAAAGTAAAAATGTGCATTCAGTTTTCTATCATACATTCTTCACATACTTCCTAAATCTAATCTGATCTCTCAATGGATTATGGCATTTAACATGCATAATTGTGTCAGATTTGAGAACTGTGTTACATTAAAAACATTTCTCAATTTCCAAATAATCTATTTCCTCTCAAGAAAATATCTAGATCCATAAATTAGAAAGTTGGACACAGTTCTTTAAAGCAAAATAACTGAACACATAGAAGAAATTACATCTCCTACAGTAAAAAGGGATCAAGAGTACAGACTAAATGATCTAGTAGTGTACCTAAACTCATTGCCCATGAAAATCAGACACTCCAAAAATGTATAGAATCTAAACTCTTAAGATTTCCATTAGCACAAGCAAATTCTCGTAAACAGATTAGTATGTTCATATAATTCTGAATTATATTGGTGTGAATTTCACCAGCCTATGAAGGGCTTGAATACACTTCTAGAATACTGCTGCATTGAGACTTGAGAACTGTGATACAGCCACACAATTTGTAAGTGGGAATGCTTAGTGTAAAGTTGTTGGGATCACCAAAAGACTTAGGCTTACCTGTACAGAATTCTGTTCTCTCTGCTTACAGGACTCAACCCTGCAACATACTGTACACCTTTAACAATCACTGACTTTAATGGGTTTTGAAAGTCCTCAGCACACTACAGAATGCCCAGCACATTACAGGATGAAACCCATACAAATCAGAGAACCATTAAGCATTGTCAATACTCTAAAGGAATAGAAATGAATATTGAAAGCAAATCTGACAGCTGGAGGCTATTACACATTCTGATGGAAAACTCATTATATACAAGATGCTATGTTTATGCATAGACACAAATAGGTGGGAATTGGTATTTTTTTTAAACCAATTCACCACGTGTCTCTTGATGTTACAAGCAAAAAAATCCACATATAGCAATTTGAGGACAGGCTTAGGTATATTTTATAAACAAAGACAAGTCACTGAAATAGCATATAATGTGTTTCATCTAGGAATGTAACCAATTAACCAATGAGCAAAAGCTTACAGGTTAATGCTACAGACTACATGCATGCATCCCCCCCATCTCCCCATGCCAGGAAATTTTTTAGCAGGCTGGCCAGGAGCACAACTCAGTCCTGGCTCATGCAGGGAGGACCTACTCCCACTACATTGGGAGTAGGTCCTCCCTGCATTTAATGTGTATTAGGAGACAGGCGGGCAGGCAGCCCAGCTCAGTTCTGGCTCACGCTGGGTCTGGGAGCTCAGTCCTGCCATGCCTCTCCCAGACAGGGGCTGCTGCTACACCGTACTTGCTGCTTCTGTATCAGAGGCAGCAGCATGGGATGAGAAGCAGCTGATCCATGAGGGGAGCTGGTTTTTAAACTAGTTCCCTTTGTGCTGCTGCCTACAGAGGCAGCAGCATGGAGAGGCAGAGGGCTCCTTGGGAGTGGAGCCAGAGTGCACTAGCTACCAGTCCCACCACCGGGGTCTATAGAATAGTTGAGTAACCGATAAGAATTCATGAGGTTAACTGACTATTTAGTTAACCAATATTTAATAACATCATCCCTAGCTTCATCTATGATGCTGTGTATTAAAGTCTTAAGTTTAAAAAAAGAAGGGTTTCACTGAATGCCTCATAATTAAATATAGTGAGTAGTGGCTAACTTCCAGTAAAACAGCTTTATTAATCATAGTGATAATTTGTTGTAGAAGATTCTAAGTTTGCTAAAACAATTGTTGATATTTCTCAACTAATCTAGTTTCTGATAACTGTCCTTGTTGATATGAATACCTACATTCACAATGATTAACACCTTTTAAGCAGTACTGAGATGAATTCATATTTTTGATCAGAAAAACAAAAATCCATTAATATAAACAATACAAAGAGTTTAGGGTAGTATGACTGGAATTCATTATTTGTTTCTGGTAAGGTGTTTACACATCTCCTATAATAGCAACACGATGTGTTCTCCCAATACAATATCAGATTAAGAGACTCTTACACACCCAAACGAATAAAAATACAGCTGACTTTATCCTAAACACGGCCGTTTGAAGTTACAGGTCTGGGTTAAAGTGCAAGACTCGAAATGTAGTAACCTCCCCCTCCAAAACACCTAGAGCAACGGCATGACTGTGCAAGATCATGATCCCCTGAATATGTGAGAGCTACACATGGCCACAGAACCCCGTGCTAGGCCCGGTCCTGATGCCTTTTCTGTAAATAACCCTCAGATCAGTGCCCCAATTAAAAATGGCGAGCATCTCGCGTGGCAGGCTGTGTGCAGATACAATGGAAGGGCTGCAAGGCAAAACCTTGCCGCGCGGCTCTCAGAGTCAACACCGAGGAGGGGGGCGGGGAAGGCGACTTCAGAAATACAGGGGCCGGATCCACTCGGAGGAAAATAGAGCTGAGAGGGACTACTAAAGTCTACTCTGAGAAAGCAATCCGTAAAACCACCCATCGCGAGACCCGATGACCCCCCGCCCCCATTCATCGCTCACCTGCTGGGAAAAGAATCAGTCGAGAAAAAACAAACCTTCCCACCCCCTCTAGCAGCCCATTCAGGAGTCACAGCCGCATCGCTACTAGGAACCTCTCCCCTCCCATATACAGCTGAATTCCAACAGGATCAGCCCCTCTCCCGTTCAAATAATCTCTCTCATAGGCCTAGGAAGAAAGCTTCCACTTTAGGGTCACGCACCTCCGGGAGCACAGCTCCTTATCATCCCAATCTCCAGCCCCTCCTTTGCAGACAGCACAGAATGAATCCTAACTCGGCCGAGGTTTTACAAAAGAGCCATCTCCTTATTAACTGGGCCTTTGGACCATCAAACGCTCTCCCCCCCCCCC
>JANRFK010001605.1:27662985-27677504 GCA_030068395.1 Apalone spinifera | reverse complement strand
CCCCTCCCCCGCCGGGTGTCCCTGCTGCGGTGAGAGTTGGGGAGGCGCCGCGAGCCCCCGGCTCCCCAGGAAGCCTCTCACTCGAGGCTGGGGCCCTGCTCCCGGCCTGCGGGCCTCCCTGCTGCCTGCGCCGAATCGCCGCTGCAGCTGCTGCTCCGCCGCCGCCGCCTCTATGGGGAGCGTAGCAGGCGCCAGGGCTTCTCTCTGCCTCTCTCTCTCTGTCTCTCAAAATGGCGGCCGCGGTAGCGCCGTGAAATGTCACATCCGCATGGGGGGCAGCGGCGCTCAGCCAGCCGGGGAGGGGGAGCAACGCTGGGCCGCCGCCGCCGCCACAGGAGGCTGGAGTGGAGGGGAGGAGTTACAGGGGCTGCACCGCCCGCTTCCGCCCAGAGCCTTTGCCCGGGAGAGCCTCCGCTCAGCGGGGCCTTTGCTACGAGCTAGTCTCCCGGAGAGAGGCCCTGCTCCAGCAAACAGCCTCTGCCCCTCCACGAGCTTGCTGGCTTCTTCCCTGGACCCTGGTCCCAGTCAGGGCCTGCCTTGGGGGAGAGACCCGGCTCCCGCCAAGGCGTCCTGTAGCTTGTGGCAGGGGACCTGAGGCTGCTCCTTGACAGAACCTCTTGTGACATTGCTCTGGGGAATATGCGACTCCCTCCCCAGGCCTTTGCAAGGAGCCTCTCCTCACAGCCCTTGTCAGAGACCATCTCTGGCCTTCTCTCTGGCATTGTGGGGGATAAGGCCTGACACAAGAAAGCTGCTATATTTGATAAGAACAAATCTGGCTTGCCTCTTCTCTTTTAGCTTTACCTTCTAGAAAGAAACTTAACAGGGGTAGCCAAGTTAATCTATTCACAATAAACTTAAAAAACAACATATGGTCTGGTAGCACTTTATAGACTAACACAACACGTAAATGGTTTCATGAGCTTTCGTAGGCACAGTCCACTTCTTCAGATGACCAGAGTTTTGAGTTTAGGATGTGCAGACCCAAAATAAATAGGGGAGAAGGGAGAGTTGGGAAGGGAAAAAAAGGAATGGGGCGGGAAACAAGGAGCAGAGGGTATGAAAATATGAAAGGGAAAACCAAATAGGCAGAACTGGTAACCTATAAGCACCTAAAGATTGGATAGTTAAAAGAAGCAGATAAGGCTTATAGGATAGCAATTGGAGAGGAAGGGTACTAATGCAAGAATCTATGCAGGCAAAGAGCTGTTGGCACCTTTATTGAATGTTAGGTTGATAATGTTCCAGCCATCCCTCATCTCGATTGAGGAGGCCATCAGTGTGAGAATTGAATTTGTGGATGAATTGTAATTCCAATGCCTCTCTGGCTGTGTCTAGACTGGCAAATGTACTTTTCCGTAAAACTTTTCTGTTAAAAGCATTTGTGGAAAATCAGGCCAGTCTAGACATAGCCTCTGTGTATTTGGCTAGTAGAATTGGTTTGTGACGAGATAGCCACTTGAAGATCTTTTAAAGAGTGATTAGTAGATTAAGGTGTTCCCCAACAGGCTTCTGTGTGTTCCCTTTATGTATATCTGATTTGTATCCATTGATTCTTTCCTATAGGGACTGTCCAGTTTGTCCAATATATATATAGCAGTGGGGCATTGCTGGCATTTGATGGCATAGATCAAATTATTGGATGTGTGGTTAAATGATCTTCTGATTTGGTAGCGTATGTTGTTGACTCCAGTGATGAATTCGCTTGTAGAGATATGTGGGCAGAGTTGGCACCGCGGCTGATCTATGCCATCATATGCCAGCAGTGCTCCACTGCAACCAGTTACTAGTTCTGCCTACTGTATTTGGTTTTCCCTTTGATATTTTCATACCCTCTTCTCCTTGTTTCCTACCTCCTTCCGTTTTTTTCCCTTCTCCCCTATTTATTTTGGGTCTGCACATCCTAAACTCAAAACTCTGGTCATCTGAAGAAGTGGACTGTGCCCATGAAAGGTCATGATACCATCTACATGTTTTGTTAGTCTTTAAGTGCTACCAGACCATTTGTTGGTTTTTAACTTCTAGAAAGAGACATTGCTGAGCAATTCATAGAATCATAGAGCTGGAAGAGACCTCAAGAAGTCATCAAATCCAGCCCCCTGCCCAAGGCAGGACCAATCCCAACTAAATGAATCCAACCAGAGCTTTGTTATGTCTCCTGCCAGTTAGTTCATTGTCCACATCACCCCAGATCCATCCATGTGTTTCACAAGTGTTCAGAAACATCCATACCAGTCTAGAAAAGAGGCATTAGAAGCAGATAAAAGGGGGTATGACTAGGTGGTATTAAAGAGATTGCTGGGAGATGCAATTTCACAGTCTCCTCTAAGGACATAGTCCTGTCTTTTGTTTCCTCTAAGGAAAGCACTTTGGGCAACATAGCTTTAGATGGCTTTAAGAGCTAGAAAGTCTGCTGTAGGGAGTAACCTTGTACTGGAAGGGATGGATTGGATGGTCTAAATCAGGGGTTGGGATCCTTTTTTGGGATGCTGACACACAGAATAATCAGTGGGGGGGCTGCACACAAGTGAGAAGCAATGTGAGAAGGCCCTGACTGAGAAGGAATAAGACACTCTTCACATTCCCCTCACACACCAGAGCGTAGGGGGGCCCAGGCTAGTAGATTTTATGTGCTTCAGCCCTGTGGAGCGCCAGCACAGGCTCCCCAATGGCCTGAGGTTCCCTGCTCCTGGTCTAAATTGTCTGTTCCTCTTCTGATGTTTACTGTTCCAATTTATAAAATGAGTGAATCAAAACAATCTTTTGGTGGCAAATCCAACTCCTTTATTTGGGCTTTAGAGAGCCCCTTTCTAGCAGAACTGGAGTTTGCTGGCTATAAATGATTATTTTGATTTAGGAGGTTTTGAGGAGTTGTCAACCTATGGAGACCTGTTCAATAGCACTTCAGGGGTAGCAAGAAGAAGTGCCATATGTGGCCTGGGAGTTGGAGGACCAGGGATGGGGCCAGAAGAACTGCTTTTATGCATATCTCACCCTGCAGAGTGAAGAAGAGATGGTTGAGGTCCCTCAGAAACTAGCCTCTTGAGCAGCTCAACTACCCAAAACAAAAAACCAAACTTGGGATGAGAGGAAGGAGTCCTCACCTTCCCTTGCACCCCAAACCTTGTACATGTACTACTTCAAGTACAGAAAACAGGAAGTCTTCCAAACAGTCACTGGGGCCACTGAATGATCTAGAGCTTTCAAAGAAGACAAGGCGGTTGTTTGTTTGTTTGTTTTCCACTTGTCTTCACTGCAGAAGATGGTAGGGGGGGTTCTCCACCTAATCCATTGTTTTAGGTGATATATCTGAGGAACTGTCCCAAATTCAGGTCCTCATTGAAGTGGTTTTGAGACAAATTGATAAATTAAATGGGAATAAGTTATCAGGACCAGATGGTATTCACCCAAAAGCTCAGACGGAATTCACATATGAAATTACAAAAGTATTAACTGTGGTATGTAACTTATTACTTAAATCAGTCTCTGTGTCTGATGATTGGAGGATAGCTGATGTAATGATGATTTTTTTAAAAAAGGCTCCAGAGGTTATCATAGCAACTACAGGTCCCAGTTTGTGCCACCCCTGGGACACTGTGGCTCTGCTCTTTAAATGTAATAACAGTCTGCCAGGTTAGTTCCTGGGAGTGGCGTGGGCCCTTATCCACTAATCATGCAGTCAGTGGAAATTCCATCGACTACTCAATTAGTCAATTAAATTATAGTTAATATCCTTCTTTTAGACTTGTGGATAATTCTCTGAAAACATCCAATAAGTGTGCAGCAGCAGTCAAAAAAGTGTATAATATTAGGAACCATTAGGAAAGGGATAGCTATGAAGACAGAAAGTATTATAATGATACTATATATATCCACAGTGCAATATAGTCTTGAGCCTATACCTTGAACTCTGCATGCGCATGTGATTGCCCCATCTCAAAAAAGATATATTAGAATTGGAAAAGACACAGAAGTAAAATAAAAATTATTAGATATATGAAACAGCTTTCATATTAGAAGAGATAGGACTGTTCATCTTAGAAAATAGGTGACTAATGGGGAACAATGATAAAATCTTTAATGCTGTGGAAAAGGTGAATAGGGAAGTGTTATTTACCTCTTTGCAACACACAAGAACCAGAGGCACCACATGAAAACACTCAGCAGGTTTAAAACAAACAAAAGGAAGTACTTCTTCACACAATGCACAATCAACCTTTGGATGCCGCTAGAGATATTGTGAAGGCGAAAAGTATAATTCAATTTAGAAAAAAATTGAATATGTTCCTTGAGGATAGGTCCATTTATGGCTATTGACTACGATAGTCAATGATGTAATCCAATAAGCTGGGACTGGATGTCAGGGGATGGAACACTTGATAATTGCCCTGTTCTCTTTGAAGCATCTGGCAATGGCCTCCATTGAAAGAGAAGATAGTGGCCTAGATTTGCTATTGGTCTGACACAGTATGGCATTTTTACTCAACACTCAAGTTTCCTCCTGTCATAGAATCATAGAACCATAGAGCTGGAAGAGACCTCAGAAGGTCATCAAGTCCAGTCCTCTGCCCTAAGCAGAACCAATCCCAACTAAATCAACCCAGCCAGGGCTTTGTCAAACCGAGACTTAAAAATCTCTAGGGATGGAGACTTCACTACTTCCCTAGGTAACCCATTCCAGTGCTTCACCACTCTCCTAGTGAAATAGTTTTTCCTAATATTCAACCTGGACCTCTCCCTCTGCAACTTGAGACTATTCTTCCTTGTTCTGCCATCCGCCACTACTGAGAACAGCCTTTCTCCAGCCTCTTTAGAACCTCCCTTCAGGAAGTTGAAGGCTGCTATCGAATCTCCCCTCACTCTTCACTTCTGCAGACTAAACAGACCCAACTTCCTCAGCCTCTCCTCGTAGGTCATATGCTCCAGCCCCCTAATCATTTTGGTTGCCCTCCCTGGACCCTCTCCAATGCATCCACATCCTTTTTGTTGTGTTGGGCCCAGAACTGGACACAATACTCCAGATGTGGAGATCTGAATAAAGGGGAATAATCACATCTCTGGATCTGCTGGCAATGCTTCTCCTAATGCACCCTAATATGCCATTAGCCTTCTTGGTTACAAGGGCACACTGTTGACTCATATCCAGCTTCTCATCCACTGTAATCCCCAGGTCTTTTTCTGTACAACTACTATTTAGCTGGTTGGTCCCCAGCCTGTAACAATGCTTGGGATTCTTCTGTCCCAAGTGCAGGACTATGCACTTGTCCTTGTTGAACCTCATCAGATTTCTTGTGGCCCAGTCCTTCAATTTGTGTAAGTCACTCTGGACCCTATCTCTGCCCTTGAGAGTATCTACCTAGCTTAGTCTCATCTGCAAACTTGCTGAGGGTGCCATCCATCCCCTCATCCAGGTCATTAATAAAGGTATTGAACAAAACCGGTCCTAGAACTGAACCTTGGGGCACTCCGCTACAAACCGACTGCCATCCTTTCATCGAGCCTATGATCACTACCTGCTGGGCCTGACCTTCTAGCCAGCTTTCTATCCCTCTTACCATCCATTTATCCAATCCACATTCCCTTAACTTGCTGGCAAGAGTATTGTGGGAGACTGTATCAAAAGCCTTGCTAAAGTCAAGGTATATCACAGCCACTGACTTTCCCATGTCTACAGAGCCAGTACCTCCTCATAGAAGCTAATCAGATTGGTCAGGCACGACTTGTGAATCCATGCTAACTATTCTTGATCACTTTCCCCTCTTCCAAATGCCTCAAAATGGATTCTTTAAGGATCCCTTCCATGATTTTTCCAGGGACCACTGTAAGACTGGCCTATAGTTCCCTGGATCATCCTTCTTCCATTTTTTGAAGATGGGCACTAAATTTGCCTTTTTCCAATCATCCAGGATCTCTCCCAATCTCCACGACTTTTCAAAGATAATGGCCAAAGGTTCATCACTGACATTTGCCAACTCCCTCAGTACCCTTGGATGCATTAAATCCGGACCCATGGATTTTCTAAATAGTTCCTAACCTGTTCTTTACCCACCAAGGGCTGTCCATCTTCATCCCATCTTGCGTCACTTAGCACTTTAATACGGGAGCCGACCTTGTCCGTGAATACAGAGGAAAAGAAAACATTGAGTACTTCAGCTTTCCCCACATCATCTGTCACTAGGTTACCTCCTTCATCCAGTAGGGGCCCCACACCCTCTCTGATCACCTTCTTCTTGCTAACATGTCTGTAGAAACTTTTCTTGTTATTTTTTACATCCTTTGACAGTCACAATTCCAGTTGTGCTTTCACCTTCCTGATAATCCCCCAGCATTCTCAAGCTAAACATTTATACCGCTCCCTGGTCATTTGTCCAAGTTTCCACTTTTTGTAAGCTCCCTTTTTGTGCTTAAGTTCACCAAGGATTTCTCCCAGAAGCCAATCCGGTCTCCTACCATGGTTGCTTCTCTTGCTACAGATCGGGATGGTTTCTTTCTGTGCTTTCAATAAGGCTTATTTAAAATACTGCCAGCTCTCCTGGACTCCTTTCCCCTTCATGTTAGCATCCCAGGGGATTCTGCCCATTAGGTGTCTGAGGGAGTCAAAATCTGCTTTTCTGAAGTCCAAGACTAGTGTATTTTACTAGTCTCTTTTCTTCCTTTGGTCAGGATCCTGAAATCTACCATCTCATGATCACTGCTTCCCAGGTTGTCACCCACCTCTACTTCCTCTATTAGTTCCTCCCTGTTTGTGAGCAGCAGGTGAAGCTGCTCACGGCCCTTGGTCGGATCCTTCAGCACTTGTACCAAGAAGTTATCCCCAACATTCTCCAAAAACTTCTTGGATTGCCTGTGTACTGCCATATTGGTCTCCCAACAGATATCATGGTGATTAAAGTCCCCCATGAGAGCCAGGGCCTGTGATCTGGAAGCTTCTCTTAGTTGTCCAAAGAAAGCCTCATCTACCTCATCCACCTGATTTGGTGGCCTATAGTAGACACCAAACACAATTCACTGCTGTTGTTTGCACCTCTAAACTTAACCCATAGATTCTCAACAGGCTTTTCTCCCTCTATATACTGGAGTTCTGAGCAATGATAGTGCTCTCTTATATATAGTGCAACTCCTCCTCCTTTTCTCTCCTGCCTGTTCTTCCTGAACAGTCTATACCCTTCCATGACAGCACTGCAGTCATGTGAGTCATCCCACCAAGTCTCTGTTATCCCAATTAAATCATATTTCTTGGACTGGGCCAGGGCCTCCAATTCTTCCTGTTTGTTGCCCAGGCTTCTCGCATTGGTGTACAAACACCTCAGATAACCAGTTGATCGCCCTACCTTCTCCATTTGAATCAGGGGTCCTCCTTTGTTACTTGTTCCTGTTTGCATTTCTTCCAAGTATTCAACTTTCCCACTCCCCTCAGGTTTTGGTCACCGTCCCCGAACAAACCTAGTTTAAAGTCCTCCTCACTAGGTTTGCAAGCCTGCCCGCGAAGATGCTCCTTCCTCTCTTTGTTAGGTGGATCCTGTCTCTTCCTAACAAACCTTGTGCTCGGAACAGAGTCCCATGGTCGAAGAAACCAAAGCCCTCTCTCTGACACCACCTGCGCAACCACACATTTACTTCCTCAGTTCGACGATTCCTGCTCAGTCCTTTCCCTTCAACAGGGAGGATGGACGAGAACATCACTTGAGCTCCGAATTCTTGGATCCTTCTTCCCAGTGCTACATAATCTGCAGTAACCTGCTGAAGGTTATTCTTGGCTGTATCGTTAGTTCTCACATGGAGAAGCAGGAAGGGGTAGAGATCCGATGTGGGTGGGCTTGAGTTGAATAATTGAGGTTTAGTGTTTCACACACTGTTTTAAAATCAATACTTAAACTATTTGCCAGTTGGCTTTGTCTAGAAATAGATTCCAACTCTCTGTCATACACACCCCTCCCCTGAGACACACACACTTATTCCCAAACATCAATTTAGGGAAAATATTTTCAGATTTATCTTAATATCTACTCAGGTGAAAGCATACCCTGATAGTATATACATTTGGAGTCAGGCTCACAGGAAGGAGTTTTAAGAGGGAGGCCCTAAATAAATTCTTAGGCTATGTTTACACTGCAGGCTTCTTGTGCAAAAACTTGCGGAGCGTCTACACTGCATGCGCATTCTTGCCAAGAAAATTTACAGTAAAGATTTGGAAGAGAGGGCTTCTTGCGCAAGACCTCTGATGCTTTGTACAAGGAATAAGCCTACGCGAGAAGGCAGTGTGGATGGGCTGTAGGGAGTTTTTGTGCAAGAACTGGCCTCCAGGAAAAAACGCAGGTGGCTGCTTGGATGCTCTGTACCTGCACTCACAGCTTGCTACTTCCTGCTTGCCAGACCCCCTCTTAAAGGCCCAGGCACCCTGCAGACGCGGCGTGGCAGCAGCACCACAGCCAGTGCAGCTCCACCACATGGCTTTGCATGCTGCATCTCTGCAGGCATGTCTGTTCTTGAGCCACCCCAAGAGCCTGCACCCCCATCCCAGGAGCCACCCCAAGACTCCCAGCAGCCATGGAGGGGCACCATGCGGCACGCCCCATGCTGGACCAGGGCTGAGGTGGAGGCCCTCCTGGATCTGTGAGGGCAGGAGGAAGCTCTCCAAGGCCCCCGGTCCCAGTGCAGGAACGCCGACATATTTGGCCACATGGCCCAAGCGCTGACAGACCAAGGACATCCAGCCTGGACCCTGGAACAGGTCCGGGCCAAAGTGAAGGAGATGCACCTGGCCTATGTGAGGGCCAGTGGGAGGGGGTAAGGAGGAGCCAACACCTGCCCCCACTACGAGTGCCTGCACGCCATCCTGGGGGAGATGGTGATCGAAGGGCCCTTGCCCATGGTGGACACTGGTCTGCACACCCTGGTGGTCAGGATGCCTGATCTGGAGGAGGAGGGCGATCTAATCACCGCCTCTGAGGACAAGGGAGAGGACCGCCCGCCCACCGTCACCCTCCATCTGGAGCCAGTGTCCAGCAGCCAGAACATCTCCCGGGCCTCGTCCGAGACTGGCGACAGATCCTCCGGTGAGTGTAGTGGTTCTCACTCACAAAGGGCAGGGGAGATGGGTCCCTGGGGGGGAGTCACTTGGACAGTCCCAGCCACACGCCGTGCAGCAGTACGTAACACATGCAACCTCGTGCAGCCTGACTGTGTGGAACATGGATGCAACAGGCAGCTCCAGGACACGCCTGGAGCCCTGCTGCTCACACACTTCCTGCCCAGGGGAGGAAGGGGGAATGCTGGCTGGAAGCAGCCAAGCCCCAAGGGTGCAGGCCACACCCCACACATCCTGAAAGGTGCTGCACACAGACAGCATGCAGCCATGCCTGCCCGTGTGACACAGCAGCTGCTCCTGGGAAAAGTGCAGCGAGCCACCCCTATGAGTGTGGCCCCCACAGAGCCCCCAGGCTGCTTCTCACCCTTCTGCTGCCCCCGCAGGAATCCCCCCACTGTGGCCACATACTTCCCTGAGTTACTTGTCCGAGGGTTGGGGGGAGGGGAGCGGGGAAGCAGGCAGCCCGGGCCTCTGGCCCACTGAGTCTTGCTGCAGGGACAGTACACTCCAAGTAGCCCTGTCTCCGTCGCCGAGGAAATCAATTGACAGTAGTCCGAGAACCCAGACCTCATCTGCCACACTTGCTCCCATCCAGTGTGGATGTGTACTCAAACATGACTACAGCGTCATGGTGTATGCTCACACTGAAAAGAGTAGAAGCCATGGGAGGGAGGGTACACAGTGCTAGACAGACAGACACAGCATGCCAAGTAGCTAGGACACAGACAAGGGGTCTTCATTCACAGTGATGTGCCCCAGTGTTACAATCTTGTACAATCTACTAGTTCACTCCAGGAGTTTTAACTAGTCCTTATGTGAACACATACAGGTATTGGTTGGGCACAGTTTGTGGTGTAACGTTAAGGTCATGGAGGAGGGGACGGGGCTCAGGGACACTGTGTGCAGGGCTGACTGATCGCTTCGCCATCTTCTGTGTTCTCTGCAGCGGGAACAGCTGAGAGTGAGGGACCATCCAACCCCGCGCTGCCAGCACCGAGGATGCAGAGACCAGCCAGGTGGGCCCGGCAGCACGATCAGCTCCTCCGGCAGCACGTGCAGGCCGTGGAGCGGATGGAGGAGGCAGTCAGCACTAAGATCCAGGCCGATCTGGAGTGGTGGCAGCAGGCGTGGGGGCAGTTTCTAAAGCACTGTGACAGGATGTGTGACAGCATATCCACCCTGACATCGCACATCTGCCATGCTGTCCACTATGGCCTGGCCTTGCCTTACCCTGCCACCGTCCCTGCCATGTCCCTGTCCCCGCCTGCTGCCCTCCCGCTGTGCCCATGCCTCCCCATGTTGTTCCCCCTGCTGTGCCCATGGCCCCCTCCTGCTGCCCCCCCTGCCGTGCCTATACCCCCTCCTGCTGCGCCCCCTGCCATGCCCATGCCTCCTCCTGCTGTCCCTATGCTGCCCACCTCCCTGTGCTGCCTGCCCAACCTAGCCTGAAGGGCACCGAGGCCTCCGCACCCAAGGAGCCTCCCCTTCTAGCACTAACTCCCGCTCCCAGTTCAGAGCCCCCTCCCACTGTCCACCCTTCCTCCCCTCAGTATAAATAATACAGTTTATTTTTTGGTAAAAAAACAAAGTTGTGTTTATTGGGAGGTGGGAGGGAAAGGGAGGAGGGAAGGGTTGGAGATGGGAGGGGAACGTGAACACAAGACAGAGGCGACCTACTGTGGGGCCTGGGAGAACATCTCCCTGAGGGCCTCTCGGATGCGCACCCTATCATGGTGTGCCTGCTGGATGGCAGCTGGTCGGGGCTGCTCGAATGCCCAGCCCTTGCCTGCCATCCACCCCGGGAGAAAGACCTCCCCCTTCTGCTCCACAATGTTGTGCAGCACACAACATGTTGCGACCACCTCCATGATGTTCTGTTTGCCCATGTCGAGATGGGTGAGCAGAGAACAGAATCTCGCCTTCAGCTGGCCGAAAGCACACTCCACCTCGTTGCGGGCCTGGTGCAGGTAAAGATTGAAACCTTCCTAGCTGGGGTTCATGCATCCGGTGTATGGCCACATCAATGATGGCATCAGGAGGTAGGACTTGCCCACCCCGAACTGGTTTGCCACCGAACGGTAGCTGTCCGGGGTGGCCAGCTTCCACAGGGCGATGGCGACCCTCTTGTTCACGGGGATGGGGAGTCGCAGCTGGGTGTTGCATCTCCGGAGCACAGGGGTGAGCCAGGCTCCAGGAACATCTGTTTCCACTTCCTGAATGCACAGTGGCATTCGGACATCCCCAACCGTCAATTCCCGCTGGGGGAAGAAAGTGCCCGCCTCCAGCCTGCAAAACAGGCTGGAGTTTCTTAGGATACGGGCGTCATGTGCCCTGCCCAACCACCCCACATAAATGTCCGTGAAGTGGCCATGGTGGTCCACGAGGGCCTGGAGTACCATGGAAAAGTACCCCTTGCAGTTGACAAAGTGAGCTGCTCGGTGCTCCGGTGCTTGGATGGGGATGTGGGTCCCATCCACGGCTCCCCCACAGTTGGGGAACACCAGGGCAGCGAAGCCAGTCATGGTTGCATCTATGTCACACAGGCGGATGACCCTCTTGAGCAGGATGTCGTTGATGGCTCTGACAACCTGCAGAAGGGCACACAGACACGCAGGAAACACACAGAATGAGACAGGGCGGGTGCATGAGCCCTTGGGGGGAGGTGTCTGCTTTCCTCTGATGCCCTCTGTCCCCAAACATGCCAGGGCCCCCGTGCCCTGGAGGTCCCCCCCACCAGCAGGCCTATGTGAGGGAGGGACGGCACAAGCCCCTGGGTGATGGGGCTTTCCCCACACTCATTGCCCTCCCCCAGCCTGGACTCTTCCCTTCCCCTGGGCAGGGATTGCAGCCCCCCAGAGGGCCTTACCTGCATCAAGACAGCACTCACTGTGGACTTGCCCACCCCGAACTGGTTTGCCACCGAGCGGTAGCTGTCTGGGGTGGCCAGCTTCCACAGGGCGATGGCGACCCTCTTGTTCACAGGGATGGGGAGTCGCAGCTGGGTGTTGCATCTCCGGAGCACAGGGGTGAGCCAGGCTCCAGGAACATCTGTTTCCACTTCCTGAAGTTCTGAAGCCACTGCTGGTCATCCCATTGCTCCAGGACCAGCCAGTCCCACCAGTCGGGACTGGTGTTGAGTCTCCAGTATCGCCTCTCCACGGTGGGGTAGGGATGCCACAGCGAAGCCACCGCATCCAAGGAGAGGGACTCCAGATTGAGCTCGGCATCGAGCTCCTGCAGGAATAGCATGGCAGCATAGAACAGCAGCTGCACGCACTCCAAAATGGCAGTGTGGGGCCAGAGCAGGCACAGGGCCATCTCTGGCTCCGTGGCACAAGTGAAAAGTCCCCAAAGGCACTGGGGCAAAAGCTGTGGTGTCCAAAGAGGCTGTGGGCAACCACATCAGGCACTGCTACAGCTTTCAGTCCCTACAAGTGGTCCCAAAGCATGAAGCAGCAGAGAAACAGCTATTCAGGGAGATCCCTTTAAGCAGGGCTTCGGCACCTACCCCCGGAAGGCACACCCTTTTGCCCTGTCCTAAGTGGTTCTGAGGGGGAGGTCTTTGCACAAGAGCGTCTCGCCAGTGTGAACACTCTCTTGCGCAAAAGCACATCGCTTTTGCAATGCGCTTTCAGCAGTGTGGATGCACTCTTGCGTAAGAACTTTTGCTGAAGAACTCTTGCGCAAAACAGTTCTTATACAAGAAGCCTGCAGTGTAGGCATAGCCTCAATGTTTTAATGTCCCCAACTTTAATAGTTTACAGAAAGTTGTTTGTTACTGTCACTTTTCCCCATCTGTGCTCCCCAGAAACCAAAGATACCAATGACTTCCAGTCCCACCTACCAAAACTTTCATTAGCACAGATTTTTGACACTTTTGTTTCTCCATTGATTCTTAATACAAGAAACACAGTTATCTTTTACTCATGTGATTGAATGAGTATCTGTTAGTAAACAAGGTCCAAAAGAAAGGAAAAAACAACCCACTATATTAAAAAGACAATCAGCTTCTCATAATTCCTTATAAAGAAGTAAAAATGATTTTAAAAATTGCCCTTCACATATGTTAATTTCTCTGGATCTGTGCTGTTTCAAGATAACCACTGTTCTTTGAAGCTAAGCATTTGAACCAACATGCCTTTGCTCCTCCTTCTGCAGAGATATTTGGAGGATACACTACCTAATTTCTGAAAATCTTTAATGAAAAGGGGAGAAGTCAGGTGACATTTTACATTTTCTTTAGATGTTACTATCTCCCATTGTTCTACAGAAACAAGAAGAAATACAAAATAGACCTACAGAAAGCATTGTGGGAGTTATGGGACAAGGGGCAGGAATTTTCCTGTTAAATGGGAAGTGGCTACCCTATCTATATCACTAGTTTAATAAGACTGAATATCACAGTTCAGTGCCATCCACCCTAAGAGACTCCTCTTAATTTAAAATGAGTGGTTTCTTTAGAGAACTATGGCTTAGAGATTCAAAATACAATCTATCCTAAAACATCCTATACTTTTATGAAAAATGTAAGTGAAAATAGACCCTTTTTGTTTTATAAACATACTTATGAACAGTCAATCTATAAGAAAGAAATCTTAATACTGATATTTAGAAGGAGATCAATTCAAAGCAATTGTATATAATCATTTCAAATGCATTTATGAAATAATTGAACAGCAAGGGCTTGTTTTTTTTGTTTTTTGTTTTTTGAGGTTTTTTTGGTTCCATTTCAAATAACCTAGGGATTAAGGTTTGACTTTTTTCTACATGTGGAGTACTAATAATGAATTGATCAAGATAACCTGAAGTCCACAGTTCAACAACATGTACAAACCCATCTTATCCACCTGATGGCCATTCAAAACAGTACTGCCAAGATAATCCCATTGTTCTGACTATGCCAACTACCCTTAGAGTCCGTCCACTGGTTCCCCTTTTCCAAAACATCAAATGAAAGCGCTCATTCTTACTTTTAAGGACAGTCGCAACATAGCCCATTTTTACTTGGCTACTCTTATCATTTTATTGTCTCAATCTTCCCCAGCATTTTGCTCCACATCTTTCCCACCAATTACGCTAGCCTTAATTGCCTGTTTCTCTACCTCTCCTGCAAGCATCTTTGCACTTTCTTCCACACTGCCATATCATAATGGAACACCTCCCCCAAACTAACTCATAAGGCCATTACTTTGTATGCCTACAAGTCCCTCCTCAAGACTCTTTAGGGTTGCCAGGTGTCTGGTATTCTACTGGACAGTCCAGTTTTTGCGTCCTCTGTTTGGTAAAAAAATTCAGAAAATACTGGACATATGCAATGTCCGGTATTTTCTGTTTTTCCGGCTGGGCTCCAGACGGAAGCCTGGCGGGGGCAGGGGGAGTGGCTGGGAGGTGGGGCAGCGATCGGTGCTAGGAACCTGTGGTAGTGTGCAAA
>JANRFK010001605.1:27652327-27662885 GCA_030068395.1 Apalone spinifera | reverse complement strand
CCCCCCCCCCCCCGCCCTGCCATTGTGTTACCCCGGGGTCTGCCTCTCTCTGATTTGGGTAGCAGGCGGCTGCTTTGCAGAGCTCTGCTGCCTCCCCCTTTGTTCCCAGCTTGGTAGCTCTTGGTAGTAGTCACACAGGATGTGTATTCGATGTGGGTGGGTTTTTTTTCCTCAACAAATTTTTAGCCCGTGTGTTCAGTATTTCTTGGAAGACCATCTGGCAGCCCTAAGATTCTTCTGATTGTTTTGACTAAGGCCCCTACCTTGCAAGCTGATCAACTCTTTCAGACCCTTATGTCCACTCAAATCACAGTGAAATCATTGGGGCTCAGGTGTTCATCCTGAATCAGAAGGTTAGATTGTTAATGCTTTAGGGCAGGGAATGTGTGTTTGTGTAGGACAATAGGCCTCTTATCCCAACTGAGGCCTCTCAGCTCTACCATAATGCAAAATAAAACTGGATCTTAAAGGAACACTGTCAACTTGGAATTGGACAATTTCAAAGGAAGTAACTTCATTCTGGTGAATTGACTTGCCCCTCAGATTCTTTGCAGTTATAATATATGAAAAAATCTGGCCAGGTTTGGTTTTTTTTCAAATTGTTTTTCTCACTCATTGTATAAAGGATCACCATAAACAGAAGAGTATGCATAGGAAGGAGACAGCTAATGGTAAAAGCTAGCCCAAGTTGTACAGGAGGGACTGGCAAGATATGGCCTGCGGGCTGGATGCAGCCTGCCAAGCCTTTTGATCTGACCCACACCCATTCCTGCAGCAGGGAGCAGTGCCACATGCACAGCCAGCCAGCAATCTGGGGCTGCTGGGGGTGGGGAGCCTGCCTGAGCATGCTGCTAGCCAGGAGCTGCTTAGGTAAGTGCCTCTGTAAAGAGACTGCCTCTAGCACCCTATTCCTCCCACCCTCCAACTCCTTCCCAGACCCTGTACCCCTTCCTAAATCTTTCCCCAGTCCAGAGTCCTCTCCTGCACCCATATCCCCTCCTGAACCATGCTCTCCAATCCCCTGCCCTAAGTCACAATCTAAATCCTCTGCACACCTTTCCCTCAGAGTGCAACTCCCACCCCCCAACCCTGAACCCTCTCCTACACCCTTCCCCCAGGCCAGAATCTCTTCTGCACCCATACCCCCTACAGATCTTCCACCCCAATCCCCTGCCCTAAGTCACAATTCCCCCCCTCCAACCCTTCACCCTCTCCTGCACCCCAGTCTCCTACCCCAAGCTCCCTTCTGCACCCAACCTCTGTCCCAAACCCTGCACCTCCTGCATAGAAAAGTGCGGCTCTTAACCACTTACCAAAATCATGGAGTGGCCCCTTATTGCCTTCCCCTGTTGTACAGTCAGCCTAATCCTGACTTTTGTAGAAGAGCCATTTCCTCTTGTATTCCTAAGACAATCTCTTGCTGCTGCCAACAGGGCAGGGGATAAAGATGACAACTACACTCTTACTACTACTCTTAGCCTCAACTTCTCCAACAGCTCCAACAGCGTAATCTAGACAAGGAACAGGAATCCTCTGTTCTCATTGAGGGCCAGAGTTTACCACTGCGTTTCTGGTCCTTATTTCTATCCGGTCCTGCAGTAGGATCCCCATTGCTTTCCATGCCTAACTTGTGCTAGCTCCCATATAGGAAGCTGGAATAGAACCAGCTGCTGCTTGTCTGGCCCAGTTCCTGTAAAGGAGTTCAATTGATTCCCAAGCTGCTTCACTCGCTGTCCCACCTCCAGCAGAAGGGATCCCTTCCAGCCACCTGCTGCTTCACATAAGGCTGCTGTTGCCTCCCTATCTTGCAAGGGAGAGCTGTGTCCTGTGACTATGTGGCCATGTCTACACGAAGGACATTTATACTGGTATAATTACAAGAGTGGTGGCAATAATTTTTGATCGAAGGCCACTTCAAGATTTTAGTAAGTGGTCATGGGCTACATTTTTCTATGAAGGAGGTATGGGATCTTGGATGGAGGTTGTGTGCAGTAGAGAGCTTGGGTTATGAGATTGGGATAGGGTCTGAGAGGGAGTTTGGGTGAAGGAGAGGGTTGTGACCTGTGTCAGGGAATTGGAGTGCAGGGTTCATGAGGAGTATGGGTGCAGGAGAGGATTCTGGCTTACGTGAGGGATATGGGGGGATATGGAGTCTGGGAGGGAGTTGTCACCCAGGACAGGGATGGGGAGCATGCAGAGGGTTTGGGAGATGACCTAGGGCAGGGAGTTGGGGGGTGGGTTGCCAGAGGCAGGCTCTGGCCAGGAGGTACTTACCTAGGTGGCTCAGTGGGCCCCTCAGGTAGGTTTCCTGCCAGTTGCAGCCCCAGAACTCTCAAAGTGTCTGGCTGTTCCATGTGCCTTGTTTCAGCCAATGGGAGCTGAAAGATTGTGCTGGGGGCAGAGGTAGCATGTGAAGTCTACCCACTCCCAGCACAGAGAGGCACATGGAGCAGCCAGCAGCTTTGAGTGGCTTGGGGCTGCTCTCTGCCTAAGGTGGAGCAGGCTGTAAGTTGGATTCAAAGGCTTGGTGGGCCAGATCCTGCCTACCCCAAATTATACATGGTTTAATCAAGATGTTTCCTTAGATGCTCTACCAGCGCTCTGCAGCACCCTGTCTTGCACTTGAATGTTGGAAATGAAGGAGAATTCTTTTAACTCTGCGAAGCATCCATTACTCCCATGGCCCATACAGGTTTTGGGGAACAAAGGAAGAGGCTCCTGCATTAGGCTTTTATTGTACCCTTGCTTTGTGCAGACTTTGGGGGAATCATAGAACACTAGAACTGGAAGGGACCTCGAGAGGTCATCGAGTCCAGTCCCCTGCCCTCATAGCAGGAACCAGTACCATCTAGATCATCCCTGATAGATGTCTATCTAACCTGCTCTTAAATATCTCCAGAGATGGAGATTTTACAACCTCCCTAAGCAACTTATTCCAGTGCTTAACCACACTGACAATAAGGAAGTTTTTCCTAATGTCCAACCTAAACCTCTCTTGCAGCAGTTTAAGCCCATTGCTTCTTGTCCTATCCTCAGAGTCCAAGGAGAACAATTTTTCTTCCTTCTCTTTGTGACACCCTTTTAGATACCTGAAAACTGCTATCATGTCCCCTCTTATTCTTCTCCTTTCCAAACTAAACAAGCCCAATTCTTTCAGTCTTCCTTCATAGGTCATATTCTCTAGCTAGACATTTAATCATTCTTGTTGCTCTTCTCTGGACCTTCTCCAATTTCTCCACATCTTTTTTGAAATGTGGTGCCTAGAAATGGACACAATACTCCAATTGAGGCCTAATTAGCGCAGAGTAGAGCAGAAGTATGACTTCTCATGTCTTGCTCATAACACTCCTGTTAATGCATCCTAGAATCATGTTTGCTTTTTTTGCAACAGCGTCACACTGTTGGCTCATATTTAGCTTGTGGTCCACTATGACCCCTAGATCCCTTTCTTCAGTACTCCTTCCTAGACAGTCGCTTCCCATTCTGGATGTGTGAAACTGATACAGAAGAGGAGTCATCTTCCTGCCCTAAAAAGTAAAATAACAGAAGCTTTGCTCTTACTACTGGAGACCTTCTTTCAGGGCCGAGGGAAACATGTGCACATGCTTCACAAGAATGATGTCATGCCATTGCAAGAGAGAGAAAATGCAATTAACCATGTTGTGTTATAAAAGAGATGGACATAAAAATGGCCTTACTATGTTAGACCAGTTGTCTAACCCAGGATCATGTCCTCCAACAGTGGCCACTGCCAGATGCTTGAGAGGGAATGAACAGAACAGGGCAAATGTCAAGTGATCCACACGCTGTCATCCAGTCCCAGCATCTGGCAGTCAGTGACTAGGGACTCCAGAGCATGGGATTACATCATTGACCATCTTATCTAATAGCTATTGGTGAAGAAATAAAAGTTAAAAAATAGAGAAATATTTTTATGTTAACTTCCTTCATGTGTAGTATTATTAGGTGTTAATTATAAAACCAACAACAACCAAGTACAGAATTTTCAGGGAAATGTTATTTTATGTTGATTGTTTCACTTTATAGCTACTTTTTTTAAAGAGCTATCTGAAGTATTACCCGTTGACATTGTTACATGGTGGCTCAATTTTATCTGAACATTGCTAACAATTTAAATATTTGGTTTTATATGATTTCAAGTACATTTTTTACCATTTCTCCATTGCCACATTTACAATACATTTTTTACATGACTTCTAACTAAAGTCTAGATAAGACACTTTTATCTTGTTGGTTGGGATTTATTTTTCCCCATACAAAGTCAATCTATTTTAATTTTCCAGTAAAAGCAAGTCTTCTTTGCTAAAAATAGCATGTTTACATTTAAATTGCTTGGTGATGACCCAGTTATTTGCCATCTTTGAAAAGTGAAATGATTTTTTCTTGATCAAGTTTTGCTACAAGCAGTAAATTCTGAAGTCAAGAGTTACTGTGACATATACCCAAAGTAAAAAAGGAATGGAAGGACTAGTTCATCTATTTTACACAACTGTGATTAATCAGCTTTGGTTAGTTGGATTAGTACTAGCTTTCACCAAGTATAAAAGAGAAGATAAAGTTTAAAAGCATCTAATAAATTATATCTATTAGGAATTGTACTGTTTAAAGTGAATTTACTGTTAATGAAAGACTCCTGACTGCCAGTACTGGAAACAGATGCTTCCTATCAACATGATACACATAGCCCAGCCAATGTGCCCCAACCTGCCAGTCTAATTATAACTATATAAGTATGATGTATTAATAACTTAATTCAGAGACTCTCAAAATGTTTGTATGTTAGTTGATAATCTTCATAACTCATCTGTAAACACAGTATTAAAATCTTCATTTTACCAAAGAGAGGACACATTGTCTGAACCAGGGCTGCAAGCTAATATCTGCACTAATCAATAGAAGCAACTGTTTTTATCTATGTTAATATATTTCAGAATCTAGACTTTTTGTGTGACCTTGGAGAAGAGAACAGGGGCCTGATCTGATTGACTTCAATGATCTTTGGATTAGATTTTTGGGCTTGCCTACACTGGCATGGTACTGCACTGCAACTTTCTTGCTCAGCGGTGTGAAAAAACACCACCCCAAGCCAGTGTTCCCACACATTTTTTCCACCCCTGAGCAGAATTATGTTATGTCATACATCATCTTCATATTGGTGCACATAACACAATTCATGTGGGGATGGGCAAAGGGGTTCTGAATGTGGGAGGGGACTTAGGCTGGGGGCAGAGGGTTGGGATGCAGGAGTGTGAGGGCTCTGGCTGGAAGTGTATGCTCTAGGGTGAGGCTGGGGTTGAGGAGCTCAGGGCTGGATCAGAAGTTTAACGTGCAAGGGCTCTGGCTAGGACTGTGAGCTCTGGGGTGGAGCTAGGCAGAAGGTGGAGTGGGATGGGGCGGGGGGCTCTGGACCACCCTAGCCATAGCAGGATTTGGGCTAGACCAGCCTGTTCTGGCTATGATAGGGGTCTGGTCAGGGCCAGGCAGCCCCAGTCACAGCAGGTTGGAGGGTGGGCTAAGTTGGGGCCATGTGTGGGGGTGGGATGGCCTTCCCCCGGCTGATACAGGTCCGTGCTCTGGATGGCTTCCTGGAACACCTGCATGGTGCTAAATAGGGAGCTGCGTAGCCATGTGGCCATGCAGCTTACAGGGAACTTAGCCCTGAGTACCGGAAGTTACAATGTGGTAAAGTGCTCCTATTAGCTACTCCCCTTGTGGAGGTGGTTTACCTAGGGTGCTGTGAGAGCTCTCTCAGCACTGGTGCCAGGACTACACAGCCACATTAAAACACTTTAAACTTTAAGATGTAGGCAAAAGCCTTTGTTTCTTATAAAAATATGACATTACTTTGTCTTATCTACTTATTGTCAAGTGATGCAACCATGGAACAAGGCTACCTGTCCTTTTGTATGTACAATGCCTAGCCCAATGCAGTCTTGATCATGAGTGGGGTCTCTAGGCAGTGGTGGATTAGCTGGGGGGCCAATGGGGCCATGCATAGGGACCTCAGCCAGTTGGCAGGCTCCAGAAAAATGGGCATTTCTGTGCCCAAACTAACTCCGCCTGCCCCTGCACCTAGCACTACTACTGGGGAGTGGTTCCAGGCACTGGGGCTTGCCCCCCCACGCTTTCCCAACATGCCTGCTGGGGAGTGATGGAAACCACAGTGCCTCAACTCCACTCCCCAGTGGGGAGAGGGGCCTCTATTCTCTGGTCCAGGGTCCCACAAATTCCTAATCTGACGCTGGCTCTGGGCACTATTATAATATAAACTATAAGCAGAAGCAACCAAGTTTAAGTGAAAATAAATCTGTAACTCCAAGTGAGAAAAGCAGGAGGATTAAACATGAAAGCTTCTTCAGGAACTCATCCCCTTTCTGTTTGGCTATACAACACTGATATTCAGTCTATTTTTCTCTGTGTACAGAATAAATGACAATCCAAGCATAAGTGTAAAACCTACTAGTGCAGTCTTTCCAAGTCCAATTTTCTCTTCCTCTTTACTCTATCTCCACCCTCAGGAAAAATCATAAAATCAGCTTCACCTCCACTAACATCTTTATTCCCTTGTTCTCTCTCCGTTCATTCCATACCATTCCATTCATTGTTACTTTTTCTCCACAAATGACTCCATCTCTTTTTTTTTCCACTTACCCTCCTGATTAGCCCCAGATTGCAAAAACAGGTTTAAGGGAGCACAAGTATAGGTTTTATTGTGGCTCTACCAGACTGCCATCTGTTGTATTAGTTTAATCTCTCAGACATTATGCAATAGATTTCATTTATCTTAAACTCAATATTTAGAGTCTGTCAGTGTTCTATGCAATGTTATGACCTGATCCTGCAAGCTGATCTGTACAGGAAGCCTAATGAAGTCAGAAAGGAGGGCAGGAGTCATCTACCTGGGTGGACCAGATAACAGAATCAGGGCCTTATTTTTGTAGAACATCACCATGCAGTATTATCCCCCAAGCCTTAATAGGACTCAATACAACTAATTAGTTGGCAAGTATAGTTTTCACAGGCAATTAACGCTAAAGTTAAGGGTACTTCTTCTGGGTGTAACGGAGAAGAGATATTGGATGATGAATAAGTTAAAATAAGTGAGGCCAGTTGTAGGAGAGAAAATTAAAGATTAATTTGGAGAAAATACATTTGTGAGCTTTTTATTTAATTTTGTAATGAATAGAAAAAAGGGCCTAAGAGGCTTGGGTTAGTTTTCAGTTTTAAATAAATACCCCAATCCTGGAGATCTGTGCAGGCCAGCCCTTGCACTCACAGGGAGTCCCACGGAAGTCAATGAGGCTCTGTATAAGCACTGAGGTCTGCCTGTGTGCATGGAGGATGTCGAATCTTTCATAAATAGAGATTTTTATAGTAAGAGTTAGGAACTTGAGTTGAATAGGTGTTAGGAGACACTATCTGATGAAAAATCTGTGCCTTCAGTTGTTCAAATTTCTGTGTCTTGTAGCATCCTAATCCCAGCAATTTTCCTATTTTGGTGTGTCGTCCAGTAAAATTAGAGAGGCCAAAATGGTTCTTTTGTAAAGGGAGAAAACAAATCTAAACCAACATTTAAAAAATCTTCAGCCCTTCTGTATAAACCATAACAAAACAAGGCACAAGCTTTTACTTTGGAGCACAACTTTAAGAGGCATATAAAAGTGAGGAAAGATTTCTACAGCTATCTGAAAATAGATGATGAACCAATACAAGATACAAGAATGCTACTCTAAGAGAAGGTTCTAACACCACCAGTGCTAAGGTTGTGCTCAGGCCTTAGACAAATTTACAGAGGGATTTAAAAATAGGGAGAGTGATTTTCAACAGAAATCCTGAAATGAAATTGGAGCCATTTGAGGTCTCTCAGGACGGGAGGGTTTTGTACATATATAAGAAACATTCCACACATGGTAGAGTTTGGAAAGCTGGGATTTGGGGGAGCAGTGAGAGAAGAGTTAGGATAGACAGGACAAGAAAGGAAGAAGGTGTGTGACCATTCCTATTTTATTTATAGGGAGATTTTGCCAAAATATTAGCTAATGCAGCAACCAATTACACAGATATTGTAGTGATGGGAACTTGTTTACAGATAAATTACCATCACAAATGATATAAAATATCATTTTATAATGTCAAGGTGTGACCTTGAGTAGATCAAGAGTGACTACAGAGGTCTGGGAGTATGGGTGAAAGAGTTTGGAGTGCAGGTGGTATTCTTTTCAGTCCTTCCTGTCAAAGGGAGGGGCCTGAGGTGCATCCTGGAGGTGAATGCCTGGCTGAGAAGATGGTGTCACCAGGAGGGTTTTGGCTTCCTCGACCACAGGATGCTATTCCAAGAAGGACTGCTAAGCAGGGATGGGATCACCTTTCAAGGAAGGGGAAGACCGTATCTGGGTGCAGATTGGCTAACCTAGTGAGAAGGAATTTAAACTAGGTTCGATGGGGCAGGTGACCAAAGTCCACAGGGAAGTAAAGAACATGGAGACCTGGGAGATGGGTCAGAAATGGGAGGGAACATGGGGTATAATAGCAGAGAAAAATGAGGGACAAGGCAGAACTGGAAGGCAAAATCAAATCAGTATCTTAGATGCCTATATACAAATGCAAGAAGTATGGATAATAAGCAGGAAGAACTTGAAGTGCTAATAAATAAATACAATTATGACATACTTGGTGCCACAGAGACTTGGTGGGATAATACACGATTGGAATATTGGTATAGAAGGGTACAGTTTACTCAGGAAGGATAGGTGGGGAAAAGTGGGAAATGGTGTTGCCTTATATATTAAAAATGTATATACTTGGACTGAGGTGGAAATGGACATAGGAGACAGACGTATTGGGAGTCTCTGGGTTAGGTGAAAAGGGGTAAAAAGCAAGTGTGATGTCATGCTAGGGGTCTACTACAGACCATCTACCCAGGCTGAAGAGGTTGATGAGGCTTTTTAAAAACAACTAACACAATTATCCAAAGTGCAGGATTTGGTGGTGATGGGGGACTTCAACTATCCAGATATATGATGGGAAACTAACACAGTGGGGCACAGTCTATCCAATAAGTTCTTGGACTGCATTGCAGACAATTTATTTCAGAATGTTGAGAAAGCTACTAGGGGGCAAGCTGTTCTAGATTTCATTTTAACAAACAGGGAGGTTTAACAAACAGCAGATTTTAACAAACTGGTTGAGAATTTGAAAGTGGAAGGCAGCTTGAGTGAAAGTGATCATGAAATCACAGAGTTCATGATTCTAAGGAATGGTAGAAGAGAGAACAGAAAAATAGAGAGAATGGATTTCAAGAAGGCAGATTTTGGCAAACTCAAAGAGCTGGTAGGTAAGGTCCCATGGGAAACAAGACTAAGAAGAAAAACAACTGAAGAGAGTTGGCAGTTTTTCAAAGGGACATTATTAAGGGCCCAAAAGCAAGCTATTCTGCTGCGTAGGAAAGACAGAAAGTACGACAAAAGACCACCTTGGTTTAACCAGGAGATCTTGCATGATCTCAAAATCAAAAAGGAGTCCTATAGAAATGCAGGGGCAAGATTAGAAAGGCAAAAGCACAAAACAAGCTCAAACTAGCTACAGACATAAAAGGTAACAAGAAGACATTCTATAAATAAGCTAGAAGCAAGAGGAAGACCAAGGACAGGGTAGGCCCACTGCTCAGTGAGGAGGGAGAAACAATAACAGGAAACTTGAAAATGGCAGAGGTGCTTAAAGCCTTCTTTCTTTCAGTCTTCACCAAGAAGTCTGATGATGAAGGAATGACTACCCATAGTGGGAAGGGGGTAGGTTTAGAAGATAAAAAGAGAACAAGTTAAAAATCATTTAGAAAAGTTAGATGTCTACAAGTCACCAGGACCTAGAAGTGCATTCTAGAGTACTCAAAGAGCTGTTAGAGGAGGTATCTGACCCTTTACCTATCATCTTTGAAAAATCGTGGAATACTGGAGAGATTCCTGAAGACTGCCAAAGGGCAAATATGGTGCCCATCTATAAAAAGGGAAATAAGAACAACCCAGGAAACTACAAACCAGTCAGTTTAACTTCTGTGCCAGGAAAGATAATGGAGCAAGTAATTAAGATATCTGCAAATATCTGGAAGAAAATAAGGTGATAGGTAACAGCCGGCATGGATTTGTAAAGAACAAATCATGTCAAATCAACTGATAGCTTTCTCTGATAGGATAACAAGTCTTGTGGATAAAAGAGAAGCGGTGGACGTGGTATACCTAGACTGTAGTAACGCATCTGATACAGTCTCACATGATCTTCTTATCAATAAACTAGGCAAATACAACTTAGATGGGGTTACTCTAAGGTGAGTGCATAACTGGCTGGACAACCATTCTCAGAGAGTAATTATTAATGGTTCACAATCATGCTGTAAGGGCATAAAAAGTGGGGTTCCGCAGAAGTCTGTTTTGGGGCAGGTTCTGTTTAATATATCCATCAATAATTTAGATATTGGCATAGAGAGTATGTTTATTAAGTTTGCAGATGATACCAAGTTGGGAGAGGTTGCAACTGCTTTGGA
>JANRFK010001605.1:27608126-27626724 GCA_030068395.1 Apalone spinifera | reverse complement strand
TCCGTTAAAAGTATTGCCGCAAAATCATGCCAGTCTAGACGTAGCCATGGTGTTGCCAAGCCATAGTGCATTGCTTCTGCTGTCAATGAGCGAGCTAAAAATATGGACACAATCTGCCAACAGAGGGAGCAAGTGCTTATAAGGTACTTAATGATTTCTTTGTTTCAGTTTTCGCCAAGAAGGTTGGTGATGATTGGGTGCCTCGTATAGTGAATCCTGGAAAATGAGATAGGGTGAGAAGTTAAAATAGGAAAAGACCAAGATAAAAATTACTTAGAAAAGTTAGATGTCTTCAAGTCACTAGGGCTAGATAAAAATGTATCCTAGAATACCCAAGGAGCTGATTGAGGAGATATGAGAGCCATTAGCTATCATCTTTGAAAAGTGATGGAAGACTAGAGAGATTCTAGAAGACTGGAAAAGGGCAAATATAGTGCCCTTGTGTGACGACGCGTTCGGGTTCTCCTGTCTCCTGCACCCCCGTAATGGCACGGACAGACTCCACCAGCCAGTAGAATAGAGGGAGTTTATTGCTTCTCCAGGATACAGCACAGCATAGATGCAATCCAATCACAGGGCCAGGCCCAGGATGCCTCAGCCCCCCTTGAGATGGGGTGGGGGGACTGGGCCCTCAAATCCCAGGCCCTGGCTCGGCTGCTTCCTCCATGATATCCAGCCAGAAACTCAACTAACTCACTTTCAGCCCTGCCCCCAGCCAGGGCAGCATTCCCCCTTCCTTTGTCTCTCTCCCTGTGGGGTAGCTGGTCAGACAGGTTTGGGGGTTGTTTGCATACTGACTCAGCAGCTGTCCTGCTGGGCCGTGCTGCAGACAGCAGCCAGTGGAGGCCACTCACAGCCCACTGCCCAGCACAGCAACCAGCCAGGTACCCCCACTACGTCACACCTTGTAAAAAGGGAAATAAGAACAACTTCGCTGTGTCTACACTGGCGCGATCTTGTGCAAAAGCGGCCTCTCTAGCGCAAAAACTTGCTGCCTGTCTACACTGGCCACGTGTTCTTGTGCATAAAATCAGGGCTATTGTATAAAATCAGGGCTTCTTGCGTGAGATGTTCTATTGTATAAAATCAGGGCTTCTTGTGTGAGAACTCTGATGCTCCCGCTCAGGAATAAGCCCTCTTGTGCAAGAGCTCTTCCAGAAGAGGCGAGTGTAAACAGGCAACATGAATTTCTTGTGCAAGAAAGCCCTATGGTTTAAATAGCCATCAGAGTTTTCTTGCGCAAGAGAGCGTCTACACTGGCATGGATGCTCTTGCGCAAAAGCATATGCCAGTGTAGACGCTCACTTCTGGAAGAGTTTTTGCAGAAGAACTCTTCCGCAAAAGAGTTTTTGCATGAGAACGCGCCAGTGTAGATGTAGCCCTCTAGACAGCTTAACTTCTGTGCCAGGAAAGATAATGGAGGAAATAATTAAGGAATCCATTTGCAAACATTTGGAAGATAATGAGGCAATAAGTAACAGTCAGCATGGATTTGTAAACAGAAAATCATATCAAACCTGATAGTTTTGTTTGATAGGATAACAATCCTTGTGGATAAGGGGGAAACAGCAGAAGTGGTATACCAGACTTTAGTAAGGAATTTGATACACTCTCACATGACTTTGTAGCCAAGAAGGCTAATGGCATATTAGGGTGCATTGGGAGGAGCATTTCCAGCAGATCTAGAGAAGTTATTAATTGGAAAGGGTCCAGCAGAGGGCAAACAAAATGATTAGGGGCTGGAGCATATGACTTATGAGGAGAGGCTGAGGGAGTTGGGTCTGTTTACTCTGCAGAAGCGAAGAGTGAGGGGGGATTTGATAGCAGCCTTCAACTTCCTGAAGGGAGGTTCCAAAGAGGATGGAGAGAGGCTGTTCTCAGTAGTGACAGATGGCAGAACAAGGAGCAATGGTCTCAAGCTGTGGTGGGAGAGGTCCAGGTTGGATATTAGGAAAAATTAGTTCACTAGGAGGGTAGTGAAGCACTGGAATGGGTTACCTAGGGAAGTAGTGGAGTCTCCATCCCTAGAGATGTTTAAGTCTTGGCTTGACTGAGCCCTGGCTGGGTTGATTTAGTTGGGATTGGTCCTGCCTAGAGCAGGGGGCTGGACTTGATGATCTTCTGAGGTCTCTTCCAGCTCTATGCTTCTATGATTCTATGAGAGGCTAAGGAATTTGGGCTTATTTAGTCTACAGAAGAGAAGAGTGAGGGGTGATTTGATAGCAGCCTTCAACTTCCTGAAGGGAGGTTCTAAAGAGGATGGAGATAAGTTGTTCTCAGTAGTCATGGATGGCAGATCGAGGAGCAATGGTCTCAAGTTACAATGGGGGAGGTCTAGGTTGGATATTAGGAAAAACTATTTCACTAGGAGGGTGGTGAAGCACTGGAATGGGTTACTTAGGGAAGTAGTGGAATGTCCTAGAGGTTTTTAAAGTCTCTACTTGACAAAGTCCTGGCTGGGATGATTTAGTTGGGATTGGTCCTGCTTTGGACATGGGGCTGGACTCTATGACCTCTTGAGGTCTCTTCCAGCCCTATAATTCTATGAGTCTATGACCTTCTTATAAATAAGCTAGGGAAATACAATCTAGATGGAGTGACTATTAGGTGGGGGCATAATTGGTTGGATAAACATTCCCAGAGAGCAGTTATCAATGGTTCACAGTCATACTGAAAGGGCATAACAAGTGGGGTTTCACAAGGATCTATTTTGGGACTGGTTTGGGGACCGGTGCTTTGGAGGATAGGATTAAAATTCAAAATTACCTGGACAAACTGGAGAAATGGTCTGAGATAAACATGATGAAATTCAACAAGGACAAATGCAAAGTACTCCACTTAGGAAGAAACAGTTCTTCTCACACATGCAAAATAGGAAATGACTGTCTAGGAAGCAGTACTGAGAAAGGGATCTAGGAGTTATAGTGGACCACAAGCTAAATGTGAGTCAACAGTGTGATACTGTTGCAAAAAAACAAATATCAATCTAGGGTATTGTGATGGGGTGGATCAGGCCCCAAAACCCCGTGCTGGAGACTTGTGGCCTTGGCACACACACCCCAGAGAGACTATAGAGAAGTACTTTAAGCAGGCTAAAGTGGCTACAAAGAAAGTGGCCAATCAGAGGCCAGGAAGTCCCTATAAAAGGAACCAGGGAATAGAGCAGCAATCAAGTTTCTCTGGAGACCTCCAAATAGGAAGACTGTGTGATTGACTGACTGAAGGAGTGGCAGCACCATGGATAGCTCTATGTGGGGAGCTTATTGAAGACTGATGAAAGGGCAAAGGAGAGGAAGCCCTGGAGGCACCTTTCTCTGCCAGGATGGGGAATAGACTTAGGGATACTACAGAAGGCACTGAGATGAATCCATGTTAGGTGTATACTCTGGAAGGGATTTGGCTGGTTTGCCCACAAGGTGTGTATCCCTTGGTCGGAGAGCTAAGATGCTTGAACAGAGAGTGTGCAGACACACACACTGTACCAGAGGGGAGTGCTGCCCCATTAAAGAAGTTTTTATAGGTGTGTTGTAAGCAAGACTGGTCCTGCCATGAGTACAGGTGACTGGACTTGATGACCTCTTGAGGTCCCTTCCTGTTCTAGTATTTTATTATTCTAAGACATGAAAAGTCATTCTTCCACTCTACTTTGTTCTGATTAGGCCTCAACTGGACTACTGTGTTCAGTTCTGAGTGCCACATTTCAGGAAAGATGTGGACAAGTTGGAGAAGGCCCAGAGAAGAGCAACAAAAAATGATTAAAGGTCAAGAAAACATGACCTATGAGGGAAGATTGAAATAATTGGGTTTGCTTAGTCTAGAAAAGAGAAGACTGAGAGGAGGCATAATCACAACTTTCAAGTACCTAAAAAGTTGTTATAAGGAGGAGGGAGAAAAATTATTCTCCTTACCTTATGAGGATGGGATAAGAATCAATGGGCTTAAATTTCATGGGACATTAGGAAAAACTTCCTATCTGTCAGGGTGGTTAAACACTGGAATAAATTGCCTATGGAAGTTGTGGAATCTCCATCATTGCAGATATTTAAGAGCAGCTTAGATAAATATTAACAAGGATGATCTATAGTGCTTGGTCCTGCTGTGAGTGCTGGGGACTGGACTCTATGACCTTTCGAGGTTGCTTTCAGTTTTAGTGTTCAATGATTCTAAGTGTAAACATGCTTTGGTGACTTCTGCATGTGGATATTAGTTTCCACAATAAAACTCGGTAGTGTACACTTACCCTTAGTCCGTTACTCAATTTTCTTCATGACCTAAGTGCAATCTGAAGCCAGTTGTCCTGCGATAAAAGGTTAATGTATTAACGCAATGCACCAGTGCTGTGGAGAATACTCCCCTATATAGTAGGAATTCTTATTATTGGTACTCAGTGACATTGTTCAATACAGTGAGGCGAGGATCCATTGTTACTAGATGAGTTATAAGACCTCAGTATTCTCCCTTAGTAACTATATTTTTTCTAAAATAGCTGAGCAACGAGACTACATTAAGAACTTGCTACATACTCACTTCAGGCTCAAGGATGGGTAGGAATGGTATCCCTAGCCTCTGTTTCTCTGGAGGTGGGTGACAGGGGAGGGATCACATGAGGATTACCTGTGGTGATCCCTCCCTCTGGGGCATCTAGTATTGGCCACTGTCAACATACAGGATAGATGGACCTTTGGTCTGACCCAGTATGGCCGTTCTTATGTTTTTATGTTATGTTCTTATAGAGTCTACTCAGCAGCTAAGAGGCTGGTGTTCCTGGTTAATTGGCTATCCAAGGACTGCTCACAGTCCTGCCTAGGATCTATTCAGCTAAGCTGGAAATAGCTCATAAAAGGGATATATCTTCACACACTACGTAGGGTAGCGTGATGGGGCTGCTCTGTACCCTGCTCTGGCCCTACAAGGGTTAAAACTAGTCTACGGAGGCTGAGTGGTAGGCAGCCACAGGTTGGGTTGTAGATAATTAGGGCCCAGCTGGAGCTGAATTAATAGGGGCTCCTGGAGAAGAGGAGTACACTTTTGCTCCAGGGAAGATACAGAGGCTTCCTGGAAAAGGCAGGAAGATCTGGGGGCTTTGGCCAGGCAAACTCCCAGTCTGAGGCCTTGCTCTAAATGCCTGAGAGTACTAGGGCTGTGGGGAGGCAGCCAGGAAAGTAGAAGGCAGCAGGTCCACACCCCGTTGCCAATGATGAATGGCCATTTCAGACTGCATTTTTCCCCTGAGGCACAGGCTAGCTGCTGACTAGCAGTGGGTCACTGAGGCAAGGCGAGTATAGGGGATTTGGGGCTCCCTAGGAGGAGAGGACCCCACTGTGAGAGAAGGGCACTGTGGGCCAGAGGTACCTGGGGCCTGCAGTAACTCAGAGGATAGGTAACTGAGGGTGAGACACTGGCCAGCAGAGGGCATTCCAAGGCTGAAAAGCAATTCCCAAGGAGACCAGCAGGAGGTGCCGCTGTGGTGAGGCATGAGGGAAGAAGGGAGGAGCAGCAGCAGCACCATTGTCAGCACTAGTACTAACACTGTGTGTGCGTGGATTTGAGAGCAGAAACAGTGTTGGCTTGTCCAGAGTCCTTGCTAGGCCCTCTGCATACTGGCATAGTGATTTATAAAGTCTCAACCTTACACTGCATACCAGAGTAATTTCAATCTTATTTCTATCCTAAGACACTTGCTGGCTGCGTCTAAACTGGCCAGATTTTGTGCAAAAGCAGTTGCTTTTGCGCAAAAACATGCCAGCTGTCTACACTGGCCACTTGAATTTGCGCATGAGCACTGACTTTGTAATGTACAAAATCAGTGCTTCTTGCGCAAATACTTTCATGCTCCTGCTCAGGGATAAGCCCTCGTGCACAAGAATACTTGCACAAGAGGGCCAGTGTAGACAGGCACCTTAATGTTTTGCGCAAGAAAGCCCGATGGCTAAAATGGCCATCAGAGCTTTCCTGTGCAAAATCGCGTCTATACTGGCCACGGATGCTTTTGCGCAAAAGCACTTTTTGTGTGAAAGCATCCGTGCCAATCTAGACGCTCTTTTGAGGAAATACTTTTAATGGAAAAACTTTTCCGTTAAAAGTATTTCCGCAAAATCATGCCAGTCTAGACATAGCTGCTGTGTTTTACAATGGTCATTTCATAGACCCTGTGGTATGGTAGGAAAACAGATTGTATTAAAAAAGAAGCAGAATTGAGTCATTCCTATACAGGGCTTGAAGCTGAGAACATCAAATTTAAACCTTAACTCTGTCATGACTCCTTCTGTGGTCTTGAACAAAACATTTAACCACTTATTGCCTCAGTTTCCCTATTTATAAAATCAGAAGAATAATAATCAGAATGCTTGCCTCAATCCACTCCGTGAAGTAGGTTTAATTCATTAATACTGTATGTGGATGAGCGAAAACTGGACATCTTCAGAAAGAAGATGCTGAAGAAGGGAAAAATATGAATACATGAAAACTTCTGCAACTTCCATTAAAAAAAACCACAATCCTGATAATTAATAGGTAAAATTCTATTGTCCATGAAAAATAAGTCTTTTTTAAAAAAGTGTGAAAATCAGTAATAAAATACTGTTAAAGTTGTTTAGTTTCTTAATAAGCTAATCTTGACAAATGGCTATATCAGGGACAGCTGTTTTATAAACCTTACCCCAATGTCATTCATTCTTTGGTTTTATTATTTGGATTAGGAAACAAATTAAAAACAAGACAAACTACCTGAAAACCCGACAACAAAAAACATTTAAACTTGAATTTTTAAAAAATAAACAGGTGCATTTGGAATTTAGGCTACGTCTACACTGCACATTTATTTCGGAATAAGCTATTCCAGAAGATATCTTCCAAAATAGCTTATTTCAAAATAGCGTGTCTACACACAAAATGTACATCAAAATAGTGCTTAACTATTTCAAAATGGAGCATCCACACTGACTGGATGCTCACTCGCATTTAAGGCCAGCTGGAACCAGCTCAGGCACGGTATCAGGTCAGCAATTACTTCATGTGGCTGCTGCTTGAGGCTATCTGAGCCTTTTGCTTAAAGAGACCCCACTGTATAGCAGTGTGTCAGGCTTTTTCTCTTTGCTTATCTCCTTGAGGGACAGTAAAACCTTTTCAACTGCCTGCTGTGTTTGCCCTTTTGGACACCTTAGCTTGCCTGATATGAAGCTGAAGTTGCCTCTGAGCAGTCTACAGCTATTGCAGCACAAGTCATGCAGCAGTTTCTGCAGGTTGCCTCCTAGACCTTGCAGGAACCCAACCCCCAGCTCCGCTGAGAGACCCTCCTTGGATCTCTGCGGACATGGCTTATGCTACTAAATCCTGCCCGCCCTCCCCTGGACACTGTGCCCCACCGCCTCTGGCGTCTGGACACCAATGCAGACTGGTGGGACCGGATTGTCATGGAGTGGTGGGGAGACCAGCAATAGCTCCATAATTTCATAGATGAGGAAGGACGTGTTTCTGGAGCTTTGTGAGTGGCTCATCCCTGTCGTCAGGTGACGGGAAATTCATATGAGACCTGCCATCCCCCTCCAGAAGCATGTCTCCATCGCCCTTTGGAAGCTCGCCATGCTGGATAGCTACCGATTTGTCAGGTACCAGTTTGGCATGGGGAGAGCGACTGTCAGGGATTTGCTCATGCAGGTTTGGTGCTCTCAGGCTATTGTCCCAGGAGGGGGATGGACAGCAGGAATGGGGTTCCCTAGGGAAAAAGAGGGTGGGATGGTGGTGCAAGCCCTCTCCCTAGGATGTTTTTTCAGTCCTGCCCTCACAAAGCCCTGTTAGGGGTTGGGGTGAGTGGGGGTGTTGCTCCTGGTGAGGCAGGGAGGGGGACCAGGAGGGTGAACTGGGGGACCACCCAGGGGCCCTGGCACCCCTGTGAATTTTTGTTTCTTTGCCTGTGTCTACACTACAAAGAAAAGTTGGAAAAAGATACGCAAATTTCAAATTGCAATTAGCATATCTTTTTGTTTTTCTTCCAAAAGAGGCTTTTCCAACATTTGGCCTGTCTACTCAGGGCCAAATATTGGAAAAAACCCTCTTTCAGAACATCCCTTCTTCCTCATAGAATGAGGTTTACAGGGATGCCGAAAAAATGTGTCTGCTTTTCCAAAATATTTTTCTCCTTCAGCAGGTGGTCAGGGCCATCAATACCATCCTGCTGTGCAGGATCATCTGCCTTGGTGACATGGACGCCATTATCACCAGATTTGCCAACATGGGCTTCCTCAACTTCGCAGGGGAGGGAGGGCTACTGACGGCACCCACATCCCCATCTGGGCCCCTGACCACTGGGCATCTCTCTATATCAACCAGAAGGGATACTTTTCAATGGTCCTGAAGGCTGTCACAGACCACTGGGGCCAGAGTTCACAGACATCTAAGTTGGGTGGTCAGAGAAGGCACACAAGGAATATGTCTTTAGGAACTCTAGTGTGTTCCAGAAGCTGCACACCGGAACTTTTTTCCCTGACCGCACCATCAGGGTCGGGGATGTGAATATGCCCATCTGCGTGGTGGAGGATGCGGCCTACCCTCTCATGCCTTGGCTCATGAAGCCATACACCAGCCACCTCAACCCTTCTCGGGAATGTTACAATGCCAGGCTCAGCAGGGCCCACATGATCGTTGAGGGTGCCTTTGGCCATTTGAAGGTGCATTTCAGATGCCTCCTCATCGGGCCGGACCTCGGGGAGCACAACATCCCACATGTGGTGGCTGAGTGTTGTGTGTTCCACCATGTGTGTGTGTGGAAGGGGGAGGCATTCCTTCCAGGATGGAGGGGCGAAAGCTGACTGCATCGGCAGGGCCTTCAAACAGCCATGCACTGCTGCCATCCAGCAGGCCCATCAGGGGGCCATGCACATCCAGGAGTCCCTGAGTGAGAGTTTCTCCCTGCGGGCTCAGTAACAGTCTTCTCTGAGCCACTCCACTAAGGACTTCTGCTTCATCCCCTCTGCCTTTGCCTTCAACAACCCCTCCCTTCCTTCTTCCCCCTTCTCCCCCTTCCCTCCTGACATAATAAACAAAAATTTTGTTTTTGAAAAACTAAAAACTCTGTCTTTTTTATTTGGGGTCAAAGAAACTGGGGAGTGACTGGGGAAAGAACTGGGGAGAGGGGAGGAGAGAACCTTGGAGGTGGGAGGAAGGAGTTAGAAGGAGTAAGGGGTGAGGAGAGACTCAGGGATGGGGCTGGGAGTGGCACCTGGCTGTGGTGATCCCACTGCCACAAGTGTGGGGTCCATGGTGGCCACGGGGTGGGAGGGTGTTGGGGGAGGAGTGGAAGAGGTACTGAAAGTGGGAGTGGGAAGAGGAGCTACAGTGAGAGCAGGAGTGGGAGCAGAAGCAGGAGCAGGAGTCATGCTGACAACAAGGGAGAGACTGGGGGAAAGAACCTGGGAGAGGGGAGGAGGGGCGAGGAGAGGATCATGGCTGGGGCTGAGAGTGGCACCTGGCTCTGCTGATCCCACCACCACAGGTGCAGGGGCCTTGGCAGCCACGGCGGGAGGGAGGGCGTAGGGGGAAAAGCAGGAGGGGAAACGGGAGAGGGAGTGGGAGGAGGAGCTAGAGCAATGGCAGGAGTGGGAGCAGTAGCAGGAGCAGGCATCATGCTGACAACGAGGGAGTACACTTCTGCACACATGGGGTATGTCTAGACTACATGGCACCTCCCACCCTGTTGCCAGAGCCATGTAGATTAGTTTACTAGACATACCCAAATGGCATACGAGGCATACCGGGGCAGTCGACAAATGCCTTTGATGTCGACCACGGAGCATCCAGACTACTGCGCTGTGCCGCCAAACAGCTGATCGGCTCAGCGCAGCAGCCATTTTAATTTAAATGAAGCAGCAATTATTTAAATCGCCACTTCATTTGGGTATGTCTAGTAAACTAATCTACATGGCTCTGGCGACAGAGCCATGTAGTCTAGACATACCCATGGAGTGGCCCTGCTCTAGCAGTTCCCACCAGGTGTCTCACTGCAGCTGGATGTCCTCCTGGAGCCTGCAGTTGATAATATGCTCCAGGGACTGGAATGCTGTGAGTTGATTCCTCTGGAACTCATCCATGGATCTCCAGAGATCGGATTGTGGAGGCTGTCCCGGGTGGTGTTGACTGCCCCTCTCTCGCAGCTGGTCCAGCTGTGGAGAATAAAGAGAGATGGTCAGTCATTCCAGGGGACACTGTGCCTGAAGCTTTGCCCTCATCTGTGAGCCAAAAGCAACAGGTCTTGGCTCAGTTGAAGGTGACGTTCTTGGAGCAAGGCCATGTGTGCTCTGCCCAGTGAACACATTCCTACAGAGGCCCAGATGTCCCCGGGAGTGGGTGCTGCCCCGAGAGTCTGGGCATGCCTGTGTGCTGTGTGCGGGACTGCTGAGTGTGTGTGTGTGTGTGTGTGTGTGTGTATCGATGTTCCCAGCCTCCTTCTAGAAGTGGCTTGTGGAGGGAGGGTGTCCCACTCTGGAGTCACGAGCATGGCAGGCCTCTCCAGACATGCTGTGGCCAATAGTACATGGGTCCTCTGTGGTAGCCTCCTGGGGTTGTGTGGCCAGGAGTAGTGTGACACACGCTCCCATGTGCACAGGCTGCTGCGCGATCCCCAGGCTGCCAGGAGTGCCCAGCTACCCTTCGCTGCCCACCCTCTCCGTGTAGGGAATGTGATGGCACTCACGTGATATTCCTTCCCCAGCCTCGGACGATGCCTGGGACACGTCCACAGGGAGGTGCTCCAGGGTCAGGAGGGTGCTGGTGCTGGTGCTGGCCTTGTCTGGCTCTTCCAACACTTTCTCCTCCTCGTCATCTCTCCCCTCCGCAAGAATGACAACGGGGGTCTCGAGCCCAGAGTCCACAACCAGGGAGGGTGAAGGGACTGCCCCAGCCCCCAGGATGCTGTCCAACTCTTTAAGATAAAGGCAGGTGTGGGTTCTGCCCTGGAGTGGGAACTGCCCTCCCTGGTCCTGGCATATGTCTAGCGGAGCTCATTTACTTTCATTCGTGCCTGCTCATAAGTGTGGATGTGCTCCTTGTTGACTAGACTCTTGGTCATCCGGCCATAGATGTCCGCATTCCTGCATCTGGTGCAGAGATCCTGGAGGTTGGTGTCATCACCCTAAACCTCAGTAAGGTCCAGACCAGGAAGGTGCATGTCTTTTAGGCCCCTGGCAGGCTCCTGGCTGTCTGACTACTTCCTGGGAGCAGTGGAGCACTGTATAGGAGCAGCAGACTGGCTCATTTTGGGGGAAAAGTGAGGCAGGCACAGCTGCAGGGTGGCTCAGGGCTGTCAGGGCCTCCTGCATACCACAAGCCCTTTCTGCTGAGGCTGAAGCTTTAAGGGCTCCAGAAAAGGGGTGGAAGGGAAACAGAGTTTGGTTGAGTGTGGACAGAGCAGCCAGCAGGGCACCCTGGGAAGGGCTGGAGACCCCTTATTTCGAAATAATAGCTGCTGCCCTGTTTACACAGTCCCTATTCTGAAATATCTATTTCGGAATAGATGTTATTCTTCTTAGAATTAGGTTTACAGAAGTTGGAATAAGCCATCCATTATTTTGAAATTATTTCAAAATAATGGAATTACTGTGTAGACACTTGCATAGTTATTTTGGAATAATGGCCATTATTCTGGAATAATGGCCGTTATTCCAAAAAGGTTGGCTGTGTAGATACACCCTTATGTACTATTATAATATTAATGAATCAAGACATTAAATAGCTATATCTAGAGACAAATACACACTGAAGGGAAATACTTTGTGTTTGTAATTAACTATTGCTTATACCTGTTGTTTGAAAACAGAGTGTAAGTGTTTTATAGTAGCAACATAGCTGAAACTTCATCCTCTTATCTGGTGTACTCTTGTATCTCTCTTACTGCAGGGGCGGGTGGAAAGCTTCCCAAACAATGGAACCATAGCTAATGAGAGGCATCCAGAGAAGGTGACTTTGTGTCAGCTCTTTGTAGTCTATCTGAGAAGGGAGTTTAGAGCCAGGCTTGAAGAAAGCCATTAAGCACAATTCTGCATTGCTCTATGACCTCTGTATGGTATCAAAGCAGCATGAAGCTGAAACATTTAGCCATCTTGTCATATTCCTGGTGTAGGGGGACTTTCCTGAGCGGCATGACCTGCAAAAAAGGACAACTTCATTGTGCCAGAATACAGGGAAGTGAAAAGCGCCCACATTTCCCACAATGCTGCTCTCCCACAAAGTCTCCACATTTCAGATCATGCTCCAAGAAGTCTTGTCTCTTGCTATGCCCATAATATATCCAGCAGCCCTAACTGTGGTTTATTGTGGAATCCCATCTCTGGAGATATTTAAGAGTAGGTTAGATAAATGTCTATCAGAGATGGTCTAGACAGTATTTGGTCCTGCCATGGGGGCAGGGGACTGGACATGATGAACTCTCGAGATCCCTTCCAGTCCTAGTATTCTATGATTCTATGAACTTCTGAAGAAGACAGTTTCCTGGGGTCATGGCATCCACATGGATCAGCCTTGTGTCCTTTTCACAGCTTGACATGGGTGCTGTCCTTCACAACTTCCACTAAGCGCCTAGCATGCAGTCTGTTTGGGGGGGGGGGTGCTAGTCATATCCACAAATAGTGAAAAGCTGATATGTAGGTAAATACAGGCTTTTGCACAGGTGAAGTTAGAAGAACAGTAAACAAGACATCAAAGCTGCTGACTTAGTTGGCAGCTCTGATGCTGATCTGAATCAAGCCTGGTAAAAGTCCATTCAAACTTTTAAAGAGAAAAAAGACTCATTATTTTGGCCACAGGCAATGGCACAAATACAAGTATTTAATATGGCGAGTGACAAATAGCTTATATCCGAACACATCTAACTTCTAGACCTACCAGTGAGGAGGATTTAAGCATGGCTTAATGGTCAGCACGGACTGGGAAGGACAGAGGCTGTGCAGAAAAATCTCATGGTGGTGGAAACAAACATTTCCAGTCCCACTGTAACAGAAATTGCTGACAGTTAAAGAAGGATTACAAGGTTTTTTAGCCCCATGTGCAAGCCGTCTAGTAACAGGTATTATATGCAAGTCCCTTTATTCTATCCAAAAAATGCCACTTCAAGCACAATCAGTGAACTCAATTGGTCAGAACAAAAGGATGCAGGATAACAAACTGCACAACACATTTGGAGTCACATCAATATTGCAAATTACAAAGCAAATTAAAGCCCAGCTTTTTGAGAGAGCTAAGAATATGTGCTTGGACTTGCTGTTTTAGCTTGGCAGTAATAAAGGCTGCTAGGTTAAAGAGGGGGCCTTGTAATTAAGAGCTGACTTTTTAGGCACCCTGGCTGAGAAAGATAGGCCAGATTGCTGCCTCCTATGCTGAATGGAAACCACCTGTGAAAAGGGTGGAACTAATGGGTTTTGATGCTTCTTGTTTTAATTTTGGATCTTACAACTGGCAGCAAATGGATGGGGAACAAATGGTCGCTGTACTTACATAAAAAGGCAAGAGTGGGATCATGTAGGGTTAAGTTTCATCAGCCTTGCTGACTCATGATTTTTATCATGAGACTCACGATATTTGATGTTTTTCTCTTAAAGCCTCCGCTCCTGGGGTCATAGGAGTATGCAGGAATCGCAGCTTGAATCTCAAATAATTCAATTTCTAGCCCTCATGGTTGCAGACTAAATCTTGGAAACAGGAACCCTCAAACAGTCAGATGAAAAAGGACACTAAAAATGTCTTGATTCTTAAAAGGCTTTAAAAAAGCTTTTTCAAAGACAATCATAATTTGTTGGGGCCGTGACTCCTGAGTTTTAAATGCCTATTTTTGGCAATGCTGCTCTCCTACCTGCATAAGGGATAGCCAGAAATGCAACTCCTGTATGCACAGCTAGGGAGCTGCTACCAAGTTGCTCCTCACCCAGGAGATAGTTGCCAGAAAGTGCATGGAGAATGGGTGGTGAAGAGTACAGCCTTGGCCAGGAGCAAGTCAGCAGGTTTGTGATGGAGAGGAGATGACACATATGCCACAATTCATGAGGAATACCACCTAATTCGATTTAGGGCTTTATTCCGGAATCCCATTTCACTGCCGCGTGTAGACGTGGGCAGTTACTTCGGGCTAGTCAATTTCTAAAAATGGTGACCGGCCGGGAACATGTCAATCAAGCGCAGGATATTTAAATCCCGGGCTTGATTTGCAATTCTGATCGCCCACATTAGCCTCCCTAGATCGATCTAGGGGGCTAGTGTAGACGTACCCTAACTTGTAAATCTTACAAGATAAGACATGGTGAGGCAAAGATCCCCCTGCCTGCTTCATGCAATAGAACCTCAAGGGCATGCTCTGAAATCACAGAAGTAAAAGATATTTTGAGGCATCTAAGAATGGCCTCATTTTTAACGAATGTTAAAAATTAAGGCAAAATAATCCTGACCTTCTGTACTGACACTCCTATGTTTATTATTCTTGATAATTTATCAAGTTTCCAGAAGTGTATTAGATACAAAGACTTAGAATAAGATGTAATGGCCACCTATAAACTCTTCATACTATGACCATGATCATTTCCCAGACATATAATCTGAAATCAGCAGCTTTCAAACAGGAAAGATATTTATCCATGGAAGAATACATTCTTGGAGAGGCAGAGAACATATGCAAAAGATTAAGCATATATTTTGAAATAACATTTCTCTATATCCAACTAGTGTTAGGATAGAATGGCAGTATCCTCGACTCAAATGGAAAGAAACTTTTAAGTACATATAGAAATTTTGTTTGATAAGGTGCAGCAGCATTCTGTGGATATGAGAGATTGGTGACTAATTCTGTTTTCCCTTTCTTTGTCCATATTTTCAGGTTCACCAAAAGGATAGTAGGAAGTGAAGAGCATATGCTAGGTCAGGGGTGTGCAATAATTTTTAATTGGGGGTTATGCCAAGATTTTGGGAAGTGTACAAGGGCTGACTTCTGTGGAGGAGGCATGGGGTCTGGGACAGTGGGTGGGGTGTAGAAAGGAGCGTGGGATAGAGGACTGGGGTGCAGGAGGGAGTGTGGGAGCTGAGAGGGAGTTTGGATGAAGGAGGGGGTTATGATCTGGAGCATGGGCTTGGGGTGCAGGGTCCAGCAGGGGTTATGGGTTCAGGAAAGGGGGAGAGGTGTAGGAGAGGGTGCAGGGTTTGGGAGGGAGTTGTGACTTGGGAGAAAGGGGAAAAGGGGTGCAAAGGGTTTGGATAGTTACATGGGGCAGGTAACTGGGGTGCAGTGTCAGGGAAGGGTATGGGTGCAGGAGAGAATTCTGGCCTAGGGGAGGGGTGTAGGAGGGAGTGTAGACATAGCCTGAGGGTCCCTTGAGTAGAGTTGGCTGAGATACAGTTTTCCCATCTAGTGAGAATTTTCAAGAACCTGAAACTTTGTCATCCTGAATAAGAACATAAAGTCAAAATTTCCAGTTTTCATGAACCAAAAATTCAAAAATATCAGACAGTAGCAAATGTTTCATGTCAATTTTTTTTACTATAAAGTAAATTAAATTCCTAAACAAAAACTAATTTTGGTCTGACAAACTTTTTAACTAAAATCTCATTTTGGAATGTTTTAACAATTTAAATTTAAAACAAATGCAAAAATGAATTCATCAAAAAAAATCACTTGTATCAATTGTTTGCCGCAAACAGTTTTGGTCTTGATGAACTGGCATTTTTTGATGAAAAAACACCTAATCAAAAAATTCCTGACTTGCTCTACATTGAATACATCCCATAGCAACTATGCTGCTCTTACAGGAGTGAATACTAGAACTGCAGACTTTTGTGCCAATAAAAAGGTCAACATAAAAAAGCTGACACAAACTGAAGCTGCACTAGAAATCAATCTCTTCGTACATAACTTGAAAGATAATAGCTAGATCTGGCAATCCAGAATAATAACATCTGGACAGAACACTTTTAAGACTTCCACAAATTCACCTTTTACTCCTCCCATAAAACTCACTTACCTTAGGGAAACACCATTCCACCATAAAATTATGCTTGAAAACATTTCTCTTGTGTGGTCCTCATTTTGAACAATTTTGCTCATTTTAGTTTGAAGTCATCTCTATGTCCCACAAAAATGTGGTGTCCACTCGCTTTAATTGTTGAAAGCTGGTTGCATAAAAATATAAAGGATCATAAATTGGGTCAGAGAAAGATTATTTATACTGAAAGATATTTATATCTCACAGGCTAAGTTTCCTGCATACATAAAGTTTCTCTCTCATTTTGAGTTTCTGTCAAATATTGGGACTTGGAGAGCTGAAAGATATTTGCCAGACAGTGGTCTGAGCCCAAAGGCCCCCTGAGCCCAAAGGCCCCCTGGAGAACTCAGGGGTCTGCCACACCTATGCTTGGTAAAGAGCAGTGGAGAGGTCCTCTAAGCAGGCTAGAGTGGCTGCATGGGAAGCATCTAATCAGGGCCCAGGAGAACCATATAAAAAGGAGTATCAGAACAGAGCAGGGGAGAGTATTAGTAAGAGGTGTTGCTATTGTGTAGCTGGAGGAAAAGGACTGCAATACAGCAAAACTTGGTGAGGGCAGGGACTGGGGGAGCAAGAGACTTGTGATCAGCTGCTTGGATTGTGTGAAGTCCAAGTATGGGGAGAGCCCCAGAAGAATAGACTCTTCAAGGGGCAAGCTCTGGGGATACAGCCCTATACCAAGGCTGAGATTATTTAAAGATAGAGCCCCAGATGGGTCTAAAAAAACTGCCTGAGAAACCACTGAATGGGGTCCCCAGAGAATACAGAATGCTGACACATAGCCAGAGGGGATGCTCATGTGGGATGGGTGTTGACCCTGTCACAGTGTTCTTCTATCTATCTATCTATTTTAGGTACTGATACAGATAAAGTTGCCAACCCTTCAGGCCTGGCATGGAGTTTGCTGGAGTCAGCATCAATCTCCTAGGCTATGTCTATACTGCAACACTATTTTGAGATACTGGAGTATCCCAAAATAGCTATACCCGTTATTTCAGGCTTGCTATTCCAACGTCCCTGAAAACCTCATTCCATTAGAAATAAGGAACATTTTGGAATAGCAGGTTATTTTGAAATTTGGTGCTGTGTAGACATAGTGCCAAATGATGAAATAAGCTATTTCGAAACATTGAAATAAGATATGCAATTTGTGTAGCTCAAATTGCTTATCTAATTTTGAGCTATGGTGCAGTGTAGATGAACCCCAAATGACTATTGAAATCATTCCTGGAGATTTTAATAGGATATTTTAAGAAAAAAACAGTGTGCCATAAGGAGACACCATGGCTAAGCTGGCTGAAGCCCCTACCTAATAAACAGGCGATTGTGGGTTCAACTCCCAGTGCTGCCTAACCAGTATATTTCTTTAATCTACAAAAAAGCAGAGTGAGGGGGGATTTGATAGCAGCCTTCAACTGCCTGAAGGGAGGTTCCAAAGAGGATAGAGAGAGGCTGTTCTAAGTGGTAACAAATAGCAGAATGAGGAGCAATGGTCTCAAGTTGCAGTGGGAGAGGTCTAGATTGGGTAGTAGGAAAAAGCTATTTTCCCAGGAGGGTGGTGAAGCACTGGAATGGGTTACTTAAAGGGCGGTAGAATCTCCATCCCTGGAGATATTTAAGACCCAGCTTGACAAAACCCTGGCTGGGTTGATTTAGTTGGGATTGGTCCTGCTTTGGGCAGCGGGCTGGACTTGATGGCCTCCTGAGGTCTCTTCCAGCTCTATGATTCTGTGATAATTGCACTATTTTGATCTTTTCAGTGTGGTGTAATTTGTCACTAGCTACTTCTATTCTCCTCTGTTTTCCACAAACTTTGGGTCAGATCCTAGCTATTTGTACTCCTGTGTTTCCACGTTTAGGTCCAGCACCGCAGTCGGGCGGCCCTATCTGCATCTCGCACGGAGCGATGGACTCCCATGTGGAGATGTCATCCGTGCTGGGAATTCAGGATGGGGCTCCTGGGCACCTGTCCTTTTTTGCCTCTTGTGTCTGGTCTGGTTTGCCCAGCTCCCTGCCTGCCACAGGTTGGAGCAATCTGGCTTGGAAACTTTTCTTTTTACAGTAAAATCGCTCCAAGAAATGCACAACCTGAAGCTTCAAAGTAAACACCCAAAACACTGGTATACAATTGTCTTTTTAATAAGAAGCATTAAAAATGGCAACAAAGAAGAGACACTTGTTGGATGAACACAGGGTTTTCAACCCTGTTTGGGAGATGGAATTTGCTTTTGCAGAGATAAATGGAAAAACCAATGTGTCTTCTTTGTCAAAAAACTATCGCTGAGTTAAAGAAAACAAACCTGCAATGGCACCATGAATCTTCTCCCCTGAGTTCAAAGATTTGTACCCACCTGATGGCAATTTAAGAAAAACAAATACATTCCTTACTGGAAAAAAGTAGTCAATATAATGGTCTTCTGTTGATATGTGTTTTAGTGGTTAAATTCCTGGACTGTCATTGCTCATTAAAAGTGCTGCCATATGAGTGTAAAAAGGGTAAATATTGCATTTTATTAATATCAGCAGAACTGACTTTGTAAACTTTCTCCGGTACCCCCGGGAAGGGGATGGGGGAGTTTGGTCCTCGT
>JANRFK010001605.1:27591963-27608026 GCA_030068395.1 Apalone spinifera | reverse complement strand
GCCTCATTTGCATAGCTCTGGCGCAAGATCACGCCAGTCTAGACACAGCCTGTGGGTTTTACATAAACAGTGATTTTTTTTCTCATTTGTAAACAGTGGGACAATGCATTTTTTAAAACATAAATACTTAAAATCAGAGATGGGTCTGACCCAAATCTTGGAAAATTTTGGGAAAGGTTTTTGAATCAGAGCTACAGTTCATGAGTGACCCCAATAGGATTTCCATAATTAACTTTCAAAAACCCAACCATCATACAACATAATTCTTAAGTCTGAAGAAGTTAAATTCATGAAAACAAAGAATCATGGGTCAAAATTAAGGTAATTTTAGATCCTAAATATCTTACTGGAGAAGTGATGTTTCCCATTTAAACAGTAAATAGCATTTTTAGTAAATTGTTACTAGAACAAAATATTCTCTATGGAATTTAACAGGGATTTGTACAATGATGTCAACTTTTTTCAATGTCATATTTATGTATTTGAAGTTGAAGCTCATCAATACTGCTGTTTCAGAATGTTTCTGTGACAGAAGAGAAAAGTTTAGTTAGGGTCACAGTTATGGTTATAATGAACTCATTTCTTTGTACTCCGCTTGATAAGAATCTAGTATGTTGAGTGAGCAGCAAAAGATTAATTACTTGCTAAACTATTCATTTTCATACTTGGGGTTTTACTGGTTTGAAACAAAGTATTTTGTCTTTGAAATTTCCAAAGACTATTTGCTTTATATTTATATAGAATATAAAGCAAAGGGATTGCCTCTCACCCCCATCTCCTTTTAAAAATGTAGATAAATGAGATGGGGGTGAGAGGCAATCATCAAGTTTTTAAATTAAAGGAGAGAGAATTACTAGCCTAGCTAAGAATGACTAGAAAAATCCTTCAAAACTACTCTGGAGGTATGGCTATTAAATCATAGAAATAATTTTAGGGAAAATGCACTGTCTACCCACACTGCATGTGCAGATTTAGGGAATTCCTATAAACTTCACCTCTGCATTTTTGCTTTGGCTGCTTAAAGATTTGTGGACCACAAACTGTCATAGAATTCTCCGTTGAATTTTTCTTTCTTCAGCTGTAGGAAAATTAGCACATATCTTTATCACTGATTGGATGGAAGAAAGAAAAATCCACATCCACTCAATGACAAAGGTATGTGCTAATTTTCCTAAAGTGGCAATTTTATACATATTAATATTCTTGCCCTGAAAAGTTCCTAGAGCATAAGCCAGTGTCCAATGACCCTGGTTAAACGTTAACTTTGGAAAAACTATAATCCCACTTGCAGATGTGGCAAGAGAACCCTCAGTCCTACAGCTCCAAAAGAAAATGAAAAGACACCCCTATTTCGTCCCGCATTACCACATGAATTAAAGGTATCTCACAGCAATCACCTATGGAAAGTCTATAAGCTGAAACCAATCAACAGAGGGCAGCATTCTCAAACACAGACCCATATTTTCAAGAGTGGCCATTAGCTTTAGACCACTTCGTTTGACACATGTATTGAGTTAAACTGGTATTTTTCTGCATCCAAGTCCTTTTTTTCACCTCATAAAGAGAATCACAGAACACTGATAATCACAAAATAAAGATATACATATAAAAAACAACAAATAATCTAGCAGCACCTTCAAGACTAACAAAACATGTAGATGCTATCATGAGCTTTCGTGGGCAAAAAACATCCACATGTTTTGTTAGTCTTGGAGGTGCTACTAGACTATGTTGTTTTTTAAGTTTTTCCTGTTACAGACTAACTCCGCTACCCCTCTGAAGCTTTTGGATATACATATAACTAGATATGCAGGGAGAGTACATGAGACTGATACAAAATTAACAAATCAAATCACACTATTAAATACTTGCAATGACTGCTTGGACAATCCATAGATGAGGAATTATTCAACACATAATTTCAAACAACATAATGTGTATGACATCATAGGCATTTCTGTGGACAGAATAAGAGTCCAAATACATTAAAGAGATTATTTTCTGCAAACTTTTGACTCAGCTGTTCGAAATTTTTTCAGGGAAAGTGAAGGGAATTATAGTGATTAGTCAGCAGAACTACTGCATTATCTAGCCATATAGTTCACTGTCAATCTATTTTTAGACTCTGTAATAAATGATCATTTCATTTCAGCTTGGGAAGCAGCTCATGTACAGTGCTTGGATGAGGTTGCAGCTAATTGAAAGCAGTGTTCCAGAATGTAATTAAAGCCTTACTACATCATACAGTCTTGAGAGCTGGTGAAGTTCCGATCCTATTGCAAACAAAATATACACCCAGTATTGTATCATCCTCCAAATCTCACCTTTCCTAGGATTTAGATTTACTAATGACTGAAATAAAAATGTGTAGACCGCAGCTTGCTTCTCATGTTTTTCTGTTCCCAGTGCTTCCCTTTCTTGTCCCGAATCTACTGCTTCAGAGGTTCATTCCAGCTCCTTGTAACATCTTCCATGGAGATAACAGGATCCACTTGGTATCATGAGCTGTAGTAATTACACTAGATCTTTGCAGAGAGTTTTAGTACATGCGCGTAGGCTGGCTTAGAGGAGTGCTGCATTCACATGCAGAATCCTAGAACTTGCCAGATTGTTACAGACTACGGAATGAGATGTTCTATAGCTGCAACTGTGTAGATATATCCATGCAGTGACGATATGATCAACACTGGTATTAGTTCACTATCAAGGATGAAGACTGTCTACACAGGATTCGCTTAACAAAGTTGTGTGGAATTTTCATATTTCTAGGGGATGGGTTAGCTTTGGAGTGTAAACCAAGACCAGGTCCCAGAGTTAGGGCCTTATCAAATTCATGGTACATGTTGGGCAATTTCATGGTCACAGGATTTTTTAAAATCACAATTTTCATTATTTCAGATATTTAAAGCTGAAATTCTAGGGAATTGTAACTGTAGGGATCTCGGGCCAAAAAGGAGAATGTGTGTGTGTGGGATTGGGGCGTAGGAGGGGAGGGGGAGCGTGCAGCTGCAGTACCGCTGGCTTTACTTTTATGCTGCTGGTGGTGTTGACACTGCCTTCAGAAGTGTGTAGCTGGGGAGCAGTGGCTGTTGGCTGGGAGCCAAGCTCTGAAGGAAGAGACATTGCCAGAGTAGCATATAAAAAAGAGGGCATGGTATGGAATTGCCACTCTTACTTCTGCCCTGCTGCACGAACAACAGGCTTCAGCCACTCAGTTCTGAAGGCAGAGCAGAGGTAAGGGTGGTAATACAATGATCCTTCCCTAAAATAACCTTGTGGCAACATTGCAACTCACTTTTGGGTCAGAACTCCCTATTTGAAAAATGCTGGTCCTTCCCACCCCCATGAAATCAGTATTGTACAGGACAAAAGCACACAAGCCCAGATTTCATGGGGCAGAGGGACCAGAACTCATCGTCTGTGACATGTTTTTCATGGCTGTGAATTTGGTAAGGCCCTACTTACAGTCATTGGGAATTTTATGGCAGCTTTTGTAGGAATTTGAGTACAGTTGCAGTTTGGGTACAGTTGCAGTTTGAGTACAGTTGCAGTTGCATTCTCTTGGAATTGTTGCTCAGATGAGTGTTTTTGCACTTTGTCCTGACCTGTTTTGCAGTATTGCTACGTGCTGCCACTGTTTTTTACAGTGCTTTGATGCTGGGTGATGTGATCCCTATATTTGCAGCTACATTTGCTCTAACATAGGGATGTCAACATGCAGACAAAGGCACAGTTAACCAATAAGCCTTTGGTTAATTTTGTCAACTACAAGCATTGTCAATTACTGTATCAGAGGCAGCAAGGGAGGAAGTAGCAGGAACCAGTGCTCATGAGGAGATGGCTTAAAAGCTGGTTCCCCACGAGCACTGGATCCACCTGACCCGCCACCCCTCCCCCAGCCCTGTGCTGCTGCCTCTGATAGAGCCGGTGCTGCAGGGAGCCGACTTAAAAGTCAGTTCCCCCCAGCACCAGCTCCCCAGTGCCTCCTGCCTTCTCTGCCCACGCTGCAGATTCTATCAGAGGCAGCAGCGTGGGGGGAGGGGCAGGGGTGATTGCTGTGAAGCAATCTCTCTCCACAGTTGGCTGAGCTCCCTATAGACAGAGGCTGTTCCATGGGATGCAGAGCAGCCTCTGTCCAAAGTGAGTCTGGGCCTGCTGTGGACAAAGGCTGCTCTGTGACAGCAGCCTCTGTCTGTGGGAAGTTCAGACCCCCCTCATGGACCAGGGCTGCTGCCACCCTGTGCTGCTGCCTCTGTATCAGAGGAAGCAGCATGGGGTGGCAGGCAGCTAGTCTGTGTGGGGAGCTGGTTTTTAAACTGGCTCCCCTTATGGACCAACTCCTACCTACCACCCTGTGTTGCTGCCTCTGATACAGAGGCAGCAGCATAGGATAGCAGGGAGGTCCCCTGGCTGCTGACTCCAACCCCGGAACTATTAAATAGCTGTATAAGCGCTACGATTCCATGTGGTACACGACTATTCAGTTACACAATATCTACCATCCCTACTCTAAAGCGGGGCAGGCAAAATACAGTTTGCAGGCCAGGCCCCACTCTGCTCAGCTCTCTGAACACTGCTGCCTCCACCCCTAGCACAAACTCGCAGCTCTCATTGGCTGGTTTGCCTGGACAGCAGGATGATAAAAACTCCATGGCCCACCTGAGCCCCAGTCACTGGCTGCGTCTAGACGGGCAAGTTTTTGCGCAAAAGCAATGGCTTTTGCGGAAAAACTTGCCAGCTGTCTACACTGGCCACTTTAATTTGCGCAAGAGCACTGACTTTGTAATGTACAAAATCAGTGCTTCTTGCGCAACTACAATGATGCTCCTACTCGGGCAAAAGCCCTCTTGCACAAATGCTTTTGCGCAAGAGGGCCAGTGTAGACAACCCAGAACCATTTTGCGCAAAAAAGCCCCGATGGCTAAAATGGCGATCGGGACTTTCTTGCGCAAAACCGTGTCTAGATTGGCATGGACGCTTTTCCACAAAAAGTGCTTTTGCACAAAAGCGTCCATGCCAATCTAGATGCTCTTTTCTGCAAATGCTTTTAACGGAAAAACTTTTCCGTTAAAAGCATTTGCGGAAAATCATGCCAGTCTACACTGTAGACTGTAGTAGCCACTGGGTTTTTGCATATAAAGCTATGGCCAGTATGGGAGTGGGGGAGGTTTAGCAAGCAGAACAATTGCCTGGGATTCCAACTCTCAGGGATCCTTGCAAAGCTATCTTGCTCAGACTTCAGCTTCTGCCCCACATGGTGGGGCTCAGGGCTCTGGACATCATCCCCATGCAATGGGATTTTGGCTGTCTAACCTGGTCTCAATAAATCTAATGCTTGCCTTGCTTGCCAGACCCCCTGACACCTGCTTGTGGCCCAACAGTCCTGGGCCCCTGGTTGAGGACACCCCCTTTGAGCACATCATACTCTCTCAATTTCTCTCCATGTCCACTAAAGTAGGACAAGAAGCAATGGTCTTAATCTACAGCAAAGAAGATTAAGGTTAGGTATTAGGAAAACTCTTTCTCACATCTGTATAGGGTTGTTAAGCTCTGGAATAGGTTTCCAAAGAGGCTGTGGAAGCCCTATTATTAGAACAGGTTGGACAAACACCTGTTAGTGATGATCTAAGTTGGTCTTTCCTCAGTACTGGACTTGATTACTTCTTGAGGTTCTTTTCAGCCCTACCTTGCTGTGATTCTATCAGGATGTGCTTTACAGAAAAATGAGCTACAGATGTAAAGTGGCTTCGGAAATCACTTAATGTTACCACCTGTTTACCAAATCAAAATTAATCAGAGAAAAGAAGTATCAGAGGGGTAGCCGTGTTAATCTGGATCTGCAAAAGCAATAAGGAGTCCTGTGGCACCTTATATACTAACAGATGTATTGGAGCATAAGCTTTCGTGGGCAAAGACCAACTTCAGAGAAAGGAAGAAAACCAAAATCAGCCAAACAAAAACAATGAGTCTGATCTTTGTACCCATAGAAAATGAAAAGATCAGCTCATTGCTTAATCCAAGGTTTGGCTGTGGAATTTGACAAATTCTGCTTTTAAAAAATCTGAAGTTATGTCAATTGAATGAATCCTGGATAACCCACTGAACACCACAAAATGGTACATATGGTTTATGTGGCTACAATCCAGTTTTAAGCATGGGACTTCTGCCTAACAGCCTGGTAGGGGACAGAGCTGCAATTCAAATAGAACAAGATGTTCTTTGCTTTCTTTCTCATGAGACTTTAGACCCAATTCTCTTCTTAATCAGTAGACATCAGGAGTAATTTTATCAGACTCAACTGATCTACACTGTAAAACTAGTACCACAGAAAGCCGATGATATTCTTTCACACCTTACTCTGTATGTAGCCCCATTAAATCAGACTCCTTTTGGAATAAAGTACTGGTCAGCATAAATAATAGTATTAATTCTATCTTTTATTTCTCCTGATCTAAAATAAACTCATCAGGGAAAAGTAAAATTTAGACAAGTTTCACAATAAATTCTAAACTTGTATCTCTCCCCAACTTTAGGGCTTAAATATATTTAAGTGACTTAGCTAAAAATTGGGAGTGATTTTTGTCCTTTCACTTTCATGGGTGTAAATGAGGTTTTATTTTATTCATTTTGACTGAGCTACATACAAGGGTGAAAGTAACTAACATTTCTTACAGATACTGTCATATTGCACCCCTGTGGGGGGCGCCTTCGGACACAGGATTGGGACAGGTGCAATATGATGGCAATGGTAAGAAATGTAAGTGTGGGATGGAGTGCAAGGGGCTCAGGGCAGGAGATTAGGGTCTGGGGGCTCAGGGCAGGGATGGGGGGTGCAGAAGCAAGGCCAAGAGGTTGAGAGGTGTGGGGGAGCTCAGACAGAGAGTGGGGGTGTGGGAGTCAGGGCAGGTGTAGAAGTGTGGGTGGGATCAGGGTAGAAATGTGGGGGATGCAGGAGTGTGGGCAAGGGAGTGGGCAGGGATCAGGGCAGGGGGTGGGGTGACTTAGGGATGGGAGTGTGGTCACTGTGCTGCCCAGCCACCAGATCTGATCAGGGCAGTGGGGACTGCACTGCCTGGCCGCTTGAGCTTGGGTGTTGGAGTCTGGGTGCGCTGTGGTTTCCCAGGGGCTGTGAGTGGTGGCTCTGGTCCACCATGGCTGGGGTCTTGCCTCCTCACCCCCAGCTGTTCAGTGCTGGGGCCAAGGGCCATTGGGGGTGGGGAGTAGTTTTGGGCTTCTGCGGGGGAGGAGGGTCAGAATGGGCGGAATGGGCTGCTTATGCCCAGCATTGGCACAGGAACCTTTCCTGTGTGCAGTAGTTGGCAACATCTAGAGTCCCATCCCCCGCTGGACACTCTTACCAGTGCTCTACATCAGAGAGCACCAACTTACTTTCAGCTCTGGCTACTAATGTTTATTGGTACAATCTACAGTAGATACCCATTCACATTGGCTGGTTTGATATTTCAGAGGTGGAACAAATAAAAAAACCCCATGATATTAAAAGCTGTTCCCAGGAATTTATTTCTAATGATTAACCCTGGGCAATTGGAGTCAGTACTCCCTGTTTGTACTCACCCTCTTGTGTATGAGAGGAAAGAATTAGTTCCAATATTTCTTGGAAATATTGGACACAACAGTTAAACGTTGATTTTGTCAGATTCCAGGGATTTTAGAAATTTGCCTTCTCCATACTCAAGCACTCACACGCAAGTCCCAAAATCTTCCTAGGATTTATTCAGCTATGCTACCTTTGTATGCATGCAGCTATAGCTGTAGGTACATTATGTCTGTTTTGATTGTGTACCTTAATTCCCCTTTATTTCTATGATATTCAATCCCTTCTTTAATCCAGATTGCTTCATAACAGCACAAATGGCTAAATGGCTTGGGGTTTTGGTTTTGTTTGCATTCACTGAGCTGTGTTTTTCTTTTCAAAAGGAATCCTATAAAGGCTCCATTGTGGATTTTCAGTTCACTAAATGGACAAAGATATGCAGTGAATCTGCATCACATGCCAAACATCACTAACACAGAAACTATGGAATTGCTAATTGCATTTGTGGACTCTACTGAATACACAGAGGGAAAGACAAACTCTTCCTTCCAAGCATAAGAACAAGCATTAATGGAGACAGACAGATTGCAGAGGATTAGTAAAGCATATTAAAAGGAGAGGGGAGGCCGTTTTGCTATGCTACAGTCAAAGCAACAACAACTAGTTGTTATGGTTCTGGGAACATAGGACACATCCTAGTCCATTCTCTACCAACCTACCCATTTCTGTGCCCTATTTATCAAGTCCACCTGATGCAATTTATCAACATTTCTGAACACGGGAAATATTTGGGTAACAGCACATTCTCAGAATGAAAGAGACCTAGTTATCAGATGCAGTGACAGCTGCCATTAATTCTTCTCCATACAGATGCTGACTCTTTGTTCCCATTTGTTACTTCTAATGAAAACATCAAAATCCAAGGATGTGTCTAAACTACATGGCTCTGTCGACGGAGCCATGTAGAAGAGTTTACTAGACATAGCAAAATGAAGTGGCGATTTAAATAATCGCCGCTTCATTTACATCAAAATGGCCGCCACTCTGTGCCGATCAGCTGATTGTCGACACAGCGTGGTAGTCTAGACGGGGATCAGCCAACCCCAGAACCCTTTGTCATCAGATTCTTTATGCCTCGTGAAACTGGACAGGATCTGGTGGTGGTGCAGAGCGGTAAGTTGTTCTGTGCAGCTGGGGAAGGAGGGTTGCAATTGCACAGGGCAATAGGTTGGTGTGTATTGCTGTGGGGTAGAGGTGGGGCAGGCAGCAGCTGGGAATTTATTCTTGCAGCCAGAGGGCAGGGTGGTGGCATTGGCATGGGGCAATTGGAAGTGGTATTTCTGTGAGCTGGCTAAACCCTGCATTATGTCCACCATCGATGAACACAGAGTTATCAATAGAACTTTGCTGGGGGATGGTGTTGAAGCTTTTCCTGAGGTACTTAGCAATTTTCTCACAGAGATTCCATGGCAGTGTGCCATTTCCCCATCGCTGTGTATGACACTCTCCCAAACCATTCCTCACACTGTGCTGCTGCAACAAAGAGGGCACAGAGTCCAGGTTTTCCTGTTTATCTTCTTCAGGGATATGTCAGCCAGAGCAATGGCAGCCTGTGGACAAGTGTAGGATTATTACAAATAGTTTCCATATATACCTACTGTACAAGCATGGACTGTACTTTCTTGGGGATCCATGCCCAAGCCTTCTTGCCCCATTTGTCCCCAGTTTTAAAACTTCCCATGATCAGAGTGTCTGGAGAGATCTGTGTTTGCCTCTAGGGTAACAAGGAAAATGGCCAGTTTTGTTCAGAGACATGAATGTTAGTGAAAAGTTACAATCATTATCATGAAAAGTAGTCACTCCATTGTTAATGGTTACTTTTCCAGACCAGATCTTGAGAAGTCAGGCACATTCACCAGCAGGCAGACACCATCAACTAAGGAAAAAAACCTTGGAGGACAAGAGAGGATCTGATCAAGGATATATTGTGGCAGTCAATGCTTCAAACAGAGAAAAGGGAGCAAAGAAGAGCTAAAGAAATGCAAGTCAGAACAGAAGTCACTGAGTGCATGATAAAGCACATTGAAGGCCAAAATGAGATGCTGTGTCTTATCAAGTTATAGAGTGAACAGAACCAAAAGCCTCCCTGTGAGCACATGCAGACCTCTTTCCACAGCAGCCATCCCTCTACACCAGTGGTCACCAACCAGTAGCTCGGGATCCACTGCTAGGTCTTGGAGCCTCTGACAGGTGATCCTGACTGGTTTGTCCAAGAGACTATCAAGTGCCAGCACATCAGCTGTCCCCACAGACTGTTGCTCATCTCCTGTCCTTTGCCTTTGAGCTGCCCCTCCCCTGGGGAGCCTTCTGCTTGCTGTGCAGGGCAGGGTAGGAAGAGGATGGGTCCTGTTGTCAAAGTGCCCTGCCCCCTCCCACTCCATATCCTTTCTTCACAGAGCAGAGAGAGGGCACAACAGGACTTGGGATGGAGTTTGCTGGTTGCTTTTGGGAGTGGTGCAGGGCCAGGGCAGGGGTGAGCCTGCCTTAGCCCCGCTGCACCACCACTCAGGAGCCACTTGAGATAAGCAATGTCCTGCTGGAGCCCACATCCTGAACTCCTACCCTAGTCATGAACCCCCTCCTGTACCCCAAGCCTCTGCCCCAACCCCAAGCACCCCTGCATCCAAATGACCTCCCAGAGCCTGCACCTAGAACCCCCTCTGGCACCCCAACATCCTGCCCCCAGAGCAGCTCAGAGCCCCTCTCACACTCCAGATCACTTAATCCAAGGCCAGAACCTGTACCCCAACCCTCTGCCCCAGCCTGGTGAAAGTGAGTGAGGATGGGCAAGAGAAGGAGGATGGAGTGAGCAGGGGCAGGGCCTTGGTGAAGGGGCACAAAGGAGGCAGGGCAAGGGTATTTGGGTTTGAGGGTATCTGGATTGCACTTAGATTCAAAAAGTGATCTCATGCTTAAAAAGGTTTGAGACCACTGCTCTCCACCCACACTTCAGCCTCCCTGGCTGCACATGTGTAATTTCACAAGTTATGGAGATATACCTATCTTAGGGAGCTAGAGGGGACCTTGAGTCTATTCCCCTGCCCTCACAGCAGGACTAAGTACCCTCCCTGACAGACTTACTGTGGCTCTCTAAACAGCTCTCTCAAGGTCTTGAGCTCATAACCCTGAGTTTAACAAGCCAATACTCAAACCATTGAGCTATTCCTCCCCCTTTATTTAGCAGGCATCCCTCTATGCCCACATACTGTAATGTTTTTTTCCCCCAGCACACTCCACTCCCTATGAAAGCAGCTATGACTTTGACAGCTGGATGTTAACAGCCGTGTGAGGTTTTTCCAATACCCCTTACCATGTTTTATCACAGAGCATCCTGACTGAAAGAGAAATGTGATGCAGGTTTCCACGAGTTTATTTAGTGTGACCCAATGCACACCAAGGCTACGTTTAGACTGGCATGATTTTCCGCAAATGCTTTTAACGGAAAAGTTTTTCCGTTAAAAGCATTTGCGGAAAAGAGCGTCTAGATTGTCACGGACGCTTTTGTGCAAAAGCACTTTTTGCGGAAAAGCGTCTGTGCCAATGTAGACGCGGTTTTGTGCAAGAAAGCCCCGATCGCCATTTTCGCCATCAGGGCTTTTTTGCTCAAAACAGTCCTGAGCTGTCTACACTGGCCCTCTTGCACAAATACATTTGCACAAGAGGGCTTTTTCCCAAACGGGAGCAGCATAGTATTTGCGCCAGAACACTGACAATCAAACATTAGATCGTCAGTGTTCTTGCGCAAATTCAAGCAGCCAGTGTAGACAGCTGGCAAGTTTTTCCGCTTTTGCAGAAAAACGTGCCAGTCTAGACGCAGCCCAATTGCTCTGACTCCTGTGGAAGCCCCTAATATCACTTGGTTTCATGGGAATTCCTCTCTCAGGATGAGCAGTGCAATGAGGCAGGGAACTAACCCCAACACAAAGAAATGTCAGTGCCCCTCATTGTCAAAGTGATTCCTCAGAGTCTTCCTGGTATTGATGGCCACCCCATGGGCTCCTATGGCAACACAAGTGTTTGGCTGTTCAAACTGTGCATCCAGGCACTGTGTCTCGTTGTTCTACCCATGGGCATATGCCCTTACTCTCATACAAATTACATAAGATACCTCAATGGGGTAAACAGTGAGGTGGCAACATTTGCAGATGATACCAAATTAGTATGCTCAAAATAGTTAAGTGCAAAGCAGACTGTGAAGAGCTTCAAAAGGATCTCACAAAACTATATGTCAGGGCAACAAAATGGCAAATTAATTTTAACATCAATAAATGCAAAGTAATGCATATTGGAAAACATAATCCCAAGTGTATATATAAAATAACGGGGACTAATTTAGCTATTAGACCCACAAGAGAGATCTTGGAGTCACTGTGGCTAGTTCTCTGAAAACAGAGGATAGAAAATAAGACAGAGAATATGTTATTGTCTCTATAGAAATCCATGGTACATCCACATGTTAATTACTGGATGCAGATGCAGTCACCTCATCTCAGAGAAGATATCTTGGCACTGGAAAAAGTTCAAAAAGTGTTTGGGTTGGAATGGCTATTATAAAAGAAGAGATTAATAAAACTGGGACTTTTCAGCTTAGAAAAGAGGAGAATAAGGGAGGATATGATAAAGGTGTATAAAATCATGACTGGTATAGAGAACATAAATAACAAAAAGTTATTTATTTGCTCCCAGGACTCAAGAACTAGGGTTCAACAAATTAAATTAATAGGGAGCAGATTTAAAATGAACAAAAGGAAGTATCTCTTCACACAATGCACAATAAACCTGTGGAACTCCTTGCCAGATGATGTTGTGAAGATGAGGACTTTAACAGGGTTAAAGAGCTAGATAAATTCATGGGGGTTAGGTCCATCAATGGCTATTAGTTAAGATGGGTAGGAATGGTGCCCGTTGCCTTTGTTTGTCAGAAGATGGGAATGGGTGGCAGGGGTGGGATCAGTTGATGATTATCTGTTCTGCTCATTGGATATATGTGGAGCCTATACAGGAAGGATGGACTCCACCTAAACCAGAATGGAACCAGACTTCTGGCACTTAAGTTAAAAAGGTTGTAGAGCAGTTTTTAAACTAAGGGCTGGGGGAAAGCCAACTGGTACGAAGGAGCACATGGATTAGACAGAGACATCTCTTATGGGAGGGTCTATTAATAGAGATTCTCTATGTTCTAGTCAAGAGGAGAGGATGGAAGTATATGTCAGATCAGATGAGACACAATCAAATGTAAAAAAATCTAACACATCAGAAAAATGGCTGACAGCTAAATAGTGATAAATTTTTAAAGTGCTTATACACAAATGCTAGAAGTCTAAATAATAAGGTGGATGAACTAGAGTGCCTCATATTAAAGGAGGATATTGCTATAATAGGCATCATAGAAACTTGGTGGAATGAGGACAATTAATGGGATACAGTCATACCAGGATACAAAATATATCGGAAGGACAGACTAGGTCATGCTGGTGGTGGCGTAGCATTATACATGAAAGAAAATGTAGAATCAAATGAAGTAAAAATCTTAAATGAGCCAAAATGTTCCATAGAATCTCTGTGAATAGTAACTCCATGCTTGAATAATAAGAATATAGCCATAGGGATATATTGTTGACTGCCTGACCAGGATCATGATAGTGACTATGAATTGCTAACGGAGATAAAAGAGGCTACCAAATAAGAAACTCGATAGGGGTGGGGGATTTCAACTATCCCCAGATTGACTGCGTACACGTCACCTCAGGACGGTATTCAGAGATATAATTTCTTGATACCTTAAATGGCTGCTTCTTGGAGCAGCTGGTTCTGGAATCCACAAGGGGAAAGACAATTCTTGATTTAGTCATAAGTGGAGCACAGGATGTGGTTCAAGAGGTAAATATAACTGGACCACTGGGAAATAGTGATTATAATGAAATAAAATGTACCATCCCTGTAGTGGGGAAAACATCTCAGCAGCCCAACACTGTGGCTCAGCAGCCCAACACTGTGGCATTTAATTTCAGAAAGGGGAACTACACAAAAATGAGGAGGTTACTTAAACAAATTAAAGGGTACAGTGACAAAAGTAAAATCCCTGCAAGCTGCATGGAAACTTTTCAAAGACACTATAGTAGAGGCCTGACATGAATGTATACCCCAAATTAAAAAATACAGTAAGAGCACCAAAAAAGTGCACCATGGCTTAACAACCAAGTAAAAGAAGCAGTGAACGATAAAAAGACATATTTTAAAAAGTGAAAGTCAAATCCTAGTGAGGAAAATAGAAAGGAGCATAAACTCTGTTAAATTAAGTGTTAAAATATAATAAGAAAATCCAAAAAGGAGTTTGAAGAACAAAAACTCAAAAAGCAATAGTAAAATGTTTTAAGTACATCAGAAGCAGGAAGCTAAACAACCATTGAAGACCCTGGACGATTGAGATGTTAAAGGAGCACACAAAGACAATTAAGTCATCACAGAGAAACTAAATGAATTCTTTGCTTCAGCCTTCATGGCTGAGGATGTTGGGGAGATTCCCAAACCTAAGCCTTTCTTTCTAGGTGACAAATCTGAGGAATTGTCTCAGATTGAGGAGTCATTAGAGGAGGTTTTAGAACAAATGGATAAATTGGTAAACTTAACAGTAACAATTCACTGGGACCAGATGGCATTCACCCAAGAGTTCTGAAAGAGCTCAAATGTGAAATTGCGGAACTATTATCTGTGGTTTGCAGGCTAACATTTAAATCAGCTTCTGTACCTAATGAGTGGAAGATAGCTAACATAATGCCAATATTTAAAAAGGGTTTCAGAGGTGATCCTGACAATTACAGACTGGTAAGTCTAATGTCAGTACCTGGCAAATTAGTTAAAATTATAGTAAAGAATAAAATTGTCAGATGCATAGATGAACATAATTTGTTGGGGAAAGTTAATATGATTTCTGTAAAGGGAAGCATGCCTTACTAATCTACTAGGCTGCGTCTAGACTGGTAAGTTTTTGCGCAAAAGCAACGGCTTTTGCGGAAAAACTTGCCAGCTGTCTACACTGGCCGCTTGAATTTGCGCAAGAGCACTGACTTTGTAATGTACAAAATCAGTGCTTCTTGTGCAAATACAATGATGCTCCCGCTCAGGCAAAAGCCCTCTTGAGCAAATGCTTTTGCGCAAGAGGGCCAGTGTAGATAACCCAGAACCGTTTTGCGCAAAAAAAAGCACCGATGGCTAAAATGGTGATCGGGGTTTTCTTGCACAAAACCACGTCTAGATTGGCAGGGATGCTTCTCCACAAAAAGTGCTTTTGTGCAAAAGCATCCATGCCAATTTAGACGCTCTTTTCCGCAAATGCTTTTAATGGAAAAACTTTTCCGTTAAAAGCATTTGCGGAAAATCGTGCCAGTCTAGACGTAGCCCTAGAGTTCTTTCAGGAGGTCAACAAACATGTGGACTAGGGGGATCCAGTGGATATAATATATTTAGATTTCCAGAAAGCCTTTGACAAGGTCCCTCACCAAAGACTCTTAAGTAAAGTAAATTGTCATGGGATAAGAGGGACGATCCTTTCATAGATTGATAACTGGTTAAAAGCCAGGAAACAAAGGGTAGGAATAAATAGTAAGTATTCCAAGTGGAGAGAGGTAACTAATGGAGTCCCCCAAGGGTCTGTCCTGGGACCAGTGCCATACAACATCTTTATAAATGATCTGGAGAAAAGAGTAAACTGTGAGGTGGCAAAATTTGTAGATGATACTAAACTGCTCAAAATAGTGAAGACCAAAGCAGACTGTAAAGAGCTTCAAAAAGATCTCACCAAACTAAGACTACATCTAAGATTACATCCCTCTGTCGACAGAGGGATGTAAATGAGGCACTTTGAAAGTGCGAATGAAGCAGGGATTTAAATATCCCGCACTTCATTTGCATTATCGTGTCATGGCGCTCTTTTGAACAAGCACCATTTCAAAAGTAAAACCACGGTCTAGACACTTGCCATTTTCGAAAGAACCGCATCTAGACCACGGTTTTACTTTCAAAATGGCTCTTGTTCGAATGACCATGACGTGATTTATACCTGCCTCTGGAAATTTCCACTACATGCATCTGACGAAGTGGGTCTTTGCCCATGAAAGCTTATGCTCCAATACATCTGTTACTCTATAAGGTGCCACAGGACTCCTTGTCGCTTCTACTCAAGAGAGAGATCTTGGAGTCATTGTGGATAGTTCTCTGAAAACATCCAGTCAGTGTGCAGTGGCAGTCAAAAAAACAAACAGAATGTTAGGAAGCATTAAAATAGGGATAGAAAATAAGACACAGAATATCTTATTTCCTCTATATAAAACCATGGTACACCCACATCTTGAATACTGCGTACAGATGTTGTCACCTCATCTAAAAAAAGATATTTTGGCATTGGAAAAGGTTCAGAAAAGGGCAACAATAATGATTAGGGGTTTGGAA
>JANRFK010001605.1:27569321-27580968 GCA_030068395.1 Apalone spinifera | reverse complement strand
AGTGGGCTGAACAGGGGTCAGAGGCCCAGGAGTGGGACTGACCCTGCCACAGCAGGTACAAAAACTTTGGTTTGACCAGGCCTAGGATTATTTAGACAGTTGCAATATACAATATTTTGGAACTAATCCTGACTAAATAGTTGCAGAGCATAGCAATTACCATCATGAATAGAGCTACAGAGACAAGCAAGGGCACAAAGCACTATGGTTTTATGGATATCTGGAGGATCAAGACCTTAGTTTGTAGTTCTGTAAGATTACAGAAGTGTTTAATACTTATATTAATTAAAGTCACTACTCAGATAGCACCCACAATGGTTTAGGTGCTTTGCAGAAAAGGTAAGAAGATGATCTAGCCAATTGGTTTTCAACTTATAACACACGGTGAGCTGCTGCCTCATATCCTGCTTACAGTGTGCAACTTGGCTGCAGGGCTGGGTGGATGGGCAGTGGCAGCTTGGACCCAACTCTGGGTCCTCACCACAGGGAGCTGGCCAGCTGCCAGCTACAAGCAAAGGTAGAGGATTTGCCGGCAGAATCTATTTGCCGAAAAGACTGATCAAGTCCTCCACTCAGGCAAGGATTCGAGGTCGACTCTGAGGACTCTCGGCATGTACATGTCACCATACCACCGCAAACGTTACATGCCACATTATAAGCAAAGGCCTTTTTCATACTCCACACCCAGATACAGGCAGTATGAACCACAACAGCGGGGGGAACCACGCCAACAGAAACGTCGTCCTCAGATGGGTAGCCAGGCAGCCAGTTTGATGGTCTGGTCGAAGGACTGCAGACCATTCCCTTGAAATGTCACCTGGAATCACAGAAGCTGTTCCACAATCATCTATGACCGTACCAACACAGGTGGTTTGCCATCACCACTGACCGTTGGGTCTGAGGGCTAATAACATCCGGCTACACGATACCACTTCTCTTTCTTCCCCGTACTTCTCCCCCATCCCTGTCCCTCTTCAGGGACCCATCTCATGAGGCTTTCCTAATGCAGGAGGCTCTACGCCTTATACATATCAGGGCCGTGGAGAGAGTGCCCGAGCAATTTCAGGGAAAAGGATTTTATTCTCGTTACTTTCTCACTAAGAAAAAATCAGGGGGATGGAGGCCTATCCTGAACTTTTGACAGCTCAATCAATACCTACGAAAACACAGGTTCAAGATGGTGATATTATCTTCTATCATTCCAGCGCTCAACACGGGAGATTGGTTTATGTCCCTCGACTTGCAGGACGCTTATTTCCATGTAATGATACATCCAGCACACTGACGCTTCCTGAGATTCGTCATAGGCACGGAACACTTGTAATACAGAGTCCTTCCATTTGGCCTATTGTTGGTGCCCAGAGTCTTCTCGAAGACACTATCAGTAGTCGCCGGGTTCCTACACCGCCAAGGTATCATGATATTTCCATACCTGGACGATTGCCTAATCAAGGCACCTACTTACGATCATGCACTACAGGCCACCAAGATCACGAGAAAGTTATTCACAGCTCTGGGCCTCGTGATCAATGTCCCGAAGTACTCCTTCACACCACAAAGGTCTCCCGAGTTCATTGGGGCACAATTAGATTCTACAACAGCCAGGGCCTATCTTCCTCTGGACAGATTCCACAAAATACAAAGCCTCGTGCACATTCTTTCCATCAGCCCCAAAGTCCCCATACTTACCTACTTGCAACTCATGGGGCATATGGCGGCCACGACTTATGTGGTGCAACACGCGAGGCTGCATCTCAAATGCCTCCAACATTGGATAGCATCAATCTACCACCCAGGCTACCAGGACGTTCACAGGCTAGTGGTGGCACTCCCGATAGTGAGACACTCCCTGACATGGTGGGCCTCTTCTACCGACATGCTCTCGGGCGTTCCCTTCCACTAGCCACAACCCATGATACAGATTACGATGGATGCGTCTCTTCTAGGTTGGGGACCCCACTGTGCAGGAGATCATGCTCAAGGTCAATGGACTGCACGGGAAGCTCTTCAACATAGCAATCTTCTAGAGCTCAGAATGCATGCAAAATATTCCTAACCACAATTCGTGGTCATACTATTCAAGTCCTTACTGACAACACGACCACAGTTTACTATATCAACTGTCAGGATGGAGCCAGATCCAAATCCCTCTGTGCAGAAGCCACATGGCTATGGAATTGGTGCATTTGCCATGGCATCAACATCATTGGTACATACCTACCGGGCAAGGACAATACCATTGCCGACACTATCAGCAGGCACTTCTTTCTTCAGCACAAGTGGGAACTCAACCGAGATGTAACACACTTTCTCTTCCAACGATGGGGGTACCCCATTATAGACCTATTTGCGACACATCTCAATGCGAAGTGCCCGAAATACTGCTCCAGAGCAGGGCTGGGACTGAAGTCCCTTGGGGATACATTCCTGCTGGATTGGCATCGCCACCTTCTCTGCGCCTTTCCACCAATTCCACTTCTTCTGAAAGTACTGGAGAAGATAGCCATGGACAGAGCCACAGTCATACTTATAGCCCCATTTTGGCCCTTCCCCTGCAAATGTCCCTACAACCTCCATACCACTTGCCAGAATGACCCGATCTTCTGACGCAATGAGGGCTGGCCAGGATGCACCCTCAAATTGATCGGCTACACCTCACAATGTGGCTCCCAGCTGGTTCCACCAACCAGAAGTCATCTGTTCTCAAGAGGTGAAGCACGTGTTAATGCACAGTGGATGCGATTCCACATGAACAACTTACCTTTATAAGTGGCGTCAATTCCACACCTGGTGCACTGCCAATAACCTAGTTGCACTTTCCATCCCTATTCATCGTATCCTGGACTATGTACTACACCTTCAGTACTCGGGCCTGGCGTTACCGACCATCAGAGTTCATCTCTCTGCGATCTCTGCCTTCAGACAACTGAAAGAGGGTTACTCAGTATTTGCTCACCCCATGACCAAACGACCTTTAAAAGGTCTTGCAAACCTATACCCTCCGCACAGAAAACCCCCGGTACTATGGGACTTGTAGCTAGTCTTGGACACTCTCACATACCCACCGTTCAAATACCTAGCCACCGTTGAAATACCTAGCCACCAGTGACATGGCTATACTCACGATGAAAGTCATCTTCTTGCTAGCTATCACGTCAGCACGTCGGGTGGGTGAGTTGGCTGCTCTCTTGGCCACTTCACCTTAAACTCTGTTTACCAACTATGGAGTAATACTATGATCCCACCCTAACTTCTTATGAAAAGTGAACTCGGAATTCCATGTCAACGAGCCCATAATACTCCCATGTGGTTTTTATCCCAAACCACATGCATCTTGCCATGAAGCCTGACTACATACCTTGGGCATGTGTAGAGCGTTGGCTTTCTACCTTGAGAGAACACGTCCCTTCCGATGGTCACAACGTTTGTTGCTATGCATGGACGAACAAACTAAAGGCCAACCCTTAATGTCACAGCGTATTTCCAAACTAATTGTGAAATGCATCGCACGATGCTACTCATTACACAATAAGCTTATACCTCAATGAAGGCTCACTCCACTAGAGCAACGGCCAGGTTGACAGCCTTCCTCAAAGGAGTCCCGTTACAGGATATCCGCCGTGTGGCAACCTGGTCCTCAGACATAACCTTTGCAAAACATTATGCTATCGACGCTCTCGTTTGTGACTCAGCACTGGCCTCCACAGTGATCTCCACAGCACAGAGATCATAATTCTGATCCCACCTCCGTAAACCAGGCTACTGCTCTGTACTCACCTTGAGTGGAGCACCCACGGGAACACTACCTGAAGAAGAAGAGGAAGTTATTCAGCTTGTGCAGTAACGATGGTTCTTCGAGATGTGTGTCTCCGTGGGCGCTCCACAACCTGCACTCCTCCCCGCTTCAGAGTCTCTTCTTTATGTCTTTCAGGAGTGACCCGATTAGGAGGAACTGGCGGGAGCTGGACCACGCCAGACTCACAAACAGCGCAAAGGGCACACGACACCACCACACATATGCGGTCTGGCTGAACCACAGCTGACGAGTCTCCAACCTGCGGTGCCAGGATGAGCCCAACACCTAGAGTGGAGCACCCACAGGGACACACACCTTGAAGAACCTTCATTACTGCACAAGGTGAGTAACTTCCTCTTCTTCCAATTTGTGTTCGAATTATTTAAGATTTTCCCATCAACTAATTTGTTAACCTCTCTGTGGGCAACACTAAGGTCTAAAGACTTCTTGAGGGGGGAAGTGGTTTAAAAAGAAAGAGTGGATTCCTGACAGACTGGTACCTAGTCTACATTATGGTGCTAAGTTGACCTCAGTTACACAATTCCAGCTATGTGAATAACATAGCTGGAGTTGACACAGCTTAAGTGACTTATTATGGTGTCTATATGCACGGGCTTGACAGGAGAAAGTCTCCCATCGACTTTGCATATGCTTCTCATTCCAGTGGCATATCAGAGTTGACGGGAAAGCAATCTGTTATTGACTTAAGAGTCTTCACTAGATTTGCTAAATTGACCTCCAGGGGATTGATTGTTACAGTGCTGATCCCTGGTAAGTGAAGACATATACTGTGTGAGAGAGGAGTTCCCGATGAACAGGCTTCATGGAAAAAAGTTTCAAGAGGGGTAGCCATGTTAGTCCGTAACTTTAAAAACAATGAGCAGTCCTGTGGGACCTTAGATACTAACAAATATAGTATATTGTGAGATTTCATGGATAAAACAATGATGAAATGGGTTTTACCCACAAAAGCTCATGGTATAATATATGTGTTAGCCTCTAAGGGTACGTCTATACTACAACACTATTTTGAAATAACTAGTGCTATTCCAAAATAATTTAGTCTGCATCTACATAGCAGGCAGTTACTGTACTTCGAAATAGTGTCAAAATTCTGTCAAGCTGGAGCACTTCTTACTCCGACACCCGTAACCCTCATTGTATAAGGAGTAAGGGAAGTTGGAGGAAAAGTACTCTATTTTGAAATAAGTGCTGTGTAGATGCTCCCTTTTTTAAATAAAGCATTTCAAAATAAGATATGCAATTGATGTAGCAATTGAGTTAGGCCCTGCAGTGTAGACGCACCCTAAGGTGCCACAGGACTGCTCATTGTTTTTTAAGACTATATGGAATTAAACCTGGAGGAATAAAAGAATAACTCAATGGGCAGTTAATCATGCATCTTGGATCGAGTGAAGGACTGAGAGGAGGAGTAAAATGGGATGGACAAAGAGGAACCAAGATGGATAAGACTTTTAAAGCAAGGGGTAAGAGCTTAAATCAGAGGTAGAAGGCAAGAAAAAAACAGTATCTGACTCAGAGTTCAGGGATACTTGTATTTGAGTTTCTAGTTCTATCCCGGCAACAAGGATAAGATACAGGAAGATTTACATTGCATTTTAGCGAGAATTACTTTTTTATCCTCTCAAATTAGTGCTCTAGCTTATTTATCAATTCAAATTAGAACAGAATGTAACCACTGTATTTATAAGGAGCTCAGACAAGGAAACTCTAGGATCCATTCTGACCATGGCAGCTGGGAAGAAACTGCTCCCCCCCAAACATTTCCATTTTCTTCAGCACTTGCTCTTCACTGTTCTTGCTTCTTAAAAGGAATTAATGCACCCAGTCATTTGTGCTGCAGAAAGTTACTGAAGAATGGGATCAATCCCTGTGAGATAGCACTAAACCTAATTTTCCACTGAAAATTAAGCAAGCGTCTCAGATAGCCTTAGGCAAAGCACCCGAAAGTAACTGCTGATCTAATGCCCTGCCAGAAGTGGTTCCGGGTGGCCTTTTATGCAAGAGAGCATCCAATGAGTGTTATCCATTGACTTCACAAGGAACTGAACCTGATGAAGGACCACAGCCATGTTCCCTCTAATCTTTTCCACCCATGTGTGGATTTTGTGCAATACCAGTAAAATCAAAAAACCTAGCAGTGGGCATTCTGCTAATTAATTGGGTAGAATTTGAATCTCTCCTGAGTGGCCACACAAGCGCACAGCTTACAGGGAATACTGGCCCACACTGTCCACATTGCGCATGCTAGCAGGGGATTGCTAGTCCTGGCTAGAGCTAAGAGTGATATGGATAGGCTCTTACCCTACAAAGCTCTGCAAATGCACTTCAGTCCAAATCTGCAATACCCCTATTCTGGGGCCAGGTCTACACTATAAATTCACTTTGGTATAACTACATTGCTCAGGCGATACAGTTGAGATATGCATAAATGTAGGAACAATTTGTGGCACAAGGAATAGGTAGGGGGCTAGGAATATAGAAGCAAATTAATTCCTACTTGTGAGCACAGGCAGAATCTGGATCAGCTCTAAAAGGCTACACAGGTCCCTATTCTTCAATCCCAACACAAGTAAAACTCCATTGACTTTAAAATGTGTTTAACTATTTGACTGCGTCCTAACGTGTGTGTATGGCAAATCAATTTCCTCATCTCTTAATTTAATAGACATCTTCCAGGAGGCATCAGCAAACTGAGCCAGCTGAGCTAACACACTGAAAAGAAGAAAACTATTATAGTGGGACATGGTTCTACTATAAAAAGTGTTTTCTGTTTCTTTACGTGTCCAGGCTAGGCAGAGGATTCACTTTGGAAACATAGCTGCAGACTAGGATTTCAAGACATTCTGAAAAACCTGACACAGCATCAGACTATTTTCCCCTTTCTTATATGCTATGGTGTTGTAAGGAAAGGGGAACTAAATGCTGTAGTGATTCATAACTGCCTTTGGGATTGTGCAACTACTTACATTACAATAGACACCTGGAGCTGCCGCTCTCTCACATGAATCACAGTAAGTGAGATGTGCCTAGCAGCAGTACCAATTTACTGTGTGCCAAATACTGAAGCACCACACCACCAGTTTCATGAAGATCTGCTTTCATTTAGACAATAATGCAGATTTTTAAAAGCTTTCATTTCCAAGTAGACTGGAGCAAATAATGTACCTTATAAAATTTACCTCATTTGCTCATAGAACAAACATGAGCAGATCAGTTTCTTCCAGTTTACTTATTTGAATATAACTACGCATTTTCATTGCATTAGCTGGTATCAAACAGCTCATGACAAAAATCTAAAACTCTACACTCAGACTTGGAGCTCTGTTTAATTGTGGCTAGCACATAATTTTCATGATATTGTTTCTATTCACAGACTGGGTGACTATAAATTATAAAGCCCAATCTTGCAGCCAGGAGATGAGATCCCTGCACCCAACTGAAGCCCAACTGAATTAAATAGGCTCAACGGCCCTCTTCAACTACAATGGATTCAGATGTAGAATTGGGGTATATCTTTTACTTAACAATAATACCTAGGTCTTACATAGTTAACAAAGCTGCATGGATGATTCTTCTTCTTCTTATTATTATTATTATTAATAATAATAATATTTTGCTTATATGTTGTATCCTCAATCCCATCCTCTTCCATCTGTGTTTCAACTCTTAAGTTCTTCATGGCAGGAATCGTGTTTTGTGGTGGGCATTGTCCAGACACAAAGGAGCCTCATTTCCAAATGTGGCTTTTGACTACTATCTACTATATATTTTAGAGAGTTTTGTCTGTGTGTTTGATCAAGAACTCTTCCCAATTGTAAGAGCTAGGACCACCACATTTGGTTTATAACTTCCTCTTTAAGTGACATAAGGGTTTGGTTGTGCCAGGAAAATGGAATGTGCCTGGAATTTGGGTCTCATAAAATCAAACAGAAAAGAGACAGACTCACCCCATTAAATACAATCCTCACTATTAACATAACTGAGTGAATGTTGAAAGAGACTGAACCAAGATAAGACAGAAAAATAGGATGGACCTGGAATAGGATTGCTTTTCAATAAACTGTACAGAAAAGAGATAAAACAGATAATTTTGGAGTAGTGCTCTTTTTTGGCACAGTTAAATCAAGTCTTGGGGTTTGAAAACTAGAAAATAATGTTATTGAAAACCAATTGACTATAGCCCTTTTTGGTTAAAACAGTGACTTATAAGAGTTTATAGGGTGTAGAAAAAATATACTTGAGGGAATTCTCATTTTAAAAAATGTACTAAAATTAACTTCATAAAAATAACATTGTATTTTTGAAAAATACAACCATTTCAATAAATCATGTACATTTTCCTTTTATTTAAAAAAATTATTTGAGTTAGGGATCTGAACAATGCTAGGTAAATCTGCTAGTTATAATATAAATATTTACTACTAAACCCCTGTGGCTTTGAATCTCTCAGGGAAAGCGAGCAGCCTAGAGAGATGTTGTAAAGAAGTTACAATGTGCCTGGAGTATCACTCTTAGAATATTAGGCTGCTGTAAAGTACTGTACCACACTGTGTCATTCTCACAATGAGTAATACCTTACTTTTCAAGTAAATCCCCTTGATTACAATGGTGCTGACTGTGTAGGAAAGAACTACTCACCGTGAGTAAGGGTCATGAGCAATGGCTCCTTTGGGCTGGGTGCAGAGATTACCTTTAAATTGTCCTATCATATTCATAAGAAGGATCTGTCTATGTTTACAGTCCAATTTGCAAAGGGTGTGGTCAGATCTTGTCTGGCTTGTTTAACTGCTCCTCTCACAGGGCTCTGGCAATGGGTTTGGGGAATCCTGTTCCTCCACAATCAGCATTCCATTCCATGTAAAATATATAGCCCTTCTGGTGAGTACTCAATTCACCTCTATTTTAAATACAGATATATTGACTCCATTGAAATCTTAGGACTATGCTTAAAAATTTAAAATCTGGTATCTGAAAGCACTTGATCATGTGAGCTGAGAAACTCAGGTGCTTAAACATTTATCTACTACACCCAGAGGTACAAGCACCAGGTTTATTTTAAAATTCAAGTAACTATTCAAAGAAGCTTCTTTGCAACACTCAGCTAGTTCAATGTCTTGGTCACATTTGCAGAAGCTGCACCTTTGGAAGGTGTGCCACCTCTTGTGTCATCAGGGAAGTTCAAAACAGCAGGTCAGAGTTTTCCTCTCCTCTTTCTGTTTTCCATCTTTCTGTCATTCAGTAGAACATTTTCTTGGTAGGATAAGTATTTCCCACACATCTAATATTGTGGCCTCTTCACAAATACATTGCAATTTCAGGCCCTATCACATAGTTCTACTAACATACCTTCTGCTCTATGGATCACCATGGTAAGAATGGAGCTAATTCAAATATCAGCCAAAGTGGACCAGTTTGCATAAAAAGACAATGGATCCAATTTAGCATATTGTTATTGTCTTGGTTAATCCCCTTGCTTTTTTATAGAGGCCGTCCATTTAGTTTGTTCGATATTTTTATCTAAGAATGGTACCAATCTGACAAGTTTTTCTCCCCAACTTTGTCTCTGATAGAGCCATCTCTTATTAGGATAAAACAACAAACGAGATGGAGGAAAAATATTGTGCTGTATCAACATGAGATCCTTCTTTCCCTCTGGTGAAATTAGCATTTTCTCCCCACAGTCCTTCTGAAATCTCTTGTCAAAGGTAAGCCTGAATTCTCTTGTGTGGGCATTTATGAATCTTGCAATGGCATTGAGAAACTATTGCCATGGTTAAATGTTCAGATATCTTCTGATATTATATTTGTCTTTTCTTCTAAGAAATCTTTGTCATCATTATATCCCAGGAAATCCCATCTCCTTAAACTTGCTTTCCTTATTTATCATTAAGTCCAACTCCCAAAAACAATCTGCATATGGGAATAAAAGAACACTTTAGTGTGATCTGCAATTAGCATATTTTGTACACACCCCTAAAGACTTCAGATAGGGATCTCATTGCTTTCATGATCAGTCATTTCATGGGGGAAATTAAAAAGCAAAACCACCAGAATTACTCAGTTGCCTCATTCACTGTGCACCAATGAACCTGGACACCACTCTTCTTGACCCTGAAGTCTGCCATTGTGTGACACTTGCCACCACAATGTGTGGCCAGGGACCAAGATGTGGAACATCTCTGTTTTGCTGCATGTCCTGCCATAGTTGGCAGCTAAGAATGGTTTATCAAAAAAAAAAAAAAAATCACAAAATGTTGTGTTTTGAAGGATGCTTCATCACTGTGTGAATTAACTGAGATCATTTTCCAGTCTGTTAAAACAGGTTTGAAGGTGGAGGAGAGGTTAATTGCTCAAACTGTTTGAGGGCTGTAGTTTTGGGGAGAAGGCTCTTTCCTGGGCTTCTTGTGGGGCACACTAAGCCAGGGATATTTGGTTAAGTGGGGTGGTCTCTACCCAGGCTGCCCCCCATTTCATTTACTGTTGCTCTCATGCCACCTATACACTTATACATGGCATCCATACAATACATTTAATGCCACTGGTCCTCCCTGCAGGACTCCATTACTGCTACCCTATTTCCAGGGCTGGCCCGAGCTATTTGTGTGCCCCGGACTCAGGGAGCGCGGCGCCGCTCCTGGGATGGCAATGAATGTGTGGTCCCGCCACCGGGGCCCACAGCTCCCCCGCCCCCAGGCGCCCAGCACATGCGCGGCCCCGCCCTGGGTGCACGGCGCATGCTTGGCCCCGCCCCTGGGTACACGGCGCCCCCGGGCTCCAGGTGCCTGGCACATGCGTGGCACCACCCCGGGCGCATGCAGCATGCGCGGTGCCACCCCTGCCTGCCTGGTAGCCCGGTCAGCCCATAGCTTGGGCCGGCTCTGCCTATTGCCTTCCTGGGCCCAAAGGGCCCTAAGCTCCTTTTCTGGCAGCTTTGGACACCTCACTCCCCTTTTTCCTCTGGTGGATAAAAAAGTTAACTTCCTGAATAAAAGTTCTTTAGCCATCTTTAGTAACATGGCAATGTCACGCATAATGTTTCAGTACATACGTGCAATTATAAAGATAGCAACCTTACCTTTGTTAAGACATTAAACATTTCAATAGCCCCAGTTCTCACCTCTACTAAGACTGTTTTGCACCATACTGACAGGGAAATCACCAATGGCCTCTTATGGAGAGATCATTTCACTGTGGGCATAGACGCAGTTTAATTACTCCTATGCAAACCATTGCATTAGGAGTCGTGGGTGTGGCTAACAGGAAGCGGACATGGCTATGGAATCCCAGCAATCTCCATCTTCTATTATGTCTTCTTGGGTCCTATGCCAGTCAACATTATAATAGTCTGCAGGCTACTCTAAATTATGCCAGGGGACTGTTGGGATATAGCTGGCCCAGAAACAGGGTGCACAAAAGGGCCTTATAGCTCCGCTTCTGAGTTGTATTGTCTGCTCCTCAATCTCAGCCAAAGAATGGGTGAATACATTCAGTAAGACACAACTATTTACTCACAGAATACTTATTTAAATGATACAAAATTACATATTCCATTGCTTCCATCCACATGTGTAATTCCCCACTCTGTGTTGTAATAATATTAAAAAAATTACATTGGTATTTCAAAGGTGATGGCACCGTGTGGCTCCAGAAGTATGCAGAGGCTACAGTTACACTAGTGACTGAACAGGGATACAGGGCCATGTGTATGCTCACACATATACCTATGCCTGTGCTGAATATCCACCTATAGTGTGCTGGACACGAGTATACACTCTGGCTGTGTCTACACAGGGCCACTTATTCCGGAAAATCAGCCGCTTTTCCGGA
>JANRFK010001605.1:27550800-27564328 GCA_030068395.1 Apalone spinifera | reverse complement strand
TGCCATTACGGGGGTGCAGGAGACGGGAAAAACCCGAACGCGTCGTCACAGAGGTACAAACAAGTTACACCTCACTGCTGAAGTTGTCAAATTACCACCCGCTGACGCTACTTAGATACCACTCATCATTGTGTACCATCATGCTGTCATGTTAGACCCTTTCCTGAACCTGGGACTGTATCTGTGGGAAGTGTCGGTACCAAGATCTTTTTTCATGAGCAGGTGGTACTGTGTGCTTTCCACTTGTGACCAGTACCAATTACTGTTCTACACCTGGGTCATTTAGCATTTTGCTTTCTTGGCCCTATTTGTGCCTCTTGCTCACAGCTTAGCTTTGCTTTATTTTAGCCATGTTTTGTCCATTGTTAGCTAGACCTCAGGCCTCAAACCAGACCTATGCTACATGGGCTTTTGTTTTGGGCCTTCATCTTACTACAGTTATTACCACATGCTGTATCCTCCATAATCTTTGCAAAGAGAGGGGGCAAAAAGCTTCACTCAGGGCTGGACCACTGAGGCTTAGCACATGGAAGCTGGATTTGAATAGCTCGAGACCATGGCTATTAGTGTGCAGCTGTAAGGATCAGGGATGCTTTGAGGCAGCACTTTGATGCTGAAAATCAGTAAAACTTGTTGCCATGCATGGGAGGGCAGTGGCTGCATTATAGACGGCCCCCGACTTGTGACACAATTGGTTCCCGGGGTAGAATCGCAAGTTGGGGGCATCGTAACTTGAACCCACATTTATGATAGGTGCTGTGCACTGTCATAAATGAGGGCTGAGGACATAAGTCAGGGGTTTTCAGCCCCTTCTGTGCTTACAAAAATGGTTGTCAGTGCAGGGGGTCATAACTTGGGCGGTCAGATGTCAGGGGTTTCCTGTACTAGGAGGTAGCCCTGCACTTAGTGTGGCAGTGACTGTAGTTTTGCTGGGGTATGCTTGCTTGCATGTAAATTGATTTGAAACAGATTAATTTCATTTATTAAAAACAGTAAATGTAAGACACGTGTGAACCATGAAACATCTGCACTTGGTGGGAGTCGGGAGGGAGGGAGGGAAGGAGAGGCAGGAGGTGAGGCATGCCCCGAGAGTTTCACAGATTTGTATATGTCCACATTTCATATGTAGCTCTGCCATCTGATGTGCTGTGTAGGGGGGGCTGCAGTTCATCAAAGCTAATTGCATGTGGATGGGTGCTGAGTGCATCAAGAGCTTGCATGAGTCTGCATGGGTGGAGGCTGAGTGGCCAGGTGTGGAGTGTGGCGGGTGCTACCTGGTAATAGGGTGGTGGCCAAATTGTGTTGGCAGTGACATGAGTGTGTATTGAAAACAATTTTGAGACTCCAACTGAGGAGGGGCTGGTCGCACAGCTGTTCTGCCTGAAGTTTTAGCAACACCTACAGTGTGTCCACTTGCTGCTCCATAATGTTTAGGAGCCGTGCTGTGTTCTCCTTCCACTACCTTTTCTCACTGTTCCTCCACTGCTTCAATTCTTTCTGTTTAGCACCAGCGTGACTCCGGGCGTCATGCAAAAACTCCTCTTGAGTCCATTGGGGGCATTTTCTTGTCTTTTTGAGCTCTCTGCAGGCAGTATCAGTTCAGACTGGCATGCCAAGGTCAGCTCTGTAAAGGCACAAATGCAGCATGTTACATTGTTAACACTAAATACAACAGTGCCCTGACCCCTTGTAAACACAAGCACTATTAACATACCTACACTGACTGACTGTCCCAGCGTGAGTGCTCATAAGATACAGGAACCCCCCAACGGTGACTTCACCAGCGGGACAGTTTTCATTTGAGCTGGGAAGCAGGGGCTTTCATTCATGCAGGGCCATACTGTTCTCTGGGCAGGTGTGACTTGTGGGGCGAAGAGGGGAGATCATTAGTAATGCCCACTCAATTTTCACAACCTGTGTTCATCCTGGAAGACATTTTCCTGCTGAGGGTTAGCAGAGAAGCAAAGGAGTGGTTTTATTTGACTGTGGGTTTCATCCAGTCCCATACGTGGCTTGTCTTTGTGCAACTATTTTGCCCTTCCTCCACCCCCGCCACTCATGGCACAGTAGCAAGGGAATGTCAGCCTTTATGGGACAGGGAGCACAGTAGCTTTGCCAGCATATTTATGCAGACTCCTGCTCCAGCAGCTGCATGTCACTTTCAGTGAGATCTGTGAGGCAGATTACATGAAGGAAGAGATTGCATCAACTCCCTGTTAAGGGCCTAAGCAGCCCTGTGTTAGTAGCAGCAACATATAAAACCAAGTCTCCTTTCTGCAACACTCCTGCTCCCGGAAACTCACATGATGTTTTCCAGAAAACAAATCCATTTCCCAGATGCATCCACCGCAGCTGCAACTGTCTTGCATCACTGGGGGTACAAAATAGCTCCTGAGTGCAAGCATCTGTGGATGCTGAGTCGTCTTGTGGCTCTCGGTTCCCTTCCCCATCAGAATGAAGGTGGGTCACTACCAAGTTTGTCATCTTGCTCTTTGTAGAACCTGCAGGCTGTGGGCACAGCAGCATCAGAGTGGCAGTTTGCTTCCTACATCTTGTGGTGGGTTTTTTCAGCTCCTTCACTTTGACCCTGCATTTCAGTGCATCCCAGTCCTGGCTCCTTTTGGTCATGCATCTTAGATATCATAATTCCTGTTCCTGGAGCACAGCTCCTTTCCTCAAATGTTGATGAGGTCCAGCACCTCAGCATGGCTCCATGCAGGGGATCTCCTGATACATGGAGCAAGCATGGCCAGCTGGAAAGATGTGCCGAGAACACACCAACAAACAGAAAGAGGACTTTCTAATTTCAAAAAGAAGGCAAAGGGTGGCTCTGAGAATTGGTCACCTGAGAACAGGGCAGATGAGTTCAAATAGATGACCAAACAAGGTGGGAAGGGTGCCAGAGGCCAGTCATGATGGAATATTACACCATGGTGGTCCACACTGGCACTCCAGCATTCTATCTATAGCACAGCAAGCTCTAGACTTCTTGAGGTGGTTTACCTAGAGTAAAGCAACTGTGAAGCTTGTGCATAGTATGTGCCTTGCCAGTTACAGCACTGGGCGCTGATTTAGTCTGGATGTCCCTACTATATCACCAAGGTATGTTTAAAAAAATGTGGACATATAGCAAAACGACGTAAAGCAGGGAATTGTTTTTCGGTGGCTAACTTCTGTTTGCATAAATTGGTCCTTTTTTTTGGCGTGACATAAGAACATGGAATGGGAGGATTTATAACGCGACAGTTCCTACGAGCATCAATGATGTTAGTGCAGAACCAACGTATACCAGGATGACATAGCGAGGATGCTCTGTAACTTGCCAGTGTAGACGTGACCAAAGAAAGACTTATTTTGTTTTGGTGTTGACTGGTTGGGCAAAATGTGCACAGATCTCCTCAACATCTGCAATCTACATTCAAAACCCCAATATTTGCACATTAATATGTGTGGGTCTCATTATTGCTACAAAATCATGCATTTGTACTTTATTAGTATCTATTGTATTTGTGCATAGATATGATCAGCTGGACCTCTGGGCACAGCATATGTGTGAAGGCAAAGGGCCCATCACTGTATCACTCACTGGGGCTTTCGCTGGTTTATGCAGGCCTCATTGCTTAGGCCACAGTGAGAACTTCACTTGCACCCCAATATTTGTCTGTGCACATTTGTATGCCAAACCGGTCACCAAAGTCCAGTATTTGTGTGTATGCCCAGTTCTGCACTGTTACATCCACTGGCACAATAGCCAGGGCTGGCAGCCCTATGCAAGTGGGAGAGGGAGGCACTGGCTGTCTCTCCCTTTGTACTGTTTATCTAGTAACACAATGCCGAAACATAAAATCACAGGGAAGCCCCAGAACTCCTCATTAAACTCACGCTGGAAAAGTGTCAGGGGATAGGGCCGCAGAGCTAAAACCTCAGCACCATGTGTCCCTCCCTCACTACCAGACAATGGGCGGAGCCATCAGCAAGGGCCCCCCCCCCCAGTACATCACGATAGGGGGATGGGATAGTTCCCCAGCAGCAAGAGAAAAGAACTAGCGCGCCTGCGCACAGCACACAACCCGATTGCGCTTGCGCAGAAGCTTTTGGTGGCGTAACCAATCTTGTCCCTCTTCCCGCCCCTTTGTGACACGGGCTTGATGATGGGCACGCAGTTATCCAATGGATGCGGTCTTTGCCGTTCAAACCGGCAAGGGTGGAGAAAGGGCTGCCAGTGAGAGAGCGAGGGGCGGGGTTTTTTTTGACAGCAGGTTCGGCAGCTGCCTTTCCTGGGGTTTTACTGGGATTGGGGCGGCGTCTGCAGCTCAGTGTGTTGGAGCCAGCAGAGGGGTTGGAGCTTTGAGGAGCGAAGGCCGAGAGCATGGGGGTTAGGTAGGAGCGGCCCGACCCCAGCAGCAGCCGCCCGGCTGGCCGTCGGCGGGGAGGGCAGGCGAGCGCTGCCGCGCGCTGCCGCGTGACGGGGTCTGGGCGAGGCGGCGGCGCCGAGGCGGCTGGAGGATGGAGGACAAGAAGGAGGAGGGCGAGGCCGAGATCCAGGAGCACGGGCCCGAACATTGGTTCAGCAAGTGGGAGCGGCAGTGCCTGGCCGAGGCCGAGCAGGAGGAGGCGCTGGCGCCGGAGCTGCAGGAGGAGGCGGCGGCCGCCGCGCAGCCCGAGCACAAGCAGCAGAAGCTGTGGCACCTCTTCCAGAACTCGGCCACCGCCGTGGCGCAGCTCTACAAGGGTGAGCCCGGCGGGATAGTCACCCAGCTGGGGGAGGGGCGCAGCTGAGGGGGGAGGCAGGGCTCCTGCGGCGAGCGGGTGCGGCGACGGGGGAGGGCTTAGGGGAAGCCGGCGCGGGTGGGACTCGCTCAGCGCAAGGGTTGCGGCTCCCCGAGCAGTGTGAGGAGCGGGGGCTCCGCGCCTATCCATGGAGGCGGACGGAAAAACAAAATGGCGTAAGGCGGAGCCGCCGCTGCCGCCACTGCTCTGGAAACCACCTTTCCAGGCCCCCGGGGGAGGGGACGACCCCAAGGAAACCCGCCGCCCTGGCCCCCGTCTGCGGCTTCTGCCTCCGGCCGTGTCTGGAGCTCCGGCCCCTCCCCAGAGATCGCCCAAAATGGCGGGGGTGGGGGGGCAGAAGGGATCGGCCCGGGATGGCGGCGAGGGGGCCCTTTGGCGTGCGGGGTGGAGCGCACTCCTGGCGGCGCTCAGTGGCAGCTGGGGGAGCGACGGGCCGGGTTTCGCCGCCGGGACCCTCCCCGGACCAGGGGAAAAGAGAGGGAACCCCGCGCTGACCCGCAGAGCAGCCGAGGAGAGTCGGAACCGAGCCCTCGAAGCCTGCTCCTGCCGTCTCGCCCAGGGAAGAGGCACCGACAAAATGGCGAGCGTGGGACTGGCCCCATTGTGCAGTGGGTGCTGTGGGGAAGGGGCAGGGCAGGGTGCTGGGCCGGAGGTACCGTAGCGCTATGGCCTATCCCGGTTCCGGGTAGCGGGCGCGGCCTGGCCAGCCACACCCTGGTCCTGGGCTGCCTCCGGGAGGCTGAACAAAATGGCGAAACCTAACATGGCCGTTCGGAGTTAGTGCCTCCAAAATAAACAGCGTGTGTATCCTTCCATCCCTGCAGACCGGGTGTGCCAGCAGCCGGGGCTCTCCCTCTGGATCCCCTTCCAGAACGCCGCCACCGCAGTCACCAACCTCTACAAAGGTAAGGGGCCTGCCGGGGCGCTCTTCCACTCCTCCTCCTTCCTCAGAAAATCCTCAGGTTGCTTCCGGAGTCTTGCAGCCTTTACTGGGTCACTGTAGTTTGGCAGCAGTTCACTTTCTTGCATGTTGGCTCATGTGTGTGACTAACTTAAGTTTTTTCCACTCCCAGGCTTATGCATAAGGAAGCTCTTAACATGTGCATGTCACGCTGGTAAACTGGAGAGAGGAGTACAACCAGCTGTAGCCTAGTATTTGACAGTGATACCTTTGTGTGACTTCTAGCTTTCAAAAGGCAGCCTGTGCTTCACGTGTAAAGCTCAGAGGTTTTTTAAAGAGTAGCTTCTAAGCTTTAATCTCTGCCAGCATTAATGGTGCTCCCTCTTTATTAGGTTTCTTGCCTGTACTAGTTAAATTAGTACTGATATCTTTTAGTGACTGCTTGGGTGCAGAAAAATTGAGTTATGTTTTAGCAGTCTGATTAGTAACTCTTTCAGAAATTCTGCCCTCAACTGTTTACTGACAATATGTCAGTGACACTTAATTAAACTCAGTGTACAGGAAACCCTCTTCTTTTGTAGTGATATGTTCCTTATGTCACCATGAAAGACACAATCTGTGAATATGGGGAGTGTGGGAAGCTGATCAAGTGCTCAGTTACCCTGCGGATCCCAGCCCTTACTCTTGTGGTGAGTTTCCCATGACTCCCAGCCACGAGGTGTGAAGGCAACAAGGACTTCAAGCTGGGGGATGGAGTGCAGCAGGGGAGTCAGCAGGAGTAGTGGCAGGAAGGTATGGGACTTGGGGATGGGAGAAATACATGAAATCAATTTCTAGTTTTTAATTGAGAGAGCTACTTCTAGGTTGCTGTGTCAAGATGATGATGGGAACAGAAATGTTCAGTGACTTCTTGGCAGGTGAATTTTAATGTTGGGAAAAAAATGCCAAGAAATATATATTGCAGGGGTGGGGAACCTTTTTTGGGTCAAGGGCCACTGACTCTCAGAAAAATCAGTTGTAAGAAACAAAAAATCCCTCACTGATATAGCCCTTTCAAGAAGAAAGACACTTCCCATATTTTCCCTCCCACACCAGAGCTTGTGAGGGGGTCAAGCTAGTATATTTTGTGTTCTCCAGCCCTCAGTGGGGCAGAGTGGGACTGGATTCAGGCAAACTGGGGTCCGCATGCGGACCTGGGCCTGAAGTTCCCCACCCCTGGCATATTGGAAAACATAATCCAAATTATAAATATAAAATGATGAGGACCAAATTAGCTATTACCACGCAAGAGGGAGATCTTGGAGTTATTGTAGATAGTAGCAATGTTTAAATATTGGTTAATTGAATAGTCAGTTAACCTCATGAGTTCTTGTCGGTTACTTGACTATTCTGTAGTCCCTGGGGGTGGGGTCAGCAGCCAATATGATCCATCTCCTCTTCCGAGCAGCCCCCTTCTACTCTGCCTGGAGTGTCAGGCAGGAGCTGGTCCACGAGGGGAGCCGGTTTAAAAACCAGCTTTCCTCATGGACTGGCTGATACAGATGCAGCAGTGAAGGGTGGCAACAACCCCTGTCTGGAGGGAGGGGGTGAGGTCAGAGCTCCCAGCACAAGCTGGGATTGATCTACACTTTAAATGCAGAGCTGCATTATGTTTCTGTAAATCCACGATACTCCCACATCTTGAATACTGCACACACATGCGTTTACTTCATCTTAAAAAAGATATCTTGCCATTGGCAAGGGTTCAGAAAAGAGCAACAAAAATGATTAGGGATTTGAACTAGCTGCTATCTGAGGAGAGATTAATAAAACTGGGACTTTTCAGTTCAGGAAAGAGGAGAACAAGTAGAGATATGATAGTTGCATAAACATAGAAAGATAAGGAAAAATTATTTACTTGCTCTCATACCACAAGAATAGGAGTCATCAAATGAAATCAATATGTAGCAGGTTTAAAATGAACAAAAATAAGTATGTCTTCACACAGTGCACATTCAGCCTGTGGAACTTTTTGCCAGAGGATATTGTGAAAGCCAAAATTATAGCAGGGTTCAAAAAAGAGCAAGATAAACCCATGGAGGATAGGTCCATCAGTGGTTGTTAGCCAGGATGGGTAGGATTGGTGCTCGTTGTCTGTGTGTGTTTCACATTCCTAGCTTCTGACAGGGGAGGTATCACTTGATTGCTCGTTCTATTCATTCCCTTTGGGGCATCTGGCATTGGCTGCTGTTGGAACACAGGATACTGGGCTAGATGGACCTTTGGTGTGTCCCATAATGGCTGTTCTTATGTTTTTCCCCAAATCAGCTCTCTGTACCATACAGACTGACAGTGTGGCTGGAAAAAGAGAACCCTAAATAAACTACTCTTCTGATTGAGTTTATTTATTGTGTGACTTTTGTTTAGCTGAGTTTTGATTCTCTTCATATCTAGAATTCTAAATGGTACCAAATAGGTGAAAGCTTAATCTTTGATAGTTAGCACTTGGCTGATAGGTCAATCCATGGAGTGGTTTTAAATGACTGAACTGAGTAGCAGTGTAGTATTGTCTGGTAACAGATTGGTCTCAGTAATGGGGAGGAGACGGTAGATATGTAACCATTACATTAGAGACTTGCTGCTTTTATGGAAAAGTGTATACTGGACATCTGCCTCTGTATTTATAGTTGACCAACTATGAAATGTTAGTGAAATGGAGACTGTAACTTCTGCTGTGTTATAACTTAAAAAACATTGTTATAATTCTCCAAAAGGAATGTAGGCCTGAAGGAATAGCCAGATACACTAATCATAGGATTTGACATGACAGCTTTTAAGTGTTAATCAGCCCCTAGTTCCTTGATAAGTCAAACTACAACAGCATTTCTATTGGGCATCTATTGCTACATGATAAGTAGGAGCTGTTGTGTAACTCAAAATTATAATCTGTCTAGAACATAGATTTTGATGATCTGGAATGTTACTGATTGTGATTGTTTACCTTAACCCAAGCAGTCCTTCCTAAAAAGGAGGTGGTGCTCTGAATAATTTGATTTCAGGTTTTTCAAGAAAAAATAAACATGGCAGAACAATGCTATGCATTGATATAATGGAGTAACTTGAAAATACATTGTTAAAATGAGCTGGCTCTCACATGAACAAGATAATTTAAAAGAATAGTTATTAAATTACATGCTTTTGAAAACTTATGTGCTTTCTCTTATGGAAAACACTGGAACTCATGGAGTCTTGTAGTCACTTGTGTATTTCACAGCCTTTGTTCAAAGTTGTTTTTACTGTTTTCTCAAAAGTCTAATTGGTTTCAGCTATGTTTATGCTAGGGGTTCTGTAGCACCATATGATTACTGTGTTCGTGGAAGGGGTGTTAACATCAGTGTAGATAATTGACCTCCCTGAACAACAGTAGCAAGAGCAACTAAAGAATTTTCTTATAGGCCTGGCAGCATATACATTAGGAATTAGGGTGGCTTTTCTGCCATGCTTCAGGGATGGAGGATGGATTTTTCACACCTCTGGATAATGTAGCTAGCTTGATTTGAACTTAAGAAAGCAAAGAACAGGACTATCTGAGACAGAGGAGGAAAAATGTCAAAGGAAAATAGGCTTGTAGAATGGCACACATGGTCTGCAAGTTTTAGACATTTAAAATTACTGTCTCTAACAGACTACATTAAATTGCCTACATTTCAAGTGGGTAGAATCCCTCTGAATAAAGCTATGCACTAGGAAAACTAGCAGTGTTACCCTGATTTAATACTAAAAAGACCTAAACATTCTTGTTCTTTTAAAACTTAGTTCATTGTGGTTACTATTAAAGGTGTGGGAGACAGTGTTTCATATGAAACTCCAAAAAAGTCAGAGGAATATTGTGTAATGACTCAAACTGCCTACATCAGGAACATCTGTTAAATATACTTGGTATCAGACTATTGGCATTTAGAAAAAAAATTCTAACAAGGTATGGTCCTAATGAGATCTGAATAAGCAATAAAATGCTTTGAGTCTTTTCATTTCTCCTTTACACCTCAATTAATCTGCTTATAGTTTTCAAATTTAAATTTGAATCAACTCTTAGCATTTAATCACTCTCCACAAAATATTTCCAATCATTCGCCGCACTGGAGGACACAAAGAGCATTTTGGGTTTTTTTAGATCTGACAAAATATTCATCTAAGCAAAGAAAATGGGCCATTGCTCCCTGTCCTCCAGGCCCTACTCTATTTGCCCTGAACATTGTTTGGCTTCTTGTTCAGAGAGGACAGCACTTCAGTACCGTCCCAGAAATTGCTAGAGTCCTGTTGGAATATATCTAGAAGTCTTGTTGTCCATGATTTGACCAAGTAAAAGGAATATGCTCATTTTGATATTAGTTGAGACAAGCCAATTTTAGTTTTAACACAGTTCTAGTTATTTGTAGTCTTAGTGTGTGGAGATAAACCTTGAGAGTGTAGGACTGACCTAGATCAGCTGTGTGTTAAAACTGTTATAAAAACATTTTTTTCCTAATGAAGACAAGTCATGCCCCACCTACTGTAACAGCCAGATTGTCTTCAGCACCATATGATTGGAGTTTATTCCTGCAATAGACACCTTTCATAGTGTACATGGCACTTAACATTAGTGGTGTTCTGTGAACTCTATTCTGTCCTCTTCTCTGTTTTGAAAGTGATCCGGGCAAGCAACTAAAGGAACACTGTCATAAATTTAGAGATCTTAGTGGCGTCCTTAAATACCTATGCATGAGTCTTTCCAACAGCTTTTATAAATCTCATATTTTCTTAGTCTTCTAAAATGTTTCTTTATCTGTGTGATAACCATAGTATTTATATTGATTTAATGACCAGGCAAAATACAGATGGCACATGATAAAATGAGAGAATTTGGTTTCTCACACTAAACTTTTTTGGTGTTTCTTTTAACAGTGGTGAATTGAATGTTTGAATAGTAACTGTTAGCCATGGACCTCAATTATTAATAAGGAATAATCTTTCATAGGTTTATTGCTTTTAATAGTTTAATTGTGAACTATGTGAAATTCTATATTTGTTTTATCACTGCACTTTAGTGTAAAGTTTTAACGTAGCTGTTTGAAGTGCTGCTTATTTTTAAACTTTTGATGGCTGAGGTGTTATGTGCCATGATCAGAATAAACACCAGATGTTTAAAATCTCAAATAATTGTTCAGCTGATCTTGGCTTTCACGTTATATGGCTACATTGCAACTTCACTTGGTTAGATTTTTGTGTATTACATGTAAAAAATTAGCTGGCTTACAGAAACTTATTTATACTACTGTTTCACTGAGAACTGTATGAATTATTCAAATAAAGTATTGAGCAGTTATTCACATGGTTTAGTCATAGGGCTCTTTGTCCATTCCTGTTTCCCCAATCAGAGGAAGAACACTTCTGAAACACTCCTTTAATGAACATTGCAAGTTCTTAAATGTACTTTCACTGAAAGATTAATCAAAGGATATTGAAGTGAACTTTACCATATTTAGTCTAATATCTTTCTTAATGGTTGCCTTATTTACTTGTTGTTCTGGTGAAATCACTGTTGGCAAAGTTCTGAGAAGAAATAGAACAAGCACAATGAATGAGAACAGAACATTGTATGTCCTACATGAAATGTGACTGATTTTTAGTAACATAGTGACGGAGTTCTTAGACCCGTCGGAGTGGTTAGAAACTCTTCTAAAGTGGCTCAAATAATTCAAAAGGCTCTACTAGAATTGTCACCCTGTGAATTTCACTTATTCATCAATTTCAGTTTCATAGAAGAACTAACACCTGAGTGAGTTCTAGCCTACGGTTTTGTTCATTAAACTTATACTTGGCTTTCTGGACTCTCAGAAGACATTTGGGGGTTAATTAGAGCTAAATAACGCACAGAACACTGGGAGCTAGGACTGGTGGCTGTAAACAGTATGGGACCATGGGGAAACTTGGCCATACCCATGATTTAGTTAGAAATTTGGCTAACTAAAAACCATGCCAGACTATGGATGTTGCCAGACTAGAGAGGTTCAACCTGTACTTTATAAGATAGAATAATTCAAGGTTTTGCCCAGGAAACAAAAAGCAAAACTTGGGACGTTGCTAAAGGACTAGTTATGCATGGCTACCTTGAATTCAAGAGATGCTTTCTAAAGAAATCATACGTGGAAATTGTTTACTTAGAGCAGGACAAGAGACTTTGTTTGATAGTGCTTTGTATGTAGCTTATTTCCCTTCTTGTGTGGATATTCTTGCACACAGTGGAAGAGAATAACTTAAAAGGGAGCATAAAATGCCAAAACTCATTGGGCGTCTTGTTTACATGTAATGCCACAAACTACTCTTAAATGTTTTAAATTGACTTTAGATTTGATAATCACTTCAAATGTTCTTTTATTAAGTACTTACCTGAAATACCATAGACAATGTTTTAGTTTAAACCCAACTCTTTTCGACATATTAAAACCAAAATGTAATCAGTCCTCACTTATTTATAGCAAATACTTCTGGTAGCACCGTAATCACAAAGTTTGGATTGGGAGCTGCAGTGTTTACTCTTATACAAACATAGAAAAGAGACCATCCTGTGTACACGTTTATTAATATATAAAGATATAAATTGTCCTTTACAGAGACTACTTTCAAGCTCATGTATATCACAGTTTTGGTCTTGGTTGTTTCTCTTGAAGTGTTAGTTTGAACCCCAATCTGAGGGGGGAACTTGGCTGTGATTTTTTTTGCAATTTAATTCTTATGAAATTAGACTCATTGTAACACTTATGAATGTACAAGCAATAAAGTATTCTGTTTCCGATGCAACACTTATTAAGAATATCTTTGTATCTTTTTTTTTCCAGAAAGTGTGGATGCCCATCAACGAAGCTTTGATGTAGGAATTCAAATTGGCTATCAGCGTCGTAATAAGGATGTGTTAGCTTGGGTTAAAAAACGCAGAAGAACTATCCGTAGAGAAGATTTGATCAGCTTCCTCTGTGGAAAAGTTCCTCCTCCACGAAACTCTAGAGCTCCCCCAAGATTGACTGTAGTATCCCCTAATCGAGCTACTTCAACAGAAACTAGCTCATCTGTAGAGACTGATTTGCAGCCCTTCCGTGAAGCCATAGCTCTGCATGGTAACACTAATCTTTCAATATTTCTTTCCTAAAGATGGGTGGGAATTCTTAAAGAGGAACATACCTTTGCAAAGCTTCATGGTTTATTTTGGTGCTACTTTCACTACTAGTGTAACCAGAAAGGAAGTGTAGCTAATATCCTGGAGTAAAAACAGTTAGTCCTGTGACACCTTAGAATAGGGTTAGGGAACCTAAGGGCTGGATGTGGCCCCTAGCTTGCCCTGGATCTGGCCCCCGAGGCTAAAGGCTCCCCTGCCCCGCCCTCCTCCCCCAACATTGGGGAGCCCATGCTGGAACTCTAGCCTACTGCGGGACTGGAGCGCACACAGTATACTAGCTGGGTTCCCCTGGGCTCTGATGTGTGAAGAGAATGTGGGGAGTGCCTTTCTCTCTCTGAGAGGCCACATCAGTGAGGATTTTGTTTTGTTTTTAATTCTCTCTTGTGTGTGTCTCTCTCATGACTGACTTTTTTTCCTATGGGTCAGCAGCTGCTGACGCAAAAAAGATTCCCCACCCCTACCTTAGGTGTTGGGGGCGTCTCGGCTTAGGGTGGGTAAGAATAGAGACCCTAGGGGTGCAGAGTCTCAGCATGGTGGTGAGTGAGGGGGCTGCACTGGGAACCTGCGGTGGTGCTCCAGCCTTGACCCCTCCCCCCCCAGCCTCGACTCCTCCACTGAGACTTTGCACCCCCACCCTCCTCACT
>JANRFK010001605.1:27512568-27550700 GCA_030068395.1 Apalone spinifera | reverse complement strand
ATATATAAAATATGAACTTTCATCTGATGGAAGTAGGTTTTTTCCAATGAAAGCTTGATGTTTCTCTATATATTTTTTTGTTAGTCTCTGAGGTGCCACAGGGCTACTTGTTAAGTCTGTAACTATAAAAACTTGGTTTCTCATCCTGGAGCCTCGGTGTCCAACATACTAGGCTTTAGCCAGATGTGGCTGTTTGGTCATTTGAGTGTGGCTGGTTTGCTGTCGCAGTAGCCACTGGAGTGGCTACTGTTTCAGAACTGGTTGACACCACAGTCCTAGAGTAGAAATGCTTGCAGAAGGGGTTGTGTGTTTACATGTTAATTGCTAAAAGATGTGCAATTGTTAAATTTTAAGTGCAAGCTGTAGCAGTGGTCTCCCAAAGTGATTTTTAGGATGCATTTGTTGCTGCACCTTTTTTCCTTCAGTGTGAAACCATTTTGCTGACCAGTCATCTACTGACCAGTTCCAGTATTGATGATGATAGGGTGTGGTGTATATCTTCAAAACCATCTTCTGGAACATGTGTTGAAAAGCCCTGTTAACCTGAATTCTGGAAGGGGAATCTGGCTTTCTGTAAAAGTGTTCATCCTACCTATTGGTGGAAGAGCAGATGGTATCTTTCTTGGTTTTTAGTTTATGATGTCTCAAACCTTGTGCTCTCCACTTATTGGAAAGTAGGGATGTAAAGGGTTAACCAGTAACCTTTTTCTTATTGTCATGCTTACTGGGGTAACCTGTTAACTGGCCCCCCCACCAGCTGCCCCTTCCCCCTCCCCATCTATGGCATGATGTAGCAGGCTGGCTAACCAGTTAAACATAGTTTAACTAATTAACATTTTAAATGGGATTTTAGATGCCTACTAGAAGGGAGCTTTTTCTCCAGTCTCTGCTTCTGGGAAGCCTGTTATCTTATCCCTACTATCCCTCTGCCTTTTTCCTAAGGAGTTCTCAGTTGGCCAATATTCTCTCTTATCGGTTTCATTTTAGTAATGCCCTGTAGCTTAGTCATTTTCCCTGTATGTTTAGTATCCTGACTGGTCAGAAATAGGCTGTTATTGCATTTCTTGAGTGATTACTGAAACTTTGGTCAGCTTTTGTTGTTCCCTTCACTAGGCATCTTTCAGGCTATGGCCATAAGAAAATAGTCCTTAAAGGAAAAGTTATAGCACTTTGAGAATGCCATTGCTAATACTACATAGCTGTTGCTTTTATTTTAGGAGTTCTTGTTTAAAATTATGTGGCTCAGGAGTGTAGGTCATAGGGAATGATTCTTGTCATATGAAAGTGTGTTGTATTAGTTTTAGAGAAAGGGATTTAGGTACAGAATTTGTGTTTAAACTATAACCAACTAACCATTTAACTGATAAGCCTGATACTTATTGGTAATGGTGTTGGTTAAATTCAGCCAGGGATGCGGTTTTGCTGCATCAGATCAGCAAAACCACCTCTTCCCTGGGAGCTGGGTGTGCAAGAGCTGACCACCTGGCTCCTGGGGAGGAAACTTCACTATTGCAGGTAAATCTCCTCCACAGGGACTGGTTCGCCAAGGCGTCTATTTCTTTTTTTTCCCCCCAACCCTTATAGGGATCACTTTGCAACATTTCTCCCACGTAACAAGGGTCCATGTTGTAATACTCCAATGCCTAATGGATGCTTGCTTTCTGGTAGTTGTGTTTTCATCTCTCTCTTTTTACATTTAATTTTCAAAACATTATTCACAGTGGATATTATATGCTGGTGATAGGCAACCTGTGGGCTACATGAGTGAGGCCTATTGGGATTCTATGTGTGGCCTGTAAGATATTTTATTTTGTTGCCCATGCACAGGATTGCAAGACTCCATTGGTTTCCATGCATGTATTTTTTTCCCCCTAGCAGTAATAGTGACACTTTTATGTGAAGCAAGAGCAAGTGACTTGTGAGCTGATTGCCTAGAACATGGACTGTAAGAGCCGTGCGCTCCCTCTGCAGCAAATCAAAGTGCTGCTACAGTTCAATTGGCACAACCCCACAAATTCAAGGTACAGAAGTCAGTTAGTCTCCTGGGCTAGAGTAGTTATGCTGTCTTGTTTATGACAATTTAAGTTTAGTAAAATCCTGCTTAATTGGTTAACTGGTTAAATAGGGGTGAGTGGGGTGGGGCTGCTCCAGCATGCTGGACTGGAGTGCCTTTCTCCCCTCCCCTGTCTGGCCACACAAGGCTGGAGCAGTTCCCATACTGTGGACAGGAGCTGCTGCAGCCTGGTTGCTTCCAGCCCCGTACTGGGCTACTGGCTCCCAGCCCGCGTGGGTTGGAAGCAGCAGTGGAGGATGGAGGGGAGAAGGCTGCTGAATCCCAGCTGGTGGAACATGGGGTTGCTCTTGGGAAACAGTTAACCTGTTAAGATTAATGCTTACCAGGTAAGCAGTTACCCATTGGCATCTCTAGTGTAGACCTTCCTATGGAGTTAGATTATAACAGCAATGATATCTGTGAAGCTATCTCTGTTTAGAATCCATTGAGCTAGAGAAGCTATGTTAACCAAGGAATGGGTGGATTTGAAGTCTGATAATTGTTTTTTTTGAATCCGTTTAGTGCTTTCTTTCCTCTGTTTCCAAAAACCATCCATCCATCCAGTAGCCATGGGTTAATCTGGGCAAGTGAACAGTTCTGCCCAAAATGTGTAGAGGAGAGGGAGGGAAGTAGGGGGACTGTAACTTCAAAATAGAATAGAGTTCAACTTCACAAGTGTTAGTCTGAAAATGACCTACCTTCTCCCCTGAACTCTACTAACCTCATATGAGAGATTCCATTTAGATTTCTTAGCTGGCAGTCTTTTCTGCTTCCTGGAAGGCTAGGGCCTTTGCAGTACAAACAAACAAAATTTTTTTTAGTCAAAGCAGGAAAGAAGTCTACCAAATCTCTGAAAATAGAGCAGCTCACTGAATCTTTGAACTGTTTTATAGAAACTACTACAGTGCCTTATCAGAAGTAAAAGGAAATCAAGTTAGGTACCATCCATCCATCCAGTATGGCATCAGTTGCTGTAACTTCCTTCCAGATCATTTGTAATTTTTTTTTTGTATAGACAAGGGTCTCTGATTTAACATGGGGGGGGGGGGGGGGGGGGGGGGGGGGGGGGAATCTGGAGTTGGAGAACATGCTGTCTTGAAGCAATTAACTCTTTAATTCAGTGGTCCAGGAGGGATTTCTGGGTGCAAGCTCTGGGAAGGAGTTTGGATGCAGAGGGACTCATGTCTGGGGCAGGAGATTGGATATAGAAGGAGGTTCAGGGGAAGGGATGGGTTCAGGAAGCAGGCTCTGGCTGGGCATCATTTAACTGAGACAACTTACGGGTGGTAGAGCAGTGGGGTTAAGGCAGGCTTACTTCTGCCCTGGCCTTGCACCACTCCTGGGGGCAGCTGCCATGTACCGTAAAGGTGCCATGTGCTGCCCCATACCTATAGGCACTGAGCTGACAGCTTCTACAGGCCACGGTTCCCCATTACTGATCAGTGGGAGCTTCAGGCAAGGACAGCATGTGGAGACCCCTTGCTCTGCCTCTCTCAGGCTGTGGGGACATGTCAGCCACTTCCAGGAACAGCAGTTACCACAGGGATAATTCCTCCAGCCACAACAGGTTCAGCATTTTACAGCTCACTACTAAAAGAATTAAATTTAAGCATAAGAGAAATGAAAGCTGAAATGCACAAACCAAAAATAGCACACCTTGCAAGCAATGAAAGAATGGGTTGGGTTGGCAGCTGAGGGGGACAGACAGTGTGTGTGTTTGTGACAATAGCAGAGATGCACACAGTGTGAGAGTGACAGAGATTTGCATTGCCAAGCTTCCTCCATCCCTTTTTCTCTTTGTGGAGATAGGGTACAGGTGTGAGGGTAGGAGAGACACCTGAACATCAACGTACCCCTTTCTCCTTCCCATACCTTGTACAGCAAGCAGGAGGCTCCCACGGGGCAGCTCCAAGACAGAGGGCAGGAGCAGCATGACAGTGGGTGGAGAGGCAACTGAAGTGCCAGTGCTTGATAGCTTCCTGAACAAGCCAGTCAGGATCACCTGTCACTCCCAAGATCTACTGATAGATCCCCATCTACTGATTGGTGACCACTGCTTTAATTTGTTCCCAGATCCCTGCCTTGGTAACAGTTACATTCATACATTGTGCTAAAAGTAGCGTCTTAAATATATTAACCCAAAGGGAATCAAACGCTGTCACAAAACAAATGTGGTGTTGCCCATTGCTACCTGCTTATGCTCTTTCCATAGAGAGGAGGGCTTAGCTATTTCAACTGTTAGCTAGCTCATGGTAGTACATTTTAACTATCTGATGTAAACCAATATCCAGACTAGGGATGTTAGTATGTAACTGAAGCAGCATGGGGGGATGGAGGGTGGGAAGGCAGGAGCAGGTACTCGTGGAGAGCAGTTTTTTAAAGCCAGTCCCCCTCCTCTCTGTAGCCTCTGAGGCAGTGAGGAGAGGGGGGAGCAGAAGTTGGTGCTGGGGAGAACCAGCTTAAAAGATGGTTTCCCCCCCAACACTGGCTCTGTGGTGTCACCTGCCCTCCCCATCCCCCACGCTGCTGCCTCTATCAGAGGCAGCGGGGGCTGGGCAGGGAAGGCTGCTCGCCTCCCTAGGAAATAGCCTCTGTCTTTGGTGGGCCTGCCATAGACAGAGGGGTGGTCAAGCTCGCCACAGAAGCTGTTTCATGGCAGCCTTTGTCTTCAAGGAGCTCAGACCCCTGTGGACAGGGGCTAGTGCCACTCCACGGTGCTGCCTCTGTGGCAGAGGCAGCCAGTCTGTGCAGGGAGCTGGTTTAAAAGATGGTTAAACCTTGTGGACCGGTGAGTCTCTTGTGCATTTCAAAAGCAGAAGCCGCAGGGAGTGTGTGGCCAGTTCCAGACTCCCTGCTGGCCTGCACTCTGTTGCACCTCAGCCTTTGAAATTTACAAGATCATTTCAAAAGGAAGCCCCACAGGGAGGGCTCTTGTAAATTTCAAAAGCAGAATCCCAGGGTGAGCAGAGACTGCTTCTGTCCCTGCTTATTCAGTTTCCTGCTTTGCCTCTTCCCTCCCCCCCCCCCCCCCCCCCCCCCCCCCCCCCCAATCCCAAACGGGGCTGGCTTTTAAGCCATCTCCCACCTGCTCCTGCTCCCTGGCAGCAATGGGGAAAGGGAGAAGCAACTAGTCACATCACTTAGTGAACTGTCCAATAAGATTATGCTTATTGGATAGCTGACTAGTTGCTTATAGCCCTGTCTGATACAGAGGCAGCAGTGTAGGGTGGCAGGGGACTACCCAGGAGTGGAGATGGGAGCGCACTGGCTGCTGGCTCCACCGCCAGGGGCCATTTTAGTAATCGCTAAACATTTTAAGCTGCACAATTACTAAAAATGTTCTCTAACATCCCTAGTAGAGGCAGTTACAGCTAGAAATAAAAAGCTAGTCTAGCTACAAGCATTCATGTACTTTGTAATGAAAACCTTGAAAAATTAGTGTCCTCTGACCTGGTCTATGGAGCATCCACTGGTAGTTTTAGAACCATTAATTACAACTTTTCAACATACTGTACCTCTGTTAAAGAAATTTAAAGCCTGTTTTCTGCCAAATGAGTGCTTGTCAATAGAGATGTAAAATCCTGGTTAATCAGTTAAATGGTTAAATGTTTTGTTTAACCAGTTAACCAATCAAACAGGGATGAGCTTGCCATACTGTCTTACTCTATGCCACAGGCTCTCTGTTGAAGCTTTGCTTTTCTCTGATTTATTAGAATATAAAATAGCACACTAGGCCGCAATCTGCATGTGACATTGCATTTTTCTAATAGGTAGTGCTATGGCTCAAAAGTCACTTTCAAGACACTTCAGCTATAATGTTGCTGTGACTGTAGACATTGTCAGGGTATACTGTATTCCAAAGTTTTAAGTCTCTGCTGCTTTGATCTGAACTTATTTAATCAAAAGGTCAGTAACTCTATGTCAGTCAATGATTGGGATCCTTTACCTTTATTCTTTTGGAACAAGCGCACTGAGCCTTAGACTGATGGGAGTGAGGAGGATATAAGGAAATATGGATAAAGTAGATTTAATTCATGAATATCACACCTCCAGAAACTTTGACTGATTTAATTGCTTTATCCCCAATATTATAGCCAAACTAACCTCGTTACTTGATTTAATTTAGGCACCAAGTCATCCCCTACCATAGTCTTTTCAGTGTTGGAAAAGGTCACACTGGCTTCATTCTCTAGTATATAATATTTGTAACTTTGTCCACTAGAGATGGCTGCCTTCCATAATCCTACTTCTGTTTTGAGAGGAGTAGTTTACTACACAAGATCAACAACAAGTAGTGTGTGGTAAAGAGTTATGTGGATAAATGGGTAGAAAAAGTAGAGTAAATATATGCTGTAGTAGAATGTATGGAGTAGAGAGCATTTGTATTGGCTCAGGTTGATACAGCTTTATAAATAATGAAACTTTTGCAGTTGGTGTCATTGTGTGTGTGTGTAGTGGGCAGGGGTAGTAAATAGGTAGCAATAATAATACACTATCCTTCAAACATCAGCTGTCACAAATTGGCAATTTGTCATTTCAGTAATTTACCCTAAAATGCATGTTAAAACTTCTTTTTTTGAATTTGGTGGCGTAGCTTTAACTTGTGGTACCACAGTTACCAGGACAGCAGTTTATAAGAGAACAATGAGCTGTGTTTACCCTAAGTAACAGTATTAAATTGTGTGTAATGCTAGCTTCTGTTAACTGAGACAATTAGTAATAAGTGCTCTATTAAAGATTTCTTTAAAATCTCATTATTACAAAATACACTATAGTGTGCATATTTGATATGATGTTGTGTAAGTTAAAGTGTAATTAATAAAGTACATCTTGTGATACTTTATCATTATTCTTCCATGTTCACTTTCGATTAATAGAAATTAATCCAAAATGGATTTCCCAGTCCTTATGAATTAGCAGGTCTGTTTGTAATCCTATTTTAATAACTTTTGAAGTGCCCTGGTTATTGCATGGGCATTCAAATGTACTAGGATGCAAATGCATCCCAATGTTAATTTTTGCTTGTAGACCTCTTTCACAAAGATAGCACTTGACAATGGTGTCTGAAATTTAAACTTCAATCATCCTTACAGAAACAACAAGTTAAAAGAAGCTTCAGTTCTGGCACATGAGCTCACTAAGTTATATGGCTTTAAAATGTTCACATTTCTATTACTTTCACAAGTCAAACAGGAGAGACTAACCAGTGTTTCGCAATCTTTTTTATAAAGTATCCTTTTAATTAAAAAAAAAAAAAAGTACCCCAGTACCTACAGGTTTTCTCTCATTTTTTTTTTTTTCTCTACCATTGCAACACTTTGTTTAAACAACTTAATCGTAGCTGGGCGGACGATGAAATTTTTGGGTATAAAAATTTCAAAAATAAAGTGTTGTAAAACTTAAGCTTAAATTTAGAGAACTGAATTTTTGTTTTATTTAAGCTTTATATTGCAGAGCCACAACACATGTAACTGCCAAGACTTTTAGCAGTTACACAGTTACATTCTTAAATGCAAAAAAGTTGCAGTGACTCCGTGAATTGAAGTTTTATTTAAGTTATTTTGGGATTGCTCAGAGGAGTCTTGGGTTTTTATCTTTTTAGAAATGTTTTGGGGGGAAAAACACTTACTAGTGCTCTAAATAAACACAATCTTCCACTAAGAACTAGAGGTTCAAAAGATTAACTAGTAAGCCCCACCCTTAACAGGTGAGGCTTTGTTGTTCCAGTTAACTGATAGGGGATGGAGCAGCTACCTAACTGATAGGTGGCTTGGCCCTGATGCTGCTACCTGCCCTCCCTCTACCAGGTAACATGCTGCCTCCTCTCTGGTCCCATTCCTGGGGAGCTGGCTGCAGAGCCTGCAGCAAAGCCTCCCTGGGAGTGCTTTACTGTGAGATCTACATTATAAAGTTACTTAAGCTTTATACTGAAGAGCCTGCAACACGTGTGACCCCCTCCCTCCCTATGATTTTTAGCAGTTACGTGGTTACATTTTAACCACATTTTTACATCCTTACTAAAGAACACTTCAGGATTCTTAACCTGTTCCTAAAACTTATTTGTGAGGAGGCTCATTGACTTTATTGGTGGTTTGTGGTCATAAACTTGCTGTACTTGAAATCTTTGTTCACTATCCTTTTAGTCAGTGTTTTTTTTCTCACCACCACGCTGCACCTTTTTATACCTTCTTCCTGTTATGTCTGTTCTGTCCCAAAGGCACGACTATGTAGCACTTTAAAGACTAACAAGATGGTTTATTAGGTGATAAGCTTTTGGAAGTGGGTCTGGCCCACGAAAGCTCATCACCTAATAAACCATCTTGTTAGTCTTTAAAGTGCTGCATAGTCCTGTCTTTTGTTTCATCAAGACCAGACTTACTGTCCCAAAGGGGTTTCTATCAAATAATCTAGAAATGGATGCCAAAGTGCTAACTTGTTTTCCTTTTCCTTTCTGATGCATTATCTTATTTTAATGTTGCTTTTACTGATTGCTCATTATTGTATTATGAGACAAAGCAGGTATTATGATACTAGGAAATAATGCAGCAATTCAGTTTTTAATTGTAAATGCACTTCACTCTAGTGTTCAGTTCCATGAATATCCATAGAGTAAACTTTGAGTGCCTTTGTACTTGGAGTATTTCATTTGCAGTTTGTCCTGTATTTTCCTTTTTTTGAGAACTTTTGTTAAACTGGTGATCTTGCAATATAGGCCTATGAAGAAAACGCTTATACAACAAAGCTTAAATAAGAGCAAACTTTTAAAGCTACTCTAAATTTAAAAGATTGACGAATCTTATTCACTTAAATTTTGTTGAATAACTTAAAATTCAAGTTTGTTCTGAATTAATTTATCAGATTCCTAGGATCACATACGGGTTGCTTGCAGCAACACTAGGTAGGTTTTGGTTTTGGTTTTTGGTCAAATTCTCCTAGGCAGGTATGATACCTGAAATAGGTTGTAAGTTGATCGTATAGATCTAGATTATATATTCAAGGTCCTGTAATGAACTCTTTGAGAGTCACATCTACTTGCTACAATAGATGTGTCTTAAGCCTTTTTTTGCTATAAGTGATATATGATGGTAGTCTGGTTCTGCTGGCTACTTTCACTTCCAGCTACATTATTTTGTGTTCTGCCAATATACCTGAGGAAGCTCTTTACTTGATATTGGTTAAATTTTATTCTCTACTTCATAGCTTCCATTTGGGTATAATCAGTATAGTAAGTATACTCCTCTAGGTGCCTCTAGAAATAAGTGTTCAGACTCATGACCCCTTGTTACTCATTTTCCTGAGAATTTCAAATTAAGGTATGTAGAGAGAATTGGTAGGTTCATATATTCTGTGGGAGTACACAAGTAGATTCGGGCTGATCCTGTATTAGACCACTCTGCTTTTACCAGATTCAACACGGTAGTAATATGTGTGCTTGTGTAACAAAGCTGAATTTTTGACTATTACATTAATTCTCTGAAATAGTCAAATTTCAACAGTAACAGTCCTAATGCCAATACTGAAAACAGAAAAATTCTAGTGAGCACAATCTAGAAACGGTTCACAAACATCTGTCCAAAATGCTGTTGCATGTACATTACCAATCTCTCTAAAATGTTTGAATAGCTTTATTCAGTCATCTCAACCAAATTATGGGTACGTTTAAACTTTAGTTATAGCTGCTGATATTTGAGAATAAGTGACTTTAAAGTAAAAACTTACTACTGTTGAAACCTTGTTCAGTTTATTTGCTGCAGAAATGTCTTGTCTCGCCAACAATTCCTAACAAATGAAAATGTAACTTTGTTTCAAACTTGTACTGGTTCACTAAATCTGGAGGATAGGAGAAGTCATATAAAAATCAAATACTCTAGGAAAAAAAACTCACTTTTGAGGTCAGTCTCAAACTATATAATTAAAGTATTCACATGGTAAGAATAAATTCTTTTGAAAAGGATGACATTTTAAATTGAAAGTACACTTCAGGGTAGGTTGTCTCGATTTGGGTGCAGCAGCTTTTTTTTCCTCACTGCAGTCTTGTGGTATGTATCAACAGCTAAAGAGCTAACTTGCTAATTTCATATGTATTTGTCCTGTGGCACCTTAGAGACTTAAAATATACGGATCTTGGGTAAGGCGGCCTTGTCTCAGCCTGCTCTCTATTTCCTGCAGTGAGCTCTGCGAGAAGGTACGCCCCTCTCACTGCACCCTTCGTCTCTTTTTCTCGGCCCCCGGCCTCCCCATCCCTGGACTACCACAGGATCTGCAGCCAGTCTGTTTCCGAACCGCGCCCAGGGACCATCTGTACATGCTCACGATCCACACTTTGCATTTCCTCACCCTCGTGTTCCACCCAGACACCAAGTGGTGGGACCATTTAAGACCTGTTGAAGGTGGAGAACCCTGATGGTCCAATTTTTATTCCACCTTAATCCCATGACCCATTGGGGACATCAGTTGGCAGCTCCTTCATGGAGTTGTGAACACAGGCGTGTACCTGGATGGGAGTGATCCATGCCCAGACACCTGCCCTTTCTGCAGCATGAGGGAAAACCTGGTGCATGCATTTGGAGTGTGCCAGATTGCAGCCCCTATTCCTGCTTCTCCAGACCTCTTACTGAGGTTCTGGCTGCACTTTTCCCCTCAGCCCTTTATTTATACACACCTCATCCGTGGCCCCACAAAGTCATGAGACTGCCTCGTCAACCTCCTCCTGGACCTGGCGAAAGCCACCATATACAATCCTGGGAGTAGGATGCTGGACGAGGAGGTGCTCTGCGACTGAGGCTTGCTTCTGTTCCTCCCTGGTCTCATGCATCCGGGCAGAGGTCCTCTAGGCAGTGTCCACTGGCTTCTTGGACAGCTTTGAGGAGCAGTGGGGCACTGTCCAAGGTTCTCTGTTTGGTGTCCCCATTCGGTTCCCTCGTTTTAAACCTTTGACCTGCACCCTTTGACTCTGGGAGACAAATGATGAAAAACAGGATCAGTTGACCTCTGGGTCCAGTCGTCCCTCCCGCAAGGCTGGGGAAGGGCCTTTTAGAAGTGGGTGGGCTGGCACCTGCCCACCCTCTGAGTTCAAATAGTTCGTTGGGTTTTTTAGTAGGTTTTATGCATTAAAACTCATGATATTCATTCTCTCTCTCTGTTAGTCTTAAGGTGCCACAGGGCTACTTGTTTTTAAAGTTAGACTAACATGGCTACCCTTCTGAAACATTGTATGGGAAGTAACTTTAAAAGATCTGCATGCTTGAATGCACTACATGCTGGGAAGAGATTGACTTTCAGTGCCTATACCAGGGCTGGACAAATATAGACCAGAATCAGCCTGCCCAAGCCACTGGATCTAGCCCATGGGTGCAGTGGGAGTCTCAATCGGGCTCCCTGTCTTCCCTGCCCCTGCACGCTGCTGAGAAACCATTTTTCGGCCAGTGGGAGCTGCCTGTTTGTAGACAGGCAGCTTGTGAAGTACACTTTACCCTTTCCCTTGGGCTCACAGCTGTTCACAGATGCACATGACCCTGCAGCTGGTTGATCTGAATGGCTTACCAGGGCATGGAAGGCAGTGAACCTGTTGTCCAGGAGTTTCCTGTCTAGACCCTACTTCTGACATCCCCTTCTCCCTTCCCTCCCCCCACCCCCCAAACCTCTGCCTCTCCTTACCTCATACAACCCAAACCCTCTTCCCCTCCCACCCTACCGCAATCCCTTGTCCCAGGTCACAACCCCTTCTTATCCTAGGTCACAACCCAAGCCCCTGCATCCCTTCCTCTGCCTCAATTCCCTGCCCCAGGTCACAGCCCTCTTTCACCCAAACTCCTTCCCGGATCCTACCCTCCCTCCCCCGCACTCTAGTCCCTTACTCCAAGCACCCTTCTGCACCCAGCCTTCATCCCAGACATTGCACCTCCTTCATTAATATCATGAAAGAGTGTGCCTCTTAACCATTTTCCAAATTCTTGGAGTGGCCCTCCATCAGAAGTTATTGCCCCCCTCTGGCCTAGACAATCATGTGTGCAATGGTAATGGAATATTATCTGACATGAATTTTCTAGCATATTACAAAAACTTAAGTGTAATTGCTTACAGTGCACAGAAAACTAGTTCACGTTCTGACTTCAATTATTGCCTTTTTAAAATGTTTTCTCTTTCCCTCCTTTCTAGGTCTTAGTGGTGCAATGGCTAGTATAAGTGTTCGTTCAAGTACCCCAGGCTCTCCCACTCACGTAAGCAGTGGTTCCAATGCTAGTCGTAGGAGAAATGGACTCCATGATGTTGATTTGAACACTTTCATATCAGAAGAAATGGCACTCCACTTGGACAATGGTGGAACTAGAAAGCGTACCTCAGCCCAGTGTGGCGATGTCATTACAGACTCACCAACTCATAAACGCAACCGAATGATCTAAACTGCAAAAATTTCAAACCCACCATGCTGCTTGAAAGCCACTTGATCCTCAGAGTACTATTGAAAAGGAAACATGAGGCCATCTTCCCATATTCACTGTTTAAGACAAGTGAATTCAATAATTGCCATAAAGGAAGTTTTAGGTATTACAGTAGATGCCTCTTGTAACTACGGCTTTCTTAAACTATATTCTTAGCAGAGGACATCAGATATTGTGTAGTAGTTAGCAAGATCATCATAGACGAACATGTATCCGTTCCAAGGCTAAAAGTGACCTTACTTGTATTCTTAAAGGGAAAGGAAATATCAAATGTTTTATTTGGTTATAGAATGCTTTGTCCTTATTTCCTGCTGTGTTGAGTATTTGCTTCAACAGTATTGCCAGTTTGACTGAATTTGTCTAAAATATGACTTGGCATCTTGTCAATTCTGCAGGCTTCCATTTTCGCAGCACTGTATAAGGCACCTAGTTTCTATATAGTAACAGTGTGCAAGTTATAAATATTGGACTGTGCCCTTTTTAGTTTTAAAAGCAGTTGATAATTCTGGTGATTGTGTGATAATGTAAAGAGGTGCTATGATGGTCATGCAATTAATACTTAATATTGAATCAATACAAGGACCTTTATTGGATTCACTTTGTGTGTTTTTAGTGCTCTGAAGTAGCAATATTAAAGTTTCCCCAGTTAACTTCATAGGGTTTTACATTTTCAGTTTGAGAACATATGTACTTGCTGGTATTATCCTTGTGGTAAACAAAAAACAGTGCAAACTGTGCACCAGTACAGACCTAAATTTAGAGAAAGATGTCCTGTAATTGGAGAATAGGCTTTTTTGTTCAGTATTAGTGAAGGGTAGGTATTGTGTGCAACCATATCCCGTTTTACATTTTTGTGTGAAGTAATTGCCCGTGTTGGGGAAGGGTGGGATGCAAGGGAATAGGGAACAGTTGGAAAATGGTTGTGTTCTGTCTGCTGGTGAGCAAGATTTCTGGTCACTATGGAAACTGCTGGAACTGAATAGTTTCTGTGTGACATCGTCTTTAAGATGGAGTGCAGTTTCTTCCAAGTCCTAAAACAATTACTTAATTTCTAGTTTTTACTTCTGAAGTTGAGATTTTTCTCAGTAAATGTAAGATAACATGATGGCTTTCAAAGATAAAACTTGCTTTTTTACAGTGTCTTTAACTGAATGTCCTGATGAATATTTAAAGTTGAAAACTGGATGCACAGTTTAAACTTAAATCCAGAAAGTTGTGTGGCTGAAAGCTACTTCCTCTGCACTGTTAAGTGTAGACCTTCAGAAGATCATTAAAGGAGAACAATTTCTAAGCTAAAACACCTTTTTACACTTAGAAATATCTGATCTTGATTTCCTCTTTTTGGCAAAAAACGTTCGTTCTAAAGCTTCTGTTTATGAGTGGCTAAAATAGGAGTGATAAGGAGATAAGAGCTCCAAGCTTGAAGGGAAAGAAGGCATGTATGAAGTGGAGGCGCCATCCACGCTATAATAGAAGACAGACATGCTTCAAGCTTGTCTTGCATTCACTTGCAGCTAAACAGGTCTAACACATGGATGAGGCCAAACTATGCTAGAGCCACCATATTGAAAATTCTGCTTTTGTTTTCTGTTTTCTAGATCATGATTTTGAACTCTGTTCTAATATATCTTGGCCATAAGTGAGTATACACTACAACAATTTAAGGTAAATTTACATCCTACTGGAGAGCCTTTGATTCAACATTTTCCTGCCTGACCACCTGGGGTAGGATTATAGCTGTTGCAGTTTTTCACAATAAATAGTCCTCTAGCATTCAAGTTCTCCATCAAGGAAAGGGCAAAGTCCAGGATATATCATGTTGTGTTCAGAAATTTTGGAGGCCATCGTCTCATTCTAAGAGGAATTATTTTGTTCTTAATATGTATATAAATCAATATGTTTAGGAGTTCTTCAACATTTCCATAATACTGGGCTAAGTTTGCAGCTCATGGAACCATTTGAGAATCTTTTAAAAAAAAGCTGCCAGTGTATGTACAATTAAGTTACTACTGTTGAGTTAAAGCCGTAAGGCTTTGTGTGATATTTATAATTTGTTTATAAAGTATAGAATTAATTTCAATTCTGAGACTTTGCATTTTCAACCAAGATGGACTCGTAAGATGAGATCTGTAAGACAGTAAAAAAGACGTTATAACTTTAATTCTGTAGAATGATCTCCTTGTAGGATATAACCAGAGGTATTTCCTACCAGTGAAATAGAAACAGCAGGTGAGTGTCCTGATCAGCCTTGAATAGATAAATGTGCCACTCAATGATGAAAACATTCTGAAGCCCCCTTCCACTTATTAGTTGAACTAGTCCATAATTGTGCAATTAAACCAATTTAGGATATCTTTGTGTCCTTGGATCTTTGATACTGAACATTGGGATTTCTTAATGTGAGACAGTCACCACATGTAGTACTAATATTGGAGCTCCACACATACTATGGAAAGTACTGGGTTCAATGTGACTTGCGCTTAAATCTATCCAAATATAACTACACATGGAGCCTGCTGATCCATTTACTTTTTTCCAAGTGGAATAATAAATGCCTCTGTTTAAGCTAATGCTTTAGAGCTTTGCATATGATTTAGTACCATTTAAACTAAATTTGTCAAGCTTTTATTTTTTTAATTTGTGCCATCTTTTTGGTAAGAGAAAACAAGCTTTAATATCTAACTGGTTGCATTAATATTTTTTGCTTGTAACTTAAATGTTTGACAGCTTATTTTTACCATCTTCCATTGGTTTTTCAGTTAGCCCCAAATGTTATTTGTCTTTAAGTGTTAACCCCACCCCAAAATGACTTAAATGCATGTATTCACCTGAAAAACAGAAGGAGAGCAGATTGTTTCTTTAAAAAATAAACATTCAAATTCAGTACCTATGGTTTTGAAGATTTTATTTCGTGTGCCAGTGTAGGAAACTCAGATTGTGAAATATTGTGTTCAGGCACTCTTATCTGAGCAAGAAGCAAGTTTATCTCTGTTATACAGTAAACATTAAATTCAGACTTGTTTTATTTGGGGGAAAATGGGTACTTTATATTTTGTTTTCTCCTGACTCTACATAACTCACACAATTGACCTCTCATCTCCATGTAAACAAAAGTTAACATGAATGTGTGGGGAAAATTACATACAAGTTATCTTGCATTCAGGGTAATGAGCTTGGCTTGGAATTTATTAAAATAAAATTAAATGTTAAAATTTAGAGCTATATTACTATAAAATAATGCAAAAATGTGTTTGGGCTGCAACCGAAGTGTCCTGCATTTAAACTTTTACTCTGAAATGTGGTTTATCCATCTAGAGTAATAAACACTTCAAGTTATAATAAATCTAATAAAGGCAACTAATTGGACTTTTGTAGTTTTTGTTAGCTTCTTGAATAGTCCATAGTAAATTCAGAATGGAACGAGGTGAATCTGAAGGCATTATGTCTTTACTGTTTCTTTTAAAAAGAATCTGCAGGTTCGCATTACCTGGAGGGTAACTTAATGGTGGTATCTGTTCATCCATGTGTAGTTAGGGACCTCTTTCCATTCTCTCTGATAGGAGTTTTATAACCAATGTATACAATTTTCTGTCAGCTGTAATGTATTGCAAACAGGATGTTGGCTTGGGAGTTTAAAATACTCAAAAATTAATGCATCCATGTTAGTTTGTGACTAAGCTTATATACCAATAGTACCTACATTCTGTAGTAAGCACATTAGAATTGTAGCCTTTTTTTATAGGAAAGCAATTCTAATTGACTTAAATGATTAAACTTTGTAATTCATATGTTGCTTACAGACCTCTTTAAATTTAAACCAAAGAGCATATTGATCAGTTTGTATTTAGCTACTGTGCAGAACATTTTATATTGATCTTTCTGGTCACTTGAGATATTTTTGAACTGGCATTTACATCAATAGGTCCTTGGACATAGTTAATTTTTAAAATTCAACTTTAAATTGGGCACAGCTCGACACACATGAGATTGTGTGTAAAGTTTTTATGGTTAAAATCCAAACGTATTTTCATGATCAAAAGAGATCAGATGGAAAAGCCTCTTAACTCTCATACTGAAACAGTGAAAGTTAAACTTGCTTTATTGCTCCAGCTGAAGTGCAAAAATTGGAACCCACTTAAATTCATTTCTAATGTGATATTTCCATTACATGAGCAGCTATATTTGGACAATTAGAAATGGGACCGTGAAAGGGAAAGTTGGCACCAAGTGAAGTTTCGTTTCAGGATGGTCAAATTTCTGTTTTTGTTTTGTTTTCTCCCATTCTACTCAATTTCACTCTGGTAGTTTGTTTTTTGATGGGGGAGGGTCTCTAGTACAACCTTAAACAATTCATCACTGGATAATTCATACATCACTTTCCATTGGCTAGACTGGACAAAGAACTAAGGTGACGTGTCCCAGCATTTATAGACTGAGGCAGAAGAAAGGAGTGAACTGTAGACTTTGTGCTTGGGCAAGGATGTCGTCACAATTTTGCAGGACTCTTTTACATTCAACATTGGTGCTTTCTGCGACCAGCTCCCTTCTTCCCCACCTTCAAATGTGTTGAGGGCCTAAATCAAGCAGAGCCTTACTGTGGGAGACAGCTATAACTTAAAAAACTTGATATCAGAGCCCTGGTAATAGCTCTGTGTGTGTGTGTGTGTGTGTGTGTGTGTGTGTGTGTGTTTCAGAACCCAAGATGTTTTGGCTTAGGTGCTAGGTTTCTCTTCACATATTGAGCTTTTCTACTCTTAAAAGTGGGGAAGTTGACACCACTAGAGGCTGACTTCTGTTCCCTTGATGTTTCAGTCCAGTAGGGGCAAATCTTGAATTTGTTGGGGGCAGAGAGGAGGAAAAAGATTCTACCTCAGACTGTGAAAATCTAAGGCCACTTAATTCTAAAATCTGTATGTTCAAATCTTCTTACACCACTTCCATGGTCTCTGCTTTTCAGAGGAAAAAGTATAATGGGTCCCCATCAGATTTTTTTATGAAGACTTTTACCTAAGAAGCTAGTGGTTCTGGATACCACTTAAACAAAAATATCTGTTGTGTATGTGTAGCAGAAACAAGTTGGGCCTTCAAGGAAAGAAGAATAGCATGACTGGTTCTTTACTTTTTTCCTTTTTTATTGGTACACAAATTTTCACTACTCCAGTTTCTCTAAAGTAGTCCCCGTTATGCTAATTTTTTCTGCATCTGTAACTCTGGGTTCTGTTCTTATAACTGGTGAAATGATACAAAACATTCATGTTTTAAGAGAGCATAAAATTTGGAACATCTCCACTGCACTGTTGATAAGCTGTAAGTGTAATTGCATTTCTAGCTCCGGTAATAATTATGCATATCTGTGCTAGTCATGGAACACCACTGCTGAATGGTGGTTTTGTTTTGGTTTTTGCCAGCCCATCTAAAATCAGAAGGTAAAAAGTACTCAACTCTATGTAATGTATGTATCTTTGTTGCATGTTTGCTTATAAGTATTTGAACCTAATGTTCATGGCACTCTTAAAGCAAACTTATTTGTGACCATCGAATGCAGTGTATGAGACTGAGTAAAGGAAGATGGTTCCAGTAAATTAGATGGCCACCTCTCCACAGGCAACTGATGGGATGCATATCTACCTATTTCTGAACATAATGAGATACTTGAATTCAAGATCAACTATGAGCAGAACCATTCCCTAACCCAGTGGTCCCCAACCTTTTGGGGCTGCCGGGTGCTCGGGGCCGCGCATGCGCTGGGACCCAAGGTGCAAGAATGGCTTGGGCCGGCCCTGGTCACTAGGCGGGCGCTGCTTTGTGACCACTGATCTAACCTATCCAATACCCTTTTGCCCCAGCCCTCTCCAGAGTCTCAGCCTTTAGATGTTTTTTGCAGATTGTTTGAAAGCCAGCATACTTCATGACCAGAGTGGGGCAAGTTCCAGAGAACTTTTTTATAATTAGGGGGTTCCATCTTAAGGACCTCTATTGTTGTGGTGGTTGATGCTATGGATCTCTACATGAAAATAAATTTTTCTCCCTGTAAGGTGAGTTTCTTAGTTCTGTCCCTGTGTGTGCTCCACTTGAGGTGGTATGCCCCTCTGCTCAAAGCCAGAGATTTAAGTTAGCAGTGCCCAGTTGGGCTGTGCATGCACAGCCCCAGTATTTTGCTGCCTCAGGTGGTTGGTTGATGCTGTGAGCCCAACCCCCCCCCCATTTCCTTTTCTACCACTGTTTGCTCTAGTTGTGGGGTATTCATCAGTGATTCACATCTACTATTGTTTGCATTTTAATAGTCCTCCTTGAAGTACATCTCCATTCTCTTTCCCTGTTTTATCACCCTCCATCTCCTTACCTTTCCTCATAAGGACTTTTTTTCATGTACCCAGCAACTCCTACAGCTCACTCGCGCTCTCTCTCTCCACAAAACTGAAGAGGCTAAGCTCCTTTTTATATGCTGTTACATGATGACTGTCAATTCCCCTCTCAGGTGGCCACTCAGCCTCTGGTTTCTCAGTGAGACACATACAACAAAGGTGCCTGCACCGCCACACGAAAGGCTTACAATTGAAGCTTCGTGTGAGGAAATCTTTGCCTGGAATCTGAGCCAGAGGTATGAACCTGTTGTGGTCAGAAGTCATTGGTGTGGTGTTCTGGCAGGTATCTTGCTCTGTCAAATATTGATAACAGTTCAGCTAGCATGTGTGTGCACGCCCCCTCCCTGCTGCACTGGCTCTGTGTAAATAGCCAATATAGCAGATGCTGAGAGAAACCCCCATAGATTAGAAAATGTTATGGTGCTAGGCCAGGTTTATTATAAACTAAGCATGGTCCTAGTATTTAGCAGACACTACCAGACTACTAACCCCTATATGCCTGTTGCAATGGACCAGCTGTGTCAGTGGTGGGACTTTTTCCACTGCCCGCTAGACCAGATAAAGTGTTAAGGTGAGGTATCCCATCATTTATACGCTGGGACAAATAATCTGGGATCCCCTACTTGTGCATCAGCTTACATATGTTTCATGTCCCATTTTGTTACTTTCCTCCTCAGACAAAGCATTCCTATTCAGCTATCAGTGTACTTTCACTCCTGATGATTCAGGTAAAATATCACTGTTCATCACTTTTATCTAACCATTTTATTGTGTTCAATTGGGGCATCTACTGTCCTGCTGGAATGTGTTTTCATGTTCAGTGTGTGTTAGCAGTGCTTGCTGACAATATTGATGCTGAGTTTGTTTTGGAGATGCTGATTTGTAGGCAAACATCTGCTTTTTACAGAGGCTGATTCATATAACTTTGGTTCGGGTTCATCATACAACTCCTGGCCAGAAATCACTTACAGCTGTGTCACAAAGGTGTCTCTCCCAGCACAAAGCAGCCACACCTAAAGTAAAGAGGGAGATCATGTCCCTGACATTCGAGTCCTCTAAGAAAAGGTGGTCTATTTTGGCCAAGCACTCCCAGTACTCATAGGAATGGCTGATGCACTGGGTCCTACCATTACCCCTTATTCCAAACAGAGGGAGCTCTGCTACAAGAGCAAAGGGGAAAATGAAACCCATGCCTCTACCCATGCTCAAACTTTTCGCCATCATGCCCCCTTTTTGATTTTTTTGAGAAACCCTCGTGCGTTCCCCCCCCCCCCCCCCCCCCAAAAAAAAAAGCAATAAAACGTGGTGTGGGATTGATGGAGGTATGTGTGGCTGGGTTGCTTCGCACCCTCCCTGGAATTTCTTCACGCTCCCAGTTTGGGAACCCATGCTCTACAACAAACATATTGAAGCTTTTTTCTATTCATGCTGCCACCTACTGTTAGTACAATGACTGCAACACCCTCTATTGTTGTCCCCTTATTGCACCAGCACTGACCTAGCCTGCATCACAGAAATGTATCTGTCTCCTCAGTACCTCAGTCTTCCTGCCTAGTATGATTGGTGCCTCCATCAACAGGGCTTTTTCGCACCCCAGCTCTCCACAGTTGCTACAGTGGAGAGGATGAGGGAGAAAAGGATAGGACTTGGGTCTCGCTTTAACATTTCTCTTCTGTAATTAATCCTGTGACCCAGGCACTGCTGCCCATTGGCATCTTAACAAATGTTGCAAATTAACATTGGTTCCTATGCAATTCTGGCAGCTGCGAGCATAACACTAGTGAATACCCAATACCTTGCCCACAGCTAGTGCATAGCAACTACCTGTGCTGTTCTCATATACACCCCCATACTGTCTCAGAACAAGGGTGTCAGACAAAGTTTTCAGGCTATGTCTATGCTGCAGAGAAAAGTTGGAAAAGGATGCACAAATTGCATTCCTTGGACACTCCCCACCATGCAGGAGCATTTCAGGCAGCTTCAGGATCTCCAGGAGATTGGAGGTTTCCCTTGACATTTTTCTGGAAGAGGTCCAGGAATCACATGACAAGTTAGTAGACATGCTATATCCATCCACTTCCTCTAACATCACCCTCTCTGTGAATGAGGTGATTATGGATCCTGTCAAATTATTCTAGCAAACCTCTGCTACATTTCCATCTGCCTGTAAAAGATCAAATAAGAAATATCAGCCAAAGGCACTGAATTTCTTTTCTTACAGTCAATGCCAAATTCCCTGGTTATAGAGGCAGTAAATGAAAGAAGCAAGCAATAACACAATGGGAATACCCTGTATGACACACAGTGGAAATGTCTTGATCTGTTTGGTCACAAATTATGCTTGACTGTGATGTTACAATTGATAACTTTAAATTATCAGGCCCTATTAGCAAAATATGGTGCTAACGGCAAGCCTTTACAAGTTTATAAACTTTATTCATGAACACAAAAATGAACAGTACAAAGCCATCTTTTTGGAGGGTCCTCCTCATCAGTGCTTCAAGTCTCCCTTAACTCTGCTGGTTCTGCAGCAAGATCTATAGCTCTAGCGGTTATGAGAGAGCCCTTTGGTGTCACTTGTCTGCCATTGTGCTGTGGGGCGCTTCCTGTTTGATGGTTACCAAGCTCTTTGCAGACAAGAATGACTCATTACATACATACTAAAAGACTCGAGCTACTATCAACGAATGACAAGTTATTTACCAAACTTAGCAATTCCAAACCCATTCATACGCTAAGCACAACTGGTTCTATGAGCACACAGAAAACTCCGAGGAGAAGACATTCTGCCTTCTTGACTCTACTACCCCAACCTCAACATCTGCATATTAGATATGAAGCCTTGGTTGAGGTTCTTGAGTACCTTATTGCTCTCAATGCTGGTACCATCACCCTATTGCAAATTGTTTGGCGATTCCCTACTCCTATTTTACCCCATCTGGTATTCTGTCACCAAGGACGGATGGGTATTGGAAATCATAAATCTGTAAGTGGTCCATCCCCCTTACCTTCAAACCTCTAACCCATCCTCCTTCCCCATCCCTCGTCAGGAACCCCTCTTGCAAAAGACATATTTTGCTAAGAGATGAACTGTCTTGTATCCTTGGGAACCGTAGAACCCATATCGGCTGAGGGGAAGGGTTCTAGTCCATTATTTTTTCATACAGAAAAAGACACATGCTTGTAGACCTATTCTAGCCTTAAGGAAACAACAAATTTGTAAACCCACAAAGATGGTCACACTAAGCCCTGTAATCCCAGCATTACAGTATACAAATTTTTATGTATCCATCCATTCATCTACCCATTGTCTTGGAATTTACTGCAGCTTACAATAGCACAGGACCATTTTCAGTACAAGGTCCTGTTGGCTTTTCCACTGTACTGATGGCATTTTCCAAAGTATTTGCTGTAATAGCACCCCCTCCCCTCCACGCACACAGGGCATAATGTTATTGTTCAGCTACCAGCCTGAGTGAATTTGATCATAAACAATATGTTGTTAGCCAAACATTGAAGTTTTCACTGTATAGGACTGTGTGCTTTGTACAACAGCTGGCATTGTCAGCTCCTGTTCTAGAGCTGTACCTTGAACTAACTGTACTATAAGAAAAAATAAAGATGTAATGGGATCCTTTCATGTCCATGTACAGCATGCTCAACTGCCAGTTTAACTACTCTGAAAATTTTCTGTGTAGTGAGCTATGAGCATCTGTGATGGTTTAGATCAGGTGTCGGCAACCTATGGCTCATGAGCCAAATATGGCTCACTAGGGAGCCAGATGTGTCACTTTTGAAGCTGGAGCCCAGCCCCCCCTCCTTTGTCCCCCTGCAGCAGGAAGCCTGTGCTAGCACTAGAGCAGGCCTTGGCAAAACAATCTGGCTGGCATAGGCAGCAAGAAGCCCCTAGGCAGACTCCCCTGCTTGCCCCATCCCTGCACGACTCAAAAACGGCTACTGAGCTTTTTGTATTTCACAAACTGAGCCGGGAGGGGAGGAGGGAGTGGCGCTTCACAGTTGCTCCTGCCCGCAGCACAATCCCATTGGTCGGCTTCTGGCCAATGGAAACTATCTGTTTCATAAACAGGCACCTGCGAAGCACCAATCCCCCTTTCCCCTCAGGCTCTTATTCACAGAGCACATGGCTCTGCAGCCTGTGCTGGAGGCAGGGCAGGCTCCTGAGAAACATGCTGTGCTACTGGCCTGTAGTCTCATTGATAAGTCTCCCAGCTGGAGCCTCCCTCTCACACCTCAACCCCTTCTTCCCTATCTCTCCCCTCCACCTCTTCTCCCCCAGCCCTCTGCTCTCCTACCCCCACATAACCCAAACTCTCTGTCCCTCTTCTAAGACCATAACCCCTCCTAGACCCTGCACCCCGATCTCCTGCCCCAGATCAAAGTTCCCTGCTGTCCTAGGTCACAACCCAAACGCCTGCACTGTAATCCCCTATCCTAGGTCACAATCCAAACTCCCTCCCTAGTCCCGTGCCTTAGGTCACAACTGTCCCCTTCACCCAAACAAACTCAGTGGCCCCTAACCCAGAAAAGGTTTCCTACCCCTGTGTGACGGCACATTAGGGTTTTCTTGTCTCCTGCACCCCCGTAATGGCATGGACAGACTCCACCAGCCAGTAGAATAGAGGGAGTTTATTGCTTCTCCAGGGCACAGCACAGCACAGCACAGATGTCATCTGGTTACAGGGCAGGCTTAGGATGCCTCAGCTCCCCTTGAGATGGGGGAGACTAGGACCCTAAATCCCAGTCCCGTTGCCTAGGCTCCTTCCTCTATGATCCCAGACAGACGCTCCCCAGCAACACCTCCAGCCCTGCCCCCTCCAGGGCTCCACCCCCCTTCTTCCCATTGTTCCGCTCCCTGAGAGATACTGGTTAGACAGGTTTGAAGCCCCCTTTGCATAATGACTCATCCCCTGCCCTGCTGGGCCGTGTTGCAGGCAGCAGCCAGTGGAGGTCACTCACACTACGTCACACCCTGCCATAGAAAAAGACAAGACTGCCAGATGGTTTCAACAGAAATACTGGAGACACTTGACATTACATCACAATCTACATTACATCTTACTTAGAAAATACTGGACATTTAAATTTTCTCAATTTATTTCCCAAACAGAAAGCTCAAATACTGGACTGTCCAGTTCAAAACCGGACACCTGGCAACCCTAAAGACAATGTTGAAACCTTTTGTGTTGGACATAATGTTTTACTTTATTTAAAAATGAAGCCTGGCCAACAAGCCCCTAATTGGGGCCCAGCCCTCATCTAGACACAGCCTCATAACATTCATGCTCCCCCCGCATGCACTAACCCTGAGCCCATCGTACACCTAAACTACCTGCCCTGAGCCCCTCATACTCCACATCCCCAGACTCCTGCACCCCCACATCCCCAGCACCCTACCATAATACTCCTGTACCCTCACATTTCCCCAATCATACACCCAAACCCCCTCATACAGCCCAACCCAGATTCCTGCAACCCCACATCCACAACCCCCTGCCATAAGATTGACAGAAGACAGCCTGAATGCATGCATAAAGTTGGATTTGACTACTTACGATGTAAACCTCAAATAAATGCACAAAAAGATGTAGCAGCAGAATCTCATTAAATAAAGTCTGAGAGTACAATGTTTAATTTAAGCTATTAATCATATCAATTAATAATATGAAGTTGTATATTTTCAGTCATGCAAATGGGCATTCTGATACGACTCCTCGTTGACTACTTGTTCTGAATTTTGATGTAGTTTGGTTCTTTGGTTTGAAAAGTTTGCCAACCCCTGGGTTAAATCATAGGGCTCACCACCACCCAGTCCTACTGGACCAGAAGCTCTGATCTCCCTGGCGGAGGCACAGATTTGGGGCAACAGCCCCCTTGCAGAGCAACATGGATGCTGAACCAGCTCAGTTGTGGGACAGTACCCAGAAACATAGCCCCAAAAAGGACCAAACCCCCAAATAAATCCATCTTACTCTATATAAATTTTAGAGAAAGCTCAAAAGGTCAGCCTCCTTTATCAATGAACGAGATATGCACAGTGGTTGCTCTCTCCAAATAATTATTTACACTGGGCTTGATAATAAACAAAAGTGTCTTTATTAAGTATAAAAAGTGGGATTTAAGTGATTGCAAGTGACAAAGTAAGTTAGTAAGCCAAAATAAAACACACTAATTAAACCTAATACACTAAGAAAAGTTGTTTCAAAGTATGTTCCTCGCCCCTTTTTCAGGTAAAATATTTCAAGACAGAGTTATTCTTTCTCTCTGGCTTGGGTCTATAGCTTTCTGAGTTTTGTTTTCAGGTTTCTTCATGTTTATCCTCTTAAAGTGGGGGAAGCAATTTTAAAAGCCTACTGAAGATAAAAGACTGATTGACTTTCCCCAGGGTGGGAATCATTGAATCATAGGGTTGGATGAGACCTCAGGAGGTCATTGAGTCCAGCCTCCTGCCCAAAGCAGGACCCAACCCCATCTAAATCGTCCCAGCCAGGGTGTTCTCAACACCCTGGGATGGAGATTCTACCACCTCCCTAGGTAACTCATTTCACTGCTTCACCACCCTCCTAGTGAAAGTTTCTTCTTCGAGGAGTGTCCCCGTGGATCCTCCTCCTTTAGGTGTACCAGCTCTACTGTGCCTCTAGTCAGAGACTTTTGACAGCAGTGCCCCTCTGGTCAGCTGTGCATGCAGAACACCTGCGCATGACCATTGAAACCCCCTATCCCATACGCACAGCCTACTGCCACTTCTGTTCCTTTCTGACTGTTGCTGGCTTTGCTCGCAGCACAGCTGTTGCCCTTAATCTAATTTCTGAATGGCTGTGTCTAGACTGGCAAGTTTTTCCAGAAAATCAGCCGCTTTTCCGGAAAAGCTTGCCAGCTGTCTACACTGGCCGCTTGAATTTCCGCAAGAACACTGACTATCTCATGTAAGATTGTCAGTGTTCTTGCGGAAATACTATGCTGCTCCCGTTCAGGCAAAAGTCCTTTTGCGCAAAGCTTTTGCGCAAAAGGGCCAGTGTAGACAGCTCAGATTTGTTTTGCGCAAAAAAGCCCCGATCGTGAAAATGGCGATCGGGGCCTTTTTACGCAAAAGCACGTCTAGATTGGCCCGGACGCTTTTCCGCAAAAAATGCTTTTGCGGAAAAGCGTCCGTGCCAATCTAGATGCTCTTTTCCGCAAATGCTTTTAACAGAAAAGTTTTTTGTTAAAAGCATTTGCAGAAAATCATGCCACTCTAGAAGTAGCCAGTACGTTTAGATTTAGTGTTAACTGTTCAGTGTAGTGCTATTTAGTTTAGATTAGCTGATTTTATCTGGAGGGGGAAAAGCAAACAAGAACAAGGAGGACTCCTTCCTTCCGCTCATAAGAAATTGCGGTTACTACACCGCGGGCTGGGGATCCCGCGGTCAAGCCTTAAGGACAGTTTGAAACTGACTGTATACTGGGACATGCCAGGTTCCCTAGGATTCTAAAAGTGCAAATCCTGAAGTGCCAATATCAATATCCAATGGACATGCAGAGTGTCCACAGCCTTGGCTAGGGTCACAACACCGAACAGTGCGCCTACTGCCTGAAATTGACCAGCAGGATGAAAAGAGCCAGGAAGCTCCAACTCAAAATGCTGCAGCTGGAGAAGGCTTCAAGATCAGTTTCCAAGCCAGCCAAAACTTAGCCAAGCTTAGCCCGTGGGGAGGCTTCTGACAAAGGGGCTCCTACCTGCTTAGGCTCCAAGGACTAGGACAGGGCTCAAATGCCCAGGAAGAGGTCCCATTCCTCGACAGAGTCTGACTCCCTGCCAAGGAAGCTCTTGTCAGGGAAAAAGTCTGTCTGCATGCCTGCTGCAGCTAAAGTGCAGGAGAAACAGACAGGGAATGGGGCTGGTACCCATGAAAGCTGGGACCCCAAAGAGATGGTCCGACCTTCCCTGAAACTGAGCCCGAAGCCAAAATACAGGAGCTCCACACCAGCACCGGTAGAAGCACCAACTGTGGCACCAGTGAGACCATGATCAGCACTGGCACCGAGCACTTCAACACAAGCGCCTACAGCGCCAGCACCAGCTAAACACATGAGCGTGCTTAACAAACAAACCGGCTCAAGCCTCAATGCTGGTGCTGACACTGCAAATGCCTTGGGTGCTCATCCCGCTCCCTCCCACTCCTGCTGCCTCAGTTTACCATCACAGCAGAGTTGATGGTGGTGTTGGTACCAGGGTCACCACTCTTTGGGACAGATGACACCCCAAATACCCACAGATTCAGTTTCTCTTCAACACCAGCTTCAGCACCACCTTTAATGAGTGATGACGACGACGACACATATATACAGATGCATACTCTAAAAGTTTGTCACCCAAGCCAACGCAGTGAGGGCAGCAGTGGCAACAATCACAATGGCTTCTATCACCCATACCACCTAATGGCCACATTGGGACCCCTGGGTGGCATACAGAGTTCAACAACCTCAGCAGCTACCACAGGTGCCCAAGCCTCAGTTCCCCCCCTACTCGCTCACCTGACCATTCCTACTTCTCCAAGAACAAAGAGGAAGTCAACATCACAGAGGCAGAACGAACAATGGACTCGCTCCCACCTACACACCTTTCATCCTTGTCACCCGATGACACAATCATGCCCCACCACCAAATGCAGGAGATGATTTTAAATCCTTTCAGGAACTTTTTAAACATGAGACCCAGCACAAGCTGATGAACATTCTGCATGCATCTCTACATGTCAAGCTGGCAATTTGCATAAATGAAGCATTCATGGATCCTGCCCAAACCATATGGCAGACATCAGCAACAACCCCACCAACTTGCTAAAGATCTGATGACAAGTATTACATAGCCCCAAAAGGTGAACACTTCCTATTCTCACATCCCACACCAAACTCCCTAGTGGTTGAGACATTCAACCAAAGACTCAAACAGCTGGCCATGTGTACAGTGCCCTACGTCAAGGACTGGAAAAACCTGGACCTAATGGGCCTTCCTGGCTTACTCATCAGCCAGTTTACAATTTGGAGCTGAAGGCAAATTTGGCCCTCCTCGCAAAATGCACACACCACATATTTGGTCAACTTGTAAATTTTTTTATTGAAAACCTTCCTGATAATAAAAAAGAGCAATTCAAAGCCAACATCAATGAATGAGCATTGATCTCCAGAACAGCCCTACAGGCCGCCTTAGATTCAGCAGACATGGCCTCAAAGTCCTTAACGTCAGCAATTGTCATGAGGCGCACTTCATCGCTCCAGCTTTCCGGCTTCCCAATGGAGGTCCAGTCCACAGTTGAAGATCTACTGTTCGAGGGCATGAAGCTTTTTGTTGAATCCACCAACACTTCGCTCCAGACATTGAAAGACTCACAAGCCACGTTGAAGGCCTTAGACATAGATGTGCCTATGAACAAGAGAAAACAAGGAAGAACTTTCACACAGAGATATAAACCAACCCCATTTAACCAACAGCCAAGACACTACAACAACATCGAACAGGTGCAGACAGGCCTCGGATCAGGCAACTGCACAACAATCCTCAACATCCCATCAGGCATTTTGAAGGGTTGGTTGAAGGTCAGACAGCACCGAGATTTCCAAGGCAGCAATCCAAGCCCTGTACAACATTTGGCAGCAGACTAGCTGCATTTTATCCAGTGTGGTGGACCATCAGCACGGACAAGTGGGTGCTGGAGATAATCAAAATGGGTTACTGCATCCCATTCATTACCATCCTCCACCATGTCCCTCTTCAGGGTCCCCTCTCGTGAGCATGTGCTCAAACAAGAGACACAACACCTCCTACAATTAGGGGCTGTAGAAGAGGTTCCACCAGAACACAGGGGGAAGGGATTCTACTCCCACTACTTCCTCACCACCAAGAAGTCGGGAGACCGATTTTTAGATCTCCGAAAACTCAATCACTTTGTTCGTTATCAACGGTTCAAGATGGCAACCCTAGCCACCATCATTCCTGCCTTGGGAAAGAGAGTTTGGCTGTCAGCCCTCGACCTTCAGGATGCATATTTTCATATCTTAATACATCCGTCCCACAGACGTTTCCTATGATTTACCTACATTTCCAATACAAAGTGTTGCCTTTTGGGCTCTCAACAGCTCCAAGGGTGTTCTCAAAGGTACTGGCAGTGGTGGCTGCCCACCTAAGGAAAGGGGACATCACCATATTCCCATATCTCCACGACTGTCTGCTAAAAGGCCCCATGGCACGTGACATGGAGCAGGCAATAGCAACCACCAGAGCATTATTCAACATTCTGAGCCTACAGATCTGGCAAGTGTGTGTTTATTCCCACTCAGAATATAGAGTTCATAGGAGTGCACTTGGACTGCAAGAAAGCGGTAGCATCACTACCAGAGCACAGGTTCTCAGCTATCAAGGACCTAGTATCCCTGACATAACCCAGCCCATCTAAAACAGTATGTCACTACTGGGACACATGGCAGCAGCCACGCTGGGGGTACCATACACCCGGCTGCACGAGACCATTGCAGGCCTGGTTAAGGAGAGTGTGTAGACCCCACATGCACCATAACAACAAATGTCTTACCATGCCAAGCAGAATAAGGTCCACACTTATGGGGTGGACACTACACCACAGTGTGTGCAGAAGGATCCCCTTCCAGTAACCACCTGCAATGCTAGCAGTCATGACGGATGTCTCGTTAATAGGCTGAGGAGCCTATTTGGGCAAACACATGGTCTAAGCCTAGACAAGGAGGAGGCAAATAAATACACAAATCTACTCAAACTCAGGCCAGTGCGCAATGCCTGCATTCAGTTTCTGCCACTGATTCGGAACAAAACAATCCAGATACTAACAGACAATGTCACAACACTGTATTATATCAATCATTAAGGGGGAGCTTGATCTTACCAGTTACGTTGGAAGCGGGTGAAACTGCAGGAGTGGTACATCCTGAGAAATATAATACTCATAGCAACCTACCTCCCAGGTAAGGACAATGTCCTGGCAGACAGTCTCAGCAGAAACTTTCTCACACAAGCATGAGTGGGAGATCAACTCCACAATATTAGCCATCTATTTCAAAAGTGGGTTTTTCTGCTGGTAGACCTCTTTGCCATCCACAACTACAAGAGGTGGGGTATTACTGTTCCAGAGAGGGCATGGGTTCCCAATCCTTGGGGGATACATTCAGCATAAAATGGGAAGCACCACTCTGGTACACATTCCCACCTTTCCTGCTGATCCAATGCACTATCCTGAAAATCAAGCAGGACAAAGCCAGTCATACTCATAGCCCCGAGTTGGCCCAGGCAAACCTGGTTATCCTTAGCTGGTGCAGATGAGTGTACATCCAGCATACTGCCTTCCTCCAGTCTGATCTCTGCTCATACAGCAGAATGGGCAGATGCACCACACATAACTACACACTCCATCTTCATGTATGAATCATGACTGGTTGATGCCTTCAGAAGTGGAGTACCCCCAAGGAAGTGCAGAAAATCCTTGCGAATTGTCACAGGCCTGCAACTAGAAAAACATACAAACAAAAATGGCATCAATTTCGTCTTTGTCATGGAGCTGTTTTCTATTTTTCAGGCTCTGGTGATTAAGTTACTCAGGAAAAGATGCCTAGGCAAAGGAGTTCATTATAGTCAGGGCTCGACAAATTATTCAATCTACTCGCCTGTGGCGAGTAGACTGTAACCCGGAAGAGCCGGGTTCGGGCGATCTGCGCATGCATAGAACGCCGGACAGCGTGGCTGGGGAATGGGGCTCGCCGCGGTTTGGCGAGCCCTGATTATAGTCATATGCCAAATGCTAGATTTTTTTCTGGTAACACTTTGTACTGCCAGAGATGGAAAGGAATGCCAGATAAAGTAAACATAGAATTCTAACATCAAAATGCTTAAAATTTCTCTTCTAATTTCACACTTTCAAATGGAGTCTCATTCAATTCATTCCAAATGTGGGCAATATATTAATGGCTTATTTTGGGCCTAGCTTTTCTTCAGTCATTAGTATGGGGCCCGTTATTCCTCACTGACAGTGTCTCTGGCAATTACATCCAGTGCTTACATGGAAAAATGCTATTCAAGCACTGGTGTATATTTGCTAGTTTGTACCTGCAAAAACAATGAGGAGTCCTGTGACATGTAAGAGATTAAGATTTATTAGGACATAAGATTTTGTGAGTAAAACGCACTTCATCAGATGAATTAGAGTGGATTTTTCAGAAGCATGGGTATATATGTATAAAAACAAAATAAAAAGCGTGCTTGTATAAATGAGGCTAATCAAATCAGAGAGGAAGTGGCTCATTTACAGCAGTTGTGGAAATATGGATATGAAGAGAGGGGTAATTGCCTTTGTAGTTAACCAGTTAAGATCCTTATTCAATCCTAACTTGATAGTATTGAATTTGCAAATGAATTCCAGTTCACCTGTCTCCCTTTTTAATCAGGTTTTGAAATTCTTTTGTAGAAGGATGGCTACTTTTAAATCCATTACTGAATGGCCAGGGAGGTTAAAATGTTCCCCTACAAGTTTGTATATGTTACAATTCCTGATGTCTGATTTGTATCCATTTGTCCTTTGGCATAGACTGTCTGGTTTGGCCAATGTTTTACCCATGAAAATTTATGCTGTAATAAATCGGTTAGTATCTAAGGTGCCACAGGACTCTTCGTTGTTTTGGTGTATTTTTAGTTAGCATTAATGTGATAGGCACTGATGAATTTCAGTCAAAAAGGACCCAATATCAGCTTTACTCTTCATTTTAGTTTGCCTGTGTTATCTGGCCTGTTTCAGCTAAAAGCAGAGAACAGTTGTTGCTTTTCATACCTTCAACACACTACTCCATTGGCTGTGGTAATTTCCAAGCCTACAAATGCAGACCACAGAGAGAATCCCCTACAAATATTTAATCTCTGGGATTATTTTTGGGTGTAACTGAAATGTGGTACTTCCAAGCAATTTAATTAACATTGTCCCCTGTGCTGCCTTCTGTCTAATTCCTCATGGTGTCCTCTTCAGCTATCATTTAGCCATGTGATTTTGCTATTACAACATCTTGCCTGTGTGCCTTCTCTGTATTGTGGTGTTATAGCCATACAAGTTATTTATAGCAATTGAGTTCTCAGACTAAATTGTAAAACTGATGTCTTGTGGTGAATGTAAGAATTACCGAAGGTCCATCTAGCTCAGTATCCTGTCTTTCAACAGTGGCCAAGTGCCAGGTACCCCAGAGGGAATGGACAGAACAGGTAATCATCAAAGGTATGTCTACACTACAGAGTTTTAGTGGGAAAATGGCCATTTTTCCGACAAAACTTGAGGAATATCCACACTGCAATCACATTTATTTGAAACGAAATCAAAAGAGCAGAGGGGTTTTTCCAAAGTTGATAATCCTCATTCTATGAGGAAGAAGCCTTTTTCTGAAAGAGTTCTTTTGGAAAAAGGTGTGTGTGGATGGGGAAGAAGGTTCCCCCCCTTCCCCCAAAAGAAGAGGCCTCCATGAAATAACACAGGTGACCTCGTGGCCACTATATACAAAGTAATCACAACTCTATAGTTCCTGTCTACTGGCCCTTCTTAAAGTTGCAGGCACCCTGGACAAGCCTTGTGGCAGAGAGCCTGCTTTAGAGCAACACTTCACTGCGCTGCACTCCCTGCACATGCAACATCAGCATGTGGCACGCGGACACAGCAGGCAGCCCCTGAGCATGCCCAGGATCCTGCTACCAGGCTCAGGAGAGGCCACACACATCCTGCCACACTGGGGGAGGGGGTGGCCTGTGTTGAAGCAGCTACCCACAAGGTCACAGGAACGATCCCACACACTGGGGAGTGCCACACACGGCATGCAGGCATGCCTGCATGTGCGAGACAGCAGCCACTCCCACAGATAGCAGTGTGAGCAGCACCTGTGTGTGTGCAGATCCCAGAGAGGCCCAGGCTGCTCCCGCCTCCTCTGCCGCCCATGAGAGCATCCCACTGGCCGGACACTTCCTTTGCCTACTTGTCTGTGGGCCGGGGGTGGGAAGTGGACAGCATGGTTCTCTGGGCACGTTGTGGCCTCTGAGAGGCTGGGCCTGCTGTGAAGGCCACACATGGCCTTGTACCCAGGACATCCCCCTCCTCTGGGCCGCAGACCATTGGTCACTGCTCACAGAGGAGGGCACGGCCTCAGAGACAGTGTCTACAGGGATGACTGACCACCTCTCCCTCTTGTGTATTCTCCACAGCTGAGTCTAAGGGTCGAGCAACGTGACCGCAGCCACCCGCCAGAGCCTGGGGGACTCAGAGGCACACCAGAGTCCAAGAAGACCTGGTCCACCAGACCCTGATGCACAAGGTCCGCGAGGACTTGGAATGGCGGAACTGGGCATAGGACCAGTTGATGTAGTAGTGTCACAACATGTGTGCCGTCATGATGCCACTGTTCCTGGCTTCCACCCTACTGCCCCCCGATATGCCCATCCCACCTCTTCCTGCCCCCCCCCACGATGCCCATGCCCCCGCCCCAGGTGATGCTTGTGCCCACTCACCCGTTGACCCTGCTTCAACTCTGCCCCCTTCCCGTCCACCTCCCCAGTGCTCCCCGGACCCACCCAACTCTGACGAGGGCCTCACACCTGAGGTGGCACAGTGAGCGGCTGCCCCTTCCTCCCCCCCACCATGTCTCTCCCAGCTGTGAGCTCCCTCCCCCCGCCCACCTTTTCTGAATGTTTCCTAAATACAGACTTAATATTTTGGAAAACCAAACGTGTGTTTATTGAGAGGTCAGTGACAGGGCAAAAGGAGGGTTTGTGATGGGGAAGTGATGGGCTAGGGCTGCAAGCCAGAGGCCCCTAGGGAGGAGGCGCTGGGGAAAGTTACTGGGGTCCTTGAGAGAACCTCTCTCTGAGGGCCTCCTGGATGCACACCCTGGCCTGATAGGCCTGGCGGATGGCAGCTGTTCTCAAATGCTCACTCCTCATGGCTGGCATCTGCCCCCTACCCTAGGAGGAAAGCCTTCCCTTTCCTCTCCACGAAGTTGAGGACACAACATGCTGCCACCACGTTGGGGATGTTGTGCTCCCCCATGTCGAGGAAGGTCAGCAGGTACTGGAAATGTGCTTTGGAGCAGCCAAAGGCACACTGCACCTGGATCTGGGTCCAGTTTAGATGGGCATTAAATAGGTCCATGCTGGGATCCAGATGGCTGGTGTATGGCTTCATAAGCCATGGCATAAGGGGGTAGGCTGTGTCCTCCCCATGATGCAGAGAGGCATCTGCACATCCCCCAAAGGCAAGTTCATGATGGGGGAAAAATGTGCCCATCTCCAACTTGCGATACAGGCTGGAGTTTCTGAAGACTCGGGCACTGTGTGCTCTGCCCGACCACCCAACATAAATGTTGGTAAATTGTCCCTGGTGGTCGACCAGGGCCTGCAGCACCATAGAAAATTAGTCCTTGCGATTAATGTACAGGGCCACTCGATGGGCAGGTGCGTGGATCGGGATGTCCCATCAATGGCTCCACTGCAGTTTGGGAACCCCAGGACAGCAAATCTGGCCATGGTCACATCCAGGTCTCCCAAATGGATGACTTTCTGCAGCAGGATAGAGTTGATGACCCTCACCACCTGCAGAAGGAGACAAAGAAACACACAAAACAGAGAATGAGTGAGGGGGTGCCTGAGCCCTTGGGAGATGCCTGCCCTGCTCCCCTCCCCAACACCCAAGGAGCCATCCCCTATGAGGTATCCCCCCCCTACAGCCTGCATGGCGCTGTGAGGACAGGATGGCACAATTCCCCGAGCACAGGGTTTCCCCCCAACCGCACTCCATCCCTCATAGCCCCCAACCCCTGTTTCCTGAGGGTCCCCCTTTTCCAGGACTCCTCCCACCCCCGTGCAGGGACTGCAGCCCAGAGCGCCTTACCTACAAGAGGAGGCCGCCCCAATGTTGGACTTCCCCATGGTGAACTGGTTGCCCACCAGCTGATAGCTGTCGGGGGTGGTGAGCTTCCAGAGGGCTGTTGCGACCCGCTTCTGCAGGGGAATGGTGTGCCGCAGCTGGGTGTCACATCTCTGGAGGGCGGAGCCGAGCCAGGCACATAGCTCCAAAAAGGTGGCTTTCTGCATGCAGAAGTTTTGGAGCCTCTGCTGGTCATCCCACCACTCCTGGACCAGCTGGTCCCACCAATCTGACCTGGTGTCAAGCCTCCAAAAATGCCTCTCCGCTATGGGGTGTGGTTGCCAAAGTGGAGCAGCTGCAACCATGGAGAAGGTCCCCAGAAGGAGCTCAGGGTTCAGGTTGTGCAGGACTAGGAAGGCAGCTGGCAGAAAGTGCTGCAAAAACTGCAGCATGGCCATGTGGAGCCATCGCATGCCCAGGGTAGCTCTGGTTCCATGACACAAAGAAGAAAGCTGTGGCATCCACAAAAGAACAGGGCAACCACATCAGGCACTGTGAGAGCTTTGCTGTCCCTCGAAGAGGCAGCCAGCATGCAGCAGAAGCAGAGAAACGGCTGTCCAGGGGTGTCCCTTTAAGCGCATGTCATCTAATGACTCGGAAGCAACAGGTGACCTAAAGCCCTGCCTGAACTGGTTCCAGGTGGCCTTTTATGCGAGAAAGTGTCCAGTTAGTCTGGATGCTCTTTCGAAAAAGTGCATCACTTTGTTGATGTGCTTTTGTGTGTGGATGCCCTCTTTCAGAAGAAGTTTTTTCAGAAGATCTCTTCCGAAAAAAAGCTTCTGAAAGAAGCCTGTACTCTAGATGTAGCCCCAGTGACCTACCCCTTGTTGCCCATTCCCAGCTTCTAACAAACAGGCTAGGGACACCATTCCTGCCCATCCTGGCTAATAGCCATTAATGGACCTATCCTCCATGAATTTAACAGAGTTCAAAACAAAAATTGGATAAAGTCCTGGTCTTTACAACATCAAATATGAAATGTGCCATTTACTCAAAGCTTCAAAATTAAACTTCTCTTTTGTGTGGTCCCCATGGGTGCTCCACTCTGGGTGATGGTATGTCCTCGCGCCAGCGACTGGAAACTTTTCTAGCAGTTTCTGCCACGCTGCGCCATGTCTAGTGTCGTTGGAATTCTTGGGTGCATGCGTGGCACGGCCCCTCTGTTCCTTCTCTACCGTCCTCGGCAGCAGATGGAGCCTACTGTTCTCCTCATTCCTGTCAAAAAAATAGTTAAATACCCAGTTTTAATCCATAGTTTCCTCATTATCCAAGTTTTTTAGCCCTCTTCTCCTCCCCTTTCAAGTTTAAAAAAAAAAAAAGATTTTTTCTCGTTGCAGTTCGCCGCTTTTCCCCGGCCCCTCATGCCTGGTTCCCCAGGCTTTGAGAGGTGTGAGTCATGTCGGGACACCATGCCCGTTTTGGACAGGCAGTCTAAACGTATTAAGTGCCTAGGGGAGTCGCATCAAACTCAAAAGTGCCTCCACTGTTCCAAATTAACAGCGAGGGCGCGCCGGGACCGAGCCAACAGAATCAAGACACTTCTATATGAGAAGTCCCTTCCTGTCCTCGGAGGACTCTCCTACAGCCTCAAGACCGGTTCAATTGAGTAAGGGTATAGAGAAAAATCATCCCTCTACCCACTCTGGCCCTACGACCTCGAAAATGGGTCTTTCCCTGACTCCGTTGCTACCCTCGGCACCATCAGCCGCATGGGTCAGCACCAACGATAGGCCAGGAACCTCAGGGATGGTGCCACCTAAGACGTCGGCACCACATAAAAGAGCTCAATTGGAGCCAAAGTAGAGGACAGTGGCACCAACTGGTACTGCACCGGAGGCACCCTCGGCGCCAGCTGCACTGGCGGGCCAGCACAAGGATCGAGCAGCTCTGAAGCACCACGCCAAAACGGCACCAACATGCCACCACCAAGCAGTTCGGCACCGGAACAATCCAAGGCACTGCTGTCACCACCGCTATCCACACCACCCCCAGTACCATGCAAACCACACCACCCTGCACTGACTGAGGTGCGCAATAAGTACCAATCCCTGGTTTGAAGCCGCACGTCAACGGCATCGCCTTCCCCGGGCTCCTCCATCCATTCAGTGAGGTCCCGCCGCTCCTCAGTCGTCTCTTGCTCCCCCAGTGACATTGGCACTGAATCAAGGAGCAGATTCTCCTCGCAGCACTCTTGACAGGCCTCCCTCCTGGCAGCCCACCATGGTCCAATCCGCATACCCTCCTCCTCCACCTCCATGGTATGCACAACAATATGCCTACCCACCACCACCGTATCCCACCTAATGGCAATCCTGGGAGCCGCGTCCTAAAAAGGGCCACCATCGTGCCCCTTCTACTATTTCCAGGCCACCTCCTGCCTCACCTCCCGCCACGGCCGCCGCCACCGAGCCGAACTCTCCAGTCCCCACGGAGGCACACGATTCTCTTTCTGAAGGGGAGACTAGGTCACCTCTTCATAACTCGTCTTCATCTCCAGATGAAGCGGTCACATCCGAAGCCCCACCATCTGGCGACGATGCTAGAACATTTCAATACCTTTTCAAAAGAGTAGCTCTAGGTCAGGAAAGAGACTTCCAGGAGGTACAGGTGAAACAATATCGCCTTCTCCACACGTTACAGCCTCCAACCGCCTCTAGAATAGCTCTCCCATTGGCTGAAGCTATCATGGACCCAGCCGACAACATCTGGCAAACTCCAGCATCCATCACCCTAACAAATAAAAGGGCAGATCACAAGTACTTCATCACTCCCCAAAACATGGACTTTCTCTTTACTCACCCATCTCCAAACTCCTTAGTGGTAGACTCAGTACGCCACAAAGGTAAACAACCCAACCTCAGAACCACCCCACAAGACAGGGACCACAAGAAAGTGGACATCATGGGTCGGAAAGTTTATTCGTCAGCCACATTATTTCTGAAAGCTGCTAATTACACTGCCGTGCTCGCAGACTATGACCACACTAACTACTTGAAGCTACAAGATCTGCTTCAACACCTTCCGGAACATAAGAGGCCGACCTTGCTCAACATCATGCAAGAGGGACAAACCGTCTCCTGTACAGCCCTACAGTCCGCCATGGACGTAGCAGACACCGCGGCTCGCATTACGGCTTCTGCGATTGTCCTGTACAGAATATCCTGGCTACAGGCATCTGGGGTACCTAGGGATCTGGAACAAAAGGTCGAGGACCTACCTTTTGACTGAACCAACTTTTTCGCAGCCAAGACAGATGGGCTGTGTCTAGACTGGCCCCCTTTGCCGGAAAAGGCATGCAAAGGAG
>JANRFK010001605.1:27500781-27512468 GCA_030068395.1 Apalone spinifera | reverse complement strand
ACTCTCAGGACCCTGGGAATGTACACTCCTCCCTTCAAGAGAACTAGGTACCAGTCTTACCAATGCCCGAGAGAGCCCTTCAGGCAGCGGCCCAAGTACAATTTCCACCCAAAACAAAGACCTTAGCGGCGTAGACCTCAACGCCAACACCACCACCACCTCACAACCCATCCAAGCAAGCAGCAGGTTTGAAGGTCAGGTCGAGAGCCAGAAAGCCAATCCACCACTACTGCCAACTGATACTCCTCAATTCCGCTACCCCCTCTGGGCCTTTTTCCACCAATGGTCTCTCCTCACTTCGGACAAATGGGTCCTGGAATTGATTCAATATGGTTACACTATCCCATTTACCTACCTCCCTCCTACTCACCCTCCTACCCCGTCCCTCCTCAGGGACCCCTCTCACGAAACCGTTCTCCAACAGGAGGTTTCACATCTTCTTCAACTAGGTGCAGTGGAACACGTACCACCAGAATTCCAAGGCCAGGGATTCTACTCAACCTACTTCCTAACCCAGAAGAAGACGGGAAGATGGCGACCCATCTTGGACCTGAGGCACCTCAACAAATGCATTGTGTACCACCGTTTGAAGATGGTCACTCTCGCAACAATCATTCCCGCACTCGATCATGGCGATTGGCTTTTGGCTCTCAACCTCCTGGATGGTTTCACATTATGGTTCATCCTGCTCACAGACATTTCTTACAGTTTACAGTAGGCACCCAACACTATCAATACCGGGTGCTCCCATTTGGCCTTTCAACTGCCCCCAGGGTGTTTTCCAAAACCCTGGTAGTCGTAATGGCCTCACTCCGACGACAAGGGATCATAATATTCCCATACTTGGATGACTGCCTCATAAAGGGCGCATCTTTTCACGAACCAAAACCATGACAGACACCACAATAGCCCTTCTACTCAGCCTCGGTTTCAACAGAAACTATGCAAAATCCACCCTACTCCCAACACAGATACTGGAATTCATAGGCACCCTCATCGACACGGTCGCAGTGAGGGCTACCCTTCCTGAACACAGATTCGCCACCATATGTGACCTTATCCAGATGGCACAGTCGGTTCCAACCGTGACGGTCCGCGACTGCCTCAAGATCCTCGGGCATATGGCCTCAACGACCTACATTGTCAAATTGGCCAGGCTCCACATGAGAGCCCTTCAGTTGTGGCTCGCGACGGTTTACAAACCTTCCAGAGACCAACTTTCCAAACTCGTGGCCATTCCACCACGCATCCTCAACTCCCTCCTCTGGTGGACAATTCCACAGAACATGCTAAAGGGCGTTCCCTTCCAGCGTCCTCCTCTCACGCTCACAGTTATAACAGCCGCCTCGCTTATGGGATGGGGGGCCTACTTAGGGAACATCACAAGCCAGGGCAAATGATCATTCATGGATCAAACCTTCCATATCAACCTCCTTGAGTTACGAGCGGTCAGATATGCATGCCAACACTTCAAACAGTACATAGCGCACAAGTCTTTTACCATCATGACGGACTATACCACCTGCATGTACTATATCAACTGACAAGGTGGGGCTCGGTCCCCTTCCCTGTGTTTGGAAGCTATCAAGTTCTGGAACTGGTGCCTGACACACCGAGTCACCCCATTGGCCGCTTACCTCCCAGGCATACTCAACGTCACAGTGGATGCCCTAAGTCGCACATTCCAAGATCAGCACGAATGGAAGCTCGACAGACATGCCCTCACTCTACTCGTCCTTCGGTGGGGCCAACCAGACAGATCTCTTCGCCACAAGAAACAACAGGAAATGTCATCTTTATTGCTCCAGAGGAGCCCTGGGAAAACATTCCCTCAGAGACGCCTTTTCTATCACATGGGACGCCCCTCTCCTTTATGCATTCCCCCCCTTCCCGCTCCTACACAGAGTCCTCCACAAAATCAGGACGGAGCAGGCATGGGTCATACTAGTGGCACCTGCTGGCCCAGACAGACGTGGTATCCTTACCTTCTCAAGATGGTGGTGATGAACCCGAATCCCTTCCCTCTCCATCATGACCTCCTATCACAGAACCACGGGAGGACTCTCCATCCAGACCTTCTCAAGCTCCACCTCCACGCCTGGCTCCTTCATGGCTCCACGACACCGAGATTTCCTGCTTGGAACAGGTGAAGGACATACTGATCAACAGTAGAAGACATTCCACCAAAAGAATTTACTATCCCATTATCCATCACTAACCCATTGACCAAACACTTCTTTAAAGGCCTACAGAATACCTTCCCTCCTGTCCATCCACTCGTCCCCGTCTGGGATTTGAACCACGTTCTAAAAAGCCTGACAAAGCCACCGTTCGAGTCTCTAGCCACCTGTTCTTGGTCTCATTTATCTATGATGGTGTCCTTCCTCGTTGCAATTACCTCCAGCAGGAGGGTGAGCGAGCTCGCAGCCTTGATGGCCGATCCTCCATGCGCTGTGTTTAAGAAGGACAGAGTGATACTCCAACCCCACCTGAAGTTCCTCCCCAAAGTACCTTCCCCATTCCACGTGAACGAACCTATACACTTACCTGCCTTCTTTCCGAAGCCTCACGCCGACCCAATCCAGGCTGCATGGCACACTCTCGATGTCCAATGAGCACTGGTGTTTTATGTTGACCACACGAAGCTGTGGCGAGCCTCACCTAGACTTTTCATCTCCTATGCTGAAAGATCTCAGAGAATCTCAAAATGGATTACCTCCTGCATTTGAACTTGTTATACTTTGTACGACAAGCACTTACCTGAAAACATCACGGCCCACTCCACCAGAGCAGTGGCTTCCACAACCGCCTTCCTTCATAACGTTCCACTCCAAGACATTTGTAACACCGCCACCTGGTCATCTGACCATACTTTTGCGCAGCACTATGCACTCTTCTCTTATATAGCATTGTCCATGGTGGTGGGACACACAGTGCTGTCCACAGTGACTACTATTCGGCTCCAAACCTACCTCTGCAAGCCGACAACTGCTCTGTAGTCACCCAGAGTGGAGTACCCATGGGGACCACTCGAAGGAGAACAAAGAGTTACTCACCTTGTGCAGTAACGGTGGTTCTTCGAGATGTGTCCCCGTGGGTGCTCCACTACCCTCCCTCCTTCCCCTACTTTGGAGCCTTGTACTCTAGCGGGTAGAGAAGGAATGGAGGGGCCATGCTGCGCACGCGCCCAAGAATTTCAATGACACTAGAGGGCACTGCGGCGCCTACGCAGCACGGCAGAAACTGCTAGAAAAGTCTCCGGTCATTGGCACAAGGATGCACCAGCACCCAGAGTGGAGCACCCATGGGGACACATCTCAAAGAACCACCATTACTGCACAAGGTGAGTAACTCTTTCTTCCCTACCGTTCAGCTAGCTCTATTGGTCCTAGTCCTCTTGGAGCCATTCCTGCTCGAGGGCTTCCATGATGTCCCGATCCTGGTCTGGTTTGGTTTGCTCTGGTCTCATCATTCTGACTGCTTCCACAAGTGACCGGCACTAAGGTTTCCCACCTCCAACTCCTCCTGGCACCATGCCTCACTCAAAGCTCATTGGGGCACTGCGCCCTCTCCCAGTGCCACTTCTCAGATTTCTTCATTCTTCTTTGGACCAGCATCGGGCTTTGCAGCTCTCTCAGCACTGCTGTTCTAGGTGTGCAGAATACTCTGGCATTGGTCGCCACTGCACTGACTCGGTGTGCAGAGTACACTTGGCATTGGTTTCACTGTAGATCGCACTGCACCCAGAGATCCTGTTTATGACACCAATCCCACTCCTGGACCCCATCCTGGTGTAGGTCTCGATCCTGGCACTGATCCCTGTGTCAACACCATTTCTCCCAGACCATAGAGCGGTCTCCACATTGGTCACAGTTGAATAGACGATCAATCTCTTGGTGCACAAGCATTTGTCAGGGCATGGCATCAAGCATCCCCTTCTTCACTACTGGCTCCTCGGCATCATTCCAGAGGGAGGTCTCAGCAGTGTTGGACAGGTCCATTCCCACTGTTCTTCCTTTGTGGGCCCAACCTGTTCCTCAGTGGCCACCTCTCTGATGGTGAAAACAATTAACAAGAAAGAACACAAAGGCCTCTAGGATCCAGTCCCTAAGTCAAAGGAAGCTCAGTGCCTTGACCTTTTTGGCCATAAAGTCTATTCTACAGGGGAGAGGTGGAAGGGAGCTGCTGCTCCTTATTGCCTACTAGCAGACCATCCTGAGCCACTATAATTTTAATGCTTAGTCTTCCCTCCTGGGATTCCAGGACCAGCTTCCCCAGGACTCCTGTAATAAGTTGTAAGCTGGCTGGCTTAATCCTGGTCTCCTGACCTGTACTCAGGCTTGTAAGTAAAGGTCCAGCATCCCCTTTCAAACTACGGGGTCTGAGGGACAAGCAGCAATGCCAATGCACTCCCCCAGTCAATAAGGCTCGGGCCCTGGGTCTGGGTGGGGCAGCAAAGCAAACACAGTTCACACTCAATAAGGCCCGGCCCTGATCCAGGGAGGGGCAGCAAACAAACACAGTTCCAGTTATTAAAGCCCAAACCCTGGTTTAGGGCATGACAGGTAAAAACTTTCCCAAAGCTAATACAGTCCAGGCCCTGGTTCAGGGCGCAGCAGGCAAACAAACACTGTCCCAAAGTTAATATGGCCCAGGCCTTTCTTCAGGGCGGGGCAGCAAACAAACGCAGTTCCCTAGGCATGAGCAGCAAGGGGAAGACTGCCACCCACTACGTGGGCGGGCAGGAGGCATGTGGGCCCTCCCTACTTCACCACATCCCAGCCCAGGGCCCTAGCAGTGCAGCCTTTGCTGACACTGGGATCAGTGGGGATCTGGCCCACGACACGTTGACATATTATAGAAAGTTATGAGATCAACCTGACAGTCATTGGCTTTCCCGGGCCTAACTCCCCCTCAGCATCTACCTGGCACCACGCTGGCTGTTGGTTCTTGGGGTCGTGGTACTCTGAACCCTTGGGCGGGGCGTAGAAGGTCTCCTCTTCAGAGCAAGAGCCTGACAGTTCTGGCCAGTCCTCAGCCTCTTCAAGGTGCTCAAGGCCCTCCTGGCTTAAGAGCTCAGGGCAAGCTTCTGCTTCCTCCTGCAGCTGAGACCCTACTGAGCTCCTGGGCTGGGCATTTATATTCCCTGCCCCACCCTTTATCCTCCAGGAGTTAACAAGCCAGGCCCACCCAGGCTTGGAGAGGGGTTATTCCCTCTCGGGGTCAGTAAGCAGCCACCCCTGCTCACTACACGAGTTTATAGTTATTATCCAGGAGGGCGAGGCAAACTCCCGCACTTGCATCCAAGCCTCTTTGAATGTGGGGGACTCAGTGGCATGGGTCTTGGCCTCTGGTATTGCCATGAAGCCAATGGCATGGCTCCAACTTTTGGTCCTTCCCCCAGTAGTGGAGAAAATGATCCAAGACCTTTTCTTCTTCTTTGAGTGATTGCTCATATCCATTCCATGTAGGTGTGCGTTCATCGTCAGAAGATTTTTCCCTTAGCAGTACCTGTTTGGCCAGCAGTACTCCTGGAGTGGCGCTGCTATATCTGCTCATATATACCCTCTGCTGGCCCTCCACCCCTTCAGTTCCTTTTTACCGCTCGTGACAGTTGTTGGAACGTTTCTGGCTTGCTCTGCAAGTGTGCTTAGTCCGCACTTAGCGCTCATTCTAGTTCTCTGTTCCTTGTTATCTTTGCTGTTGTAGTTTACTATTTAGTTAGTTATGTAGTGTAAATAGTTGCTTAGAAATTTAGGGGCTTGCTTTCATGTCCTCGTGTGCTTCGTGTGGGGCATGCCTGGGCCCCAAGGCTTCAAGACCTGCATCAACTGCCTGAAGCCCATACCCTGTGGGGATCCCCATGAAGCCTGTTTAAAGTGCCTCAATGAGGCCCATTTATTGGACAGTTGTAAAATCTGCAGGAGCTTCAAGCCCCGGACTAAGTGGGAAAGGGAGTCCTGCTCGAAGATACTTCTGGTTAGAAGCAGCTCTTTGCCTGGCATTGGCGTCAGTGTCAGCAGCGGCAACACAGAACGCACCAGCCTTGTCGCGTGAGGTCTGAGTTATTTGCATGCTTCTCCGCTGTTGCATTGGGTACTGCGCAGCACTGGTCGCAGTCCCCCATGCCTCAGAAGAAGTGGAGACCGATCAGGAGCAGGTCTCCATTGAAGCACATGCCGAAAGTGTGCCCTCAGTTGGGGTACTTGGCATTGGCAGGTTCAGCTCCCAGGGCTTCCATGTCTAGCCAGCACTGACCCAGTCCACTCCGTGATCCCAGCCCAGAAGTAAATCTCACGGAGGCGGATCCTTCAATGCTGGATATTTTCAAGGCCGCAGGAGAGCACATTGACCTCACTTTGCCACCAGCCTCTGTCTTGCATCAGGAGGGAGCAGGATGCTAGACCCTCCTGTACTGAAACCCAGGCACCGAGGTCTTCAGCACTAGCCCTGAGAGGACAATATTGGGCTCCTCCAGCATCGGCAGCACTGGCATCGGCTTTGGCATCAGCACTAGCACCTTCAATAGTTCTGGCTCCAGAACCATCTTTATTGTTGGCTGCGGCACACAGAGCTCCGGCACAAGCCCCTGCAATGCTGCTTCCTCTACCCCACCACCAAGGGTCCCTATCCCCAGGTCCACTAGTGAGGGCACCGTGGAGCTGATGCAGCCAACGTTTGTTGCCCCATTGGTAGCATCACAGATGACTTCCCAGCACCACCAACTGAAGGAGCATATTATGAAGGAGTCATCCTCCTCCTCCTCCCCAGATGAGGCATTTGGAGGGGTCATCCCATCGATGCCCTCCATGGACTCGAGGTTGCATCAGGACCCACTAATGTTCCTCGCTCAAAGTCTGGGTGCTTAGGCCGAGCGGGTGTCAGTGCACTCAGACCCCACAGTGGACATCTTGAACACTGACCTCCCTTACCAGAGTGGCCCTTCCTTTGAACAAAATGGTGACAAAAATCACAAAATCACTCTGGCAGACCCTGGCCTCTATTCTGCCTACAGAAAAAAAGGGTTGCGCAGTGGTACTTCATTCCCCTGAAGGGACATGAGCATCTGTTTTCACATCCCCTGCATGGTTCACTGGTGGTTCAGGTGGTGAACCATCAACAGGGCAGGATCATCCGGGTCCTACCCCCAAAAATAGGGAGGCAAAAAAAGTGGGCCTCCTGGGCAGCAAGGCCTACACCTTCGGGGATCTGCAGCTTCGCATAGCGAACCAGCTGGTGCCCTTCAGCCATTATGCTTACAACACCTTGGCTGCTACGGACAGGTTCTCTGCCCTTGTTCCCCAGGATTCTCATTCTGAATTTAAAGCTCTTTCAGAGGAGGGTAGAATTGTTTCCAGAGTGGTCCTGCAGGCAGCTCTGGATTCTGCCAACATGGCTACATGCACTATGGCAACGGGCGTGATGCTTTGCCGCAGCTACAGGCTACAAGTCTCTGGAAAGCCCTCTGAGCTCCAGAGGATGATCCAGGACCTGCCCTTTGAGGGACCTGGGCTTTTCTATGAGCAGACTGAACATCTTCTGCATGGGCTTAAAGACTCGAGGGCTACCCAGAAGTCCCTCAGGATTCATACTCCTACCCCCCACAGGCATTCCTTAACTAATAGAAACCCTCCTCAGTCCTCCCAGTAGGGCCCTCAACCTGACTTTTCTAGGTGCTGGAGTAGGAACGTGGGTGGCAGAAACAACAGGTGACACTCCCGCTCCTTGTCTGATCAGGAGGCAGGCCCCTTGAGTAAACACCAGGTGCACCCAAGAACAGCCTACCAGCTGACACAGGCCCCTTTCTGAACCACCTATCTGCTTTCCACCATGCTTGGACATTGATAACTTCAGACCACTGGGTTCTCAAAACGGTGGAGAGCGCATATGCTATCCTGGTCTCTTCCCCTCCTCTTTCAGGGACCCCTCTTACAAGCATCTCTTGTGCAAAGAGGTGCATCAGCTCCTCTATCTAGGAGCTGTGGAAGTGTTTCCTTAAGGAGTTTGGTAGTTCTACTGATATTTCCTGGTCCCCAAGGCCTGGACTTCAGGGACCTCATCACCAAAACCAGGTTCAAAATGGTGACATTGGTGTCTATCATTCCCTCCCTCAATCTCGGAGACTGGTATGCTGCCCTTGACTTGATGCCTATTTCCATATCTCCATTATCCCACACTACAGGAGGTTCCTGCGATTTACTGTGGGCCAGGACCATTACTAGTCTATGACCCTTCCCTTTGGCCTTTCCACGGCACCACGAGTCTTCACAAAGTGCATGGCCATAGCGGTTGCCTTCCTTCGGAAGTGCGGAGTCCAACTCTACCCCTACCTGGACTATTGGCTAGTTCAGGGTTCATCCCCAGCTCAGGTGCTGTCCCCTATTTTCTTTGTTCAGGAGCTGTTTTTAGACCTGGGTGTGACGTACTCCCCTCACCCTACATGGACATGAATATACATAACTCAAAGGTGCTTTGAGAAAATTATTGCATGTAACCTATCAATCTTCATGTCATGATCCACTGGTTCTGTTTATCTTATTTTGTGGTATGTATTATTTTTGTGTGTAAAATTAGACATATGGAATTGGGAATACTTTATGATTTTTAAATGTGTGAATGAAAGTCAAGGGAGGCTACAGTGTCTGTGCAGTCATATGCAAATAGCCTTCTGTCTGTAAGGCTTAGCAGTGGTTGGTAGGGAATGGTCAGGTGACTCCCCATACAATAAGGGAATTCTTAAAAAGAATATGAAGGTAGGAGTTTTGGTCTTTTGGCTGGGTTGCACCTGAAGAAAGGCGCCGAAGACCCCAGGGTGGGGAGACAGCCCTGGTTTGGAGGAGCATCTGGAAAAGAGGTTTTAGGGTGAATTTGAAAAGTTTATACTGAAGTTTCTGTGTAGAATTAGCTAAATGGTTTTGTTTCTTTTGATTTGTAACTTACTTTGCTCTGCCTGTTCTTACTCATTACCACTTAAATCCTACAACCTGTACTTAATAAAATAACTTATTTTCTATCAAACCCAGTATGAACAATTATTACCTGGGGAAGCAGTCCATGTGTACATTCCTCCTTTCATTGTCAAAGGGGGATTACTTAAGTAATTCATTGAGGGTTTTGATCCCATTTGGGGAGTGGTATCCCAGGAAGCTGGGCCCTAAACTGCATTTTCCTTGGACCTGAAGAGATTCAGTGTCAGTACTGCTTCTCTGGGGGGGGAGGGCAGTGATCTTAGCTCGGGGCCTTGGCTAGAGGAGACCAGCAGAGCTGGTCCAGCAGGACTAGGCAGTGAGAAGCCCCAGAGAGTGAGAAGGCGAGTGGCAGTGGCTATGTCAGCACCCCAGGAGGCACCTTGACAAAGTTGTTCCCCACTCTGACACAACAAATGCAGAAGTTGGGGGCCCACAAGAGCACTCCAAAACCTTGCCTCTACAGGCTCTGGTACAAAAACTCCCCTCCCCCCCAAAAAAATCCTTATACCCAGATTTTGAGGGACCCTCTGCCACCATCAAGTGCAGCCTCTGGTAGCTGACCCCTCAGTCAGAGGCATGTAGATACACAGACACAGACCTTCTAGGACACAAGAATCAACCAACACCAGTTAATTAGAATTACCCTCCCCTCCATATTTTATTATCAAAACAAAACTACTGTTGCAAGCATAGTCAATTGGCTAGATGGAAAGAGCCACCATTTGATATAGATACTCAGGAAAAACCCTGGGCTATAAGGCTTAGTTACAAAAGAGAGAAAAAAAAACCCAATTAACAAGCTCAGATATTATTTCCAAACCCCCAAACAAGGAAAACAATAAATCCTGATCTAAACTTTTCCCTACTTACACATTTTAAAAAGTCCGTTCTTGGAGAGAGAAGCATCTCCCTCAATACCTGGGAGAAACTGCTCTGATCTCCAACAAAGAAGAGAGAGAGAAAGACCCCTCTCTTCCAGTTTGAAATTCCTACCTGTTATTGGCTGACTGCCCGATACCTTAGCATGAGTTAATCCCTTAGTCACTGGATGCTGGTCAGCACTCCTGATAATGACACATCCCAAGGGGTCTTCTGTGACTGCACCCCATCACACTGAGTCTCCTAAATGTGGCCAAGTCTACCCTTGTGCCCACCTGGACTCAACACTAGCTATGGCAGACCAGATTCCTGAGCATGAGGGAGACTCTTAAACCTGTGGGTATCCCCATGACCACAGCCAGAAACTGCATGAGGCTCCTCAGACTCATGTCCACCTGTACATACATGGTGCAGCATGCCAGGCTTCTCCTGTGCCTGCTACAGTGATGATTGGCTTGGGTGCACAACCCCTCCTCCCACGTGTGGGACAGGGTGGTGATGGTTCTTACAAGTATCCTAGCTCCCTGGACTGCTGACTTCAGGAGGAAGTGGTCTGCACAGGGGTTCCATTCTCCTGTCCCCTGCTGTTGCTTCAGCTTGTGATGGATGCATCCGATACTGGATGGGGAGCCCACATTGGATACCTGAGAACTCCAGGTATGTGGTCCTAGAAGGAACTGTCCCTCCACATAAATGTCAGGGAGCTGCAAGTGATCCATCTGAGGGGCAGGCTTGTCCTCATTCTGTCTGACAACACAACAGCAGCTTTTTACATAAACAGGCAGGGTGGTGCTTGTTCCCCTCCCCTGTGTTTATAAGCCCTTGGACTCTGGGAGCTATGTAGCAGGAAGGGCATTCACCTGATAGCTTCTTACCTCCCGGGTACTCAAAACACCCTTGCAGACCGGCTCAGCAAATCCTTTGAGAGTTATTAGTGGTCTCTCAGGGCGGTTATGGCCTTCACATCTTCCACAGGTGGGGGTTTCCCCAGCTGGACCTATTCATGACCCACCAGAACAGAAAGTTTCCCCGGTTCTGCTCCTTCATGGGTCTCGGTCAGGGATCTCTAGGGGATGCCCTTCTCACCCCTGGCCCCAAGGATCTGCTGTATGTATTCCCCTCATTTCCTCTGGTCACCAGGTGATACTGAGGGCTAGGGAGTTCAGGTCCTCCCTCATTCTCATAGCACCAGCATTGGTTCTCGGTACTTCTGAGTCTCTCTGTAGAGAGGCCAATAGCTTTCCCTAGTATCCAGACCCAATAACTCAGGATTTCGGGAGGCGTTGCCATCCGAACCTACAGTCCTTACACCTCATGGCCTGGAAGCTCAATGGTTGACAGCATTGGAGCAGCAGTGCTCTGACAGGAGGTCCTGTTGGGGAGTAGGAAGCCCTCCACTAGAGCCACATACATAGCCAAGTGGAAATGCTTCTCTGTTTGGGCTGCTCAGAGAGCATGTCCCCTATGAACGCCCCAGTTCCCTTGGTTCTGGTCTATCTCCTTGATGTCAGGATTCAGGGATTGTCCTCTTCCATCAGGATCCACCTAGTGGCTATCTCTACTTTTCATTCTGCTATTTTTGCGCAAAAACCTGTGGAGCGTCCATACCTTAAATGCAGCTTTGCGCCAGTAAATCAGAGGTAAAATGACAGAACAAAGCACTTTTTCCGGTGTAGGTAAACCTTTTACGAGGCATAACTCCTTTTTGTGCTACAACTGTTGCATAAAAAGGCATGTGTGGACGCTCTGTAGGAGTTTCTTGCACAAATAGAGCTTATTCGAAAGAGCACAGGTGCTCTGATGGCCATTCTGTGAATGGCCATCAGAGCTTTCTTGCGC
>JANRFK010001605.1:27473293-27486755 GCA_030068395.1 Apalone spinifera | reverse complement strand
AGTGTAGAGTCCTGCACTTGGGACAGAAGAATCCCAAGCATTGTTACAGGTTGGAGAGCTACTGGCTAAGTAGTAGTTCTGCAGAAAAGGACTTGGGGATTACAGTGGATGAGAAGCTGGATATGAGTCAACAGCAGAGCTATCCTCACTAGGATTGGACTTTCACTTTTTAAAAGATGTCTTTTTATCTGTCACTGCTTCTTTTACTTGGTTGTTAAGCCACGGTGGCACATTTTTGGTTTTCTTACTGCAGTCATGTCAAACATGCGGCCTGATCAAATATTTTTGCAGCCCGCGACTACATCTTTATAAATTATCTAAGTGCGGCCCGCCTGGTTACATTGCTCTTTGATTAAAGAAACGTGGCTCCTGCTGGTTCTGAGCCATGCACCAAGACTGGTCACAGCCAGTTGCTCTGCGCATACGTCCCAGCACCTGCTCACAGCCGGCTGCTCTGTTCACATGCCCCAGTGCCTGGAGGGAGAAGCGCGTGGTGGTGGCAGCTCCAGGATCCAGGCATTAGGTTAGAGTTTGGGGAGAGGTGGGGGAGGACAGCTGCGGGATCCTGGTTCTGTGGGAGTGGTGAGGCATTGGGTTAGAGCTGGGGGGGGGGAGGTGTGGGAATGCCTGGTTCTGGGGGAGAGAAAGGGGATTAGGTTAGAGTGGGAGGGTCTGGGGGGGTGAGGCATTGGGTTAGAGTGGAGCGGGGGGGCTAGGAGTGCCTGGCTCTGGGGGAGTGGAGGGGTATTGGGTTAGAACAGGGGTATGGAGGTGCCTAGCTCTTGGGGAGGGAGAGGACATTGGTTTAGAGCCGGGGGGGGGGGGGGGGGGGGGGTAGGCTGAAGCACCATAAACTCAAAGTCTTCATGGATGCAAATAACAACAATTTTACACATCACATTATTGTATTATATTCAAACAATTCCTGAAAAAATATTATAAAATATACCTAAACCAAAACTATAATAATAAATAATTATGACTTTCCGATAGAAGTACATTTTCTTTGTGGCCCTGAAAGCTATCAGTTTTCGTTTGTGCGGCCCTCAGTAGGCTTCGAGTTTGACATGCCTATCTTACTGTGTTTTTTAATTTGGGGTGTACATGTAAGTTGGGTCTCTATTATGGTGTTGAAACAGCTTAGTTCAGCTTTTGGTGTTGTCTACACAGCAGGAAGTCGAAGGAAGAACACTCTTCCTTCGACTTTCCTTTTTCCTTGTGAAATGAGGGTTACAAGAGTCGGAGTCAGAAGTCCTTCAGCTCGACATTATTTCTAAAGAAATATGCTCTTTAATGCTGCTTTGTAGACATAGCCTAAGGTGCCACAGAACTACTCATTGATATCACTTTACAGACATTTGACCTGCTGGCCTAACTTGTTTAGAGGGCCAAAGATCCTGGATTCATATTCCACAAAGAACTCTGCTGGCAGATGTGAAATCTATGGCTCTCTTGAAGTTGTCTTCTCCACCCAGGGGTATGCATGAAATCCTTCTCCTTTAGGATGTCAACTTTTTTTATACCAGAAACCAGTTTTCTGCCATCCTAAACTGTGTCTGGGAGATCTCAGGGACTCACAGCAGTCCATGGGCTGGACATTGAGAAGCACTGGACTAGATGATTACTGTCCCTTCTGATCTAGGGACAGTAATCATCCGACAGTAATCACAAATCTGTAGGTATGGTCCTGGCTCTGACAACAATGGGTTAGGTTTTTTCCTTGTGAATCTGTCTGCTGGAAGGTTTGACTGGTGGGATTGTTATGGGAGTGCTCTTTCTTGGGTGGAATTATTTTATTTGACAAATGACACATGGGCTGCTTTTGTCTGAAGTGCTGATCCTTTATTCAGAAATATGAAGGTTTAGGGAGCTTGAAAGAGCAATCTTGCTGTGGACTGAAAGTGGCATTTGAGGACAGAATATCTCTATAGGCCTCATTCCGGTGACCCCGTAAGTGGAAACTTGTTTATGTTGCATTTGAAGACTTGTGTTTTAGTCAGTGACGCAGCAAGTATGAACATATTTGTGATTCCTCTCATATCTCTATACACTGCCATTGCGCCAAACCTCATGAAATCAGTCAGAATTACTGCAGCGTCTCGTGTTGACATGTTCCTCCAGCTGCTTCTTTTCTTATGGTCAACCAACTCATAGGTATCTGGGATTTGTGTTTGTATAAATCTGGATGCATGCCCTAATTCATATCTGGATCACATTGACCACATGATAAAAATATTAGGTATATTCCTCTTGCTTGCAAGCATCCCAAATAAGGGTGTTTCTAGACTACGGGGGTTTGTTTTTTTTAAAGTGGCCTTTTTTCAAAAAAACTTCCCCTGAATCTAGACTGCTGCTGCGTTCTTTCTAAATTAAATCAAAAGAACGTGGCAGTTTTTTCAACTGCAGTAAACCTCATTTTATGAGGAATGACGCTTTTTTTCGAAACTGGTCTTTCGAAAAAAGGCATTCTTGAATCAAATAGGGCTTTTTCGAAAGAGAGCATCCAGACTGCCATTTGAAATCAATAGAAACATGCTGATATGAACCTGTATCTCTAAAGGGCACTTGAGCAGCTGAAATTTCATGAGAGTGTGTGATGTACTCTGAAGGAAAGGTCAAAGATTAGCCTGAACATTTACTGAAGATTCTAGCTCAGCAAGAACCTGGATGTTGTCAGTCAGCCTCTCACCTTGTGTGCCTCCATTTAGTCTTATTGCTTAGCCAAACAGTATAGAATTTAGAATTTAGGAAATCCTGGATTATGACATTCAACCCGTAACAGAACACTTTTAGTCAACAACAGCTACAAAAGAATCTCTTGAAGTGGAATTCACAGCAGCATTGTCACGTTTTCTTGCATCTTTAGACAGCTAGATATACAAATGGGAGAGAGAAAAGCCACCTGAGTATTCCAGGATGGTGGCCAAAACTTAGTTAAGTAAGTCTTGTTTAGGTATTTCTGTGAATTAAGGTTTGATTCTTTGCCTGTTGAAGTCAATGGGAATCTTTGGCTCAGTGCCTAGGAAAAGTATTGGACTTAGCTACACTTAGTTCTGTGGTCCTTGTATTTTCCTACAGAACATGTAAAGGAAGTAGCACTGTATTGACCTGTTCCAGCCCTTGAGTTTTCTGCTGAGGTTATCAAGAGGTACTTTAATCAGGATGGTGATATTTGTGTTGTGGACCTTAGCCCAGTTCTTATTTGATGAGATCACCAGTTAATCTTATTCAGTTGCCCAGTCATCAGATAGACACATGGACTGGTGGGCGAAGCTGCTGCTTAGGGTGGCAAACTCCCCAGCCTGTGGCCCTGCCTATATTCCAACCACCCCCTTACCCTGCACCACTGTCTCCCTCTTCTTTCTGCTCACCCACTTCAGCCAAATCCCCGAACTCAAATGTAGCAAATGACATTTGAAAAAAACCCCATTCTTCTAAAATTTCTTTCTAAAGAAAATGGAGCATGTTTTCCACTGCATGCTAGGCTGTGATGACTGGACATACAGAAGGTACGTAATTAAAAGCACTAACTTTGGGAATAAAAAACATGAGTCACAGTTTTTATATACCCTGAAGTTTGTCAGAGATTTATTGGCAAAAACTTTGTAGTAAGGAAAAGTCTGTTTGTCCTGCTAAACACAACATTAAATATTATGGAATACATGATGCAGCTCCTCTCTGTTTTACATTTTCTTCATCAGTATTTGTAAGCTGGTTTTATATTTTAAATATGCTCTTAAACCTTCATAAAGTAATTATTCCAGTGTACTTCATATTCTAACTCACTGAAACAAAGACATTATTTTAAATTAATCAGACAGAGCGGTTTAGTATCTTCATAACAAAGTTAATTGCTTTTAGAAAAAGGGAACAATAATTTATTTTGTGTAATTTTCATGACAAATACATGTTTATGTAATTTCACTCCATGGTTATGTTAAAAATATATTTCCAAACATTTTGGAGGAACATTGTCTATTTAAGGGCTCTCTTTGAATGTGAAAGGTGAGTAGGGATGGATAGCAAGGGCAGGAAGACTTTGAGAGCAAGCTTTTAAGATATAGTCATTAAAATGTGTATTTTAGATAAGGTTGGTCTTTTGAAGAATGTATTTTAAAAACTATCTGAAGATCCAAGCATTTAAGACTAAAGCTGAATACGTAGATTTTGCATCTAAATGTCTATGCAAGGATACACAGCAATTGCATTATTTCAAAAGAAAATTGAAATAACTGAGGGCTTTTTCTGACCAGTAGTAAATCTCATTCCATGAGGAACAAGGCCTCTTCTGAAAAAGCTATTTCGGAAGAGGGTGTGTGTGGATGCGGAACAGGGAAGCTTGTCAAAAAAAGAGGCCTCCAGGAAATCCTACAGGTGCCCTGCTAGCCACTTCATCCATACTCCTCAGGACTCTATAGTTCCTCTTCCCCTGCAGCTCTGTAAGCTGCAGACACAGGGGAAAGAGTTTGTGGCAGGAAGCTGGCCCTGACAGACTCCAGCCACAGTGCAGCTGCCAGTGTCAGATGTCTGGCCCCCATGGCAGATCCCCAAGCCCCGCCCCCCTCCAAGAGCCTCCTGCCCATCCCACAGAGCATGCAGAAGGCTCCCAGAAGCCTGCCAGGAGGCACAAAAGGCACACGCCGTCCTAGTCTGGGGGGAGATCCTAGCCCTCATCCAGGTGTGGGGCGAGGAGGAGAGCCTCCAGGATCTATGCTCCAGATGCAGGAATGCAGAAATATACAGCCAGTTGGCCACTAAAGGCCACACCAGGTCACAGGAGCAAGTCCGGAGCAAGGTCAAGGAGCTCCACCAGGCCTATGCCAAGGCGAGGGAATGCAGCTCATGCTCCAGGGCAGAACCCACTCCTGCCCCTATTTTGAAGACTTCCACCGCATCCTGGGGGGCAGTGCAGCCCCTTCCCCACCACTGGTGGTGGACTCGGGGCTGGAGACACCTAAAGTTGACCACCCAGGGGGTCCAGCTAAAGAGGAGAAGGAGGAAGAGGAGGAAGAGGAGGAGGATGTGGCCAGCACAATGACCACCATCACGCTGGAGCCGGTACCCCATGGCCTGGATGTGTCCCAGGCATCCTCTGAGGCCGGGGAGGGATCATCAGGTGAGTGCTCTTAGTTTTCTCACACTGACAGCGTGGGTGTGGCAAGTGCTGAGGGGCAGTGGTGCGATTGTTGCGCGGCCTTCTTGTTTTGGCCATTGCACTGCAGTCTGTGCATGTGGATGCATGTACAGCACCAGTCTGTGCCACACAGCCTCAGGAGGAAGCACTGGAGCACCTGGGCTCCTGCTCACAGGCTCTGGAGAGGCCAGTCACAGTTTAGACTCCCCGGGGCAGGGGACGCCCCCACCACCAGCCACTGCTGGAAGGAGGCTGGGGACAAGGACACACACATGCATGCACACAGACTCTGGAGTGCCGCACAAAGCACATGGGCATGTCTGCATGCTTGAGGCAGCACGCACTCCCGGGGACAGTGCTTCAAGGTGCATGTGTGTCTGCTGTTCACACCATCCCCCAACCTCACCCCCCTCTCCTTCAGTGGCCAGGGATACAAGGTCTCTCTCCTTGGGATGCCACCAGTGCCGGAGCCAGCATGTGAGCATCACTGATTGAAAGCCAGGCAAATCAAGGCCTCCCTCCCAGCCATTGGATCCCAGTGTGGCCAGCAAACTCCCCATGCATGCTTGTCCATGGGACGTGGGTGGGGTGGGAAGCGTGGTGCTCTGGGGAAGTCTGGCCCCCTGTAAGACAGGGCCCACTTTCCAGGCCACACATGGTCTCACTCCCGGGACATCACCTTCCTCTGACCTGGGAACTATTGGTCTCAGCTCACAGATGAGGGCAAGGCTTCCAGGACAGTGTCTCCAGGGATGATTGACCATTTATTAATGACCTGGATGAGGGGATGGATTGCATCCTCAGCAAGTTTGTAGTTGACATTAAGCTAGGCTGAGAGGTAGATATGGTGGAGGGCTGGGATAGGGTCCAGAGTGACTTAGACAGATTAGAGGATTGGGCCAAAAGAAATCTGATGAGGTTCAACAAAGACAAGTGCAGAGTCCTGTACTTGGGACAGAAGAATCCCAAGAATTGTTATAAGCCGGGGACCAACTGGCTAAGTAGCAGTTCTGCAGAAAAGGACCTGGGGATTACAGTGGATGAGAAGCTGGATATGAGTCAACAGTGTGCCCTTGTAGCCAAGAAGGTGAATGGCATATAGGGTTGCATTAGGAGGAGCATTGCCAGCAGATCCAGAGAAGTGATTATTCCCCTTTATTCAGCTCTGGTGAGGCTACATCTAGAGTATTGTGTCCAGTTCTGGGCACCCCACTACAAAAAGGATGTGGACACATTGGAGAGGGTCCAGCGGAGGGCAACCAAAACGATTAGGGGGCTGGAGCACATGACCTATGAGGAGAGGCTGAGTGATTTGGGTTTGTTTAGTATGCAGAAGAGAAGAGTGAGGGGGGATTTGATAGCAGCCTTCAACTTCCTGAAGGGAGGTTGCAAGGAGGATGGAGAGAGGCTGTTCTCAGTAGTGACAGATGGCAGAACACGGAGCAATGGTCTCAAGTTACAGTGGGGGAGATCTAGGTTGGATATTAGGAAAATCTATTTCACTAGGAGGGTGGAGAAGCATAGGAATGGGTTACCTAGGGAGGTGGTGGGTTGATTTAGTTGAGATTGGTCTTGCATTGGACGGGGGGCTGGGCTTGATAACCTCCTGAGGTCTCTTCAAGCTCTATGATTCTATGATCATCTGTCTGTATTGTCCGCAGCCGGACCAGCCATATCAGTGGGGCGATCTACACCACCCGCGCCAGGCATCCAACCCTGGGGGAGCCACAGGTGCTAGAGGGTCCAGGAACACTTGATGAGGGAGCATGTCACTGGTCCAGAAGGTCTGGGACAACATGCACTGGCAGAGAGAGATATGGATGGAGCTGCTGCAGCCGGGATGCAACATGTGCACGACCATCCAGGCTCTCCTGACCCACCCGGAACCAGCTCCTGCTCTTGCCCCTGCCTCTGTTCCCCTCCCATGCCAGTCCCTGCTTCCCCTCCCATGCCTGACCCTGCTCCAGCCCCCCTCCTGTTTATCCCCTTAGCCTCCCTGGACTCTCCCATTCCTAAGGTTGCCAAGGTTCCCGCACATGATCGGAGGAAGCACCCAAGCCACATGCCACTCCCAGCCCCAGCCTTGAGCCTCTCTTCCCTGCTCCAAGCTTCTCAGCCCCCCCGCCTCCTCTCTCCAAGGTTCTCAGTCTCCCACACCCATCCCCATTTACAGGTTCACAGCGCCCTCTTCCCCAGTTACTTCTACTCCTAATAAATCACAACAGTTCTGTTTTTATAAACCAAACAGTTCTTTTTATTGTCTGCAGGGTGAGGGATGGAAGTGGGGAAGGGAGGGGTTGCTGTAGGAAAGGCACAGAGGGGCAAGGCACAGGCCCTTAGTGGGGAAGACCTGGGGAGAGTGTCACTGGGGTCCTTGTGAGAAACTCTCCCTCAGGGCTGCCAGATGCATACCTCTGCCTGATGGGCCTGCTGGATGGCAGCTGTGTGTGGCTGCTTAAAGGCCTTTCCCTTCCAGCCAGCCTCTGCCCCCCACCCTGGAAGGAAGACCTCCCCTTTCCTCTCCACTATGTTGTGGAGCACGCAACATGCAGAAACCACCTGGGGAATGTTCTGCTCCCCCACATCCAGGTGGGTCAGGAAGCACCTGAACCTCACCTAGAGATGCCCAAAGGCACATTCCACTTGCATGCGGGCCTGCCCAGGTGGGTATTAAAGAGGTCCTTGCTCGGGTCAAGGTGCTCAGTATAGGGCTTCATTAGCCACATCATGAAGGGGTAGGTTGCGTCTCCACATCCCTGACCCTGATGCTGCACTCGGGGAAGAAAGTGTCAGCCTCCTGCTTCTGGCAGAGGCTGGAGTTGCGGAAGACATGGGCGTCGTGCCGTCCCTGACCAGCCGATGAAGATGTCTGAAACTTGGTGAACCAGGGACTGCAGGGCCATCGAAAAGTATCCTTTGGGGTTGATGTACTGAGCCGCCTGGTGATCGGGGGCCTGGATGGGGATGTGAATGCTATCAATAGGCCCCCCGCAGTTGGGGAAGCCAATAGTGGCAATGCCGGCGATGATGGGGTCCATGTCGCCCAGGCGGATGACCCTGTGCAGCAGGATGGTGTTGATGACCCTCACCACCTGCAGAAGGAGACAAACAAACAAACAAACAAAACAGAGAATGAAAGGGGATGCCAGATCCCTTGGGCGGTCCCAGAGGCCTACTCCCCACAAACATTCCAGGAGCCTCCCCCTATGAAGCCCTCCCCCACACAGGGCTGTGTGAGGGTGGGACTGCAGAACCACCCGGGGATGGGACTCCCCCCCCACCCCTACCCCTTAACTCCCCCAACTCTCCCTTTCCCTAGGGTTCCCTTTTCCAATACTTCCCCCCCACCCCCATGGGACTGCAGCCTGAGAGCGCCATACCTGCATGACAAGGGCCCCGATGATTGACTTCCCTACGCCAAACTAGTTCCCAGTGGATCGGTAACTATGGGGTGTGGTGAGTTTCCAGATTGCGATGGCAACCCGCTTCTCTGGGGGGATGGCGGGTTGCATCTGCATACCCCGTCCTATGAGGGCAGGGGCAAACCAGGCACACAACTCCAAGAACGTCTCCTTTCTCATGCAGAAGTTCTGGAGCCACTGCTCCATGACAAGCCGGTCCCACCAGTCAGAACTGGTGTCCAGTCACCAGAAGCAGCGTTCCACAGTGGGGTGTGGCTGCAAGAGCTATGCTCCCACACATATGCTGAGAGTCTCTGCAAGCAGCTCGGGATTGTGTTCTTGCAGGGCCTGGAGGACAGCCTGCAGAAATTGCTGCAGAAACTGCAGCACAACTATCAGAGGCTGTCGCATGACCAGAGGCAGCTCTGGCTCCATAGGAGAGAGTGCTGTGGTGTTCAAAAGCAGGGCAACCAAAGCATGCAATGCAAATGCTTTGCTGTCCCTCAGGCTAGGTCTACACTACAGAGTTTTTGTGCAAAAATGGCCGTTTTGCCACAAAAACTCGTGGAGTGTCCACACCTCAAGCACATTTTTGTGCAAGTAAATTGATAGAACAGAGGGGGTTTTCTGGTGTAAGTATTCCTCCTCCTGCAAGGAATAACTCCTTTTTGTGCAAGAGTTCTTGCACAAAAAGGTGTGGGTGGATGGACAACGGAGGGGGGAAGAGGGGGAGGTTTGCGCAAAAACAGGAAAGAGGAAAAAGCACAGGTGTCCTGGTAGCCATTCTGTAAACAGCAATCAGAGTTTCCTTTCGAAAGAGCATCCATGCAGTCTGGACGCTCTCTTGTGCAAAAGTGCATCACTTTTTCGATGCACTTTTGCAATGTGGACACGCTTTTGAGCAAGAAGTTTTTGCAGAAGACATCTTCTGCAAAAAGCTTCTTGCGCAAGAAACCTGTAGTGTAGACATAGCATCAGGGAGGTAGACAAGCAAGCAGGAGAAACTGAGAAACAGCTGTATTGGGGGGTCCCTTTAAGCACGTGTCTCAGGCAAGAGCTCCATGAAGCAACTGCTGACCTAATGCTCTGCCTGAACTGATTCCAGGTGACCTTAAATGCAAGATAGCATCCAATCAGTGTGGATGCTATCTTTCAAAATAGCAAACTGCTATTTCATTGCACTTTTTGTGTGTAGACGTGCTATTTCGAAATAAGCTGTTCCGGAAGAGCTCTTCCAGAATAGCTTATTCTGAAAGAAATGTGCAGTGTAGACATACCTATAGTAAACACAGGTGTTTTGTCAGTAAATTCAGGGTTGGCACATGCTTGTTTAATGGTTTCATTACCACGTAATGGTTTCATTTCACAGGTTCAATGTTATTATGCTAATACGTCTGACAAGCTGGAAGGTTTTTCATTTTTAAGTTAACTGATCCACTTTGGGGGAAGAGTCACCAGTCTGCAAGCTGCAACAGCCTACTCTGGGAGCTTTCAGGAACTGTCAGAATAGGGATAGGAAGTGGAGAGAGGTTGATTACTAAGACCCAGGAAAGGCATTGCCTTCCCTTGCCTCATATACCTGCCGCCTATGGATGGACACAACTTTTGACGAATGTGCATGGTGTTTGGGAAGCTATCACCAGCTTTTTAATGTTTTGACCAATCCTATAGCTATACTCGAGTAGCTATACTGTGCTACAATCAGACAACACTCATAGACTTCTTAAATTTATAAATAGCACACACTAGCGTCAGACTCGCAGCATTATTTTTTACCATTTATTGTACTATAGCAGTGTTTCTCAACCTTTTTTTATAAAGTACCCCTTTTTAAAAAAAAATAAATTATAAGTACCCCCTCTACCTACCGTTTTCAAACACACAACATTTTTTTCTACCATTGCAACACATTTATTTAAACAACTTAATTGTAGTCGGGCGGGCAATGAAATTTTTGGGTGTAAAAAGTACAAAAGTAATAAAGCGCTGTAAAACTTAAAACAAAAATTCAGTTTTCTCCACATTTCAGTTGTGTTGACATACCCCCCAGACTTCTCTCAAGTACCCCAAAGGTACTTGTACCACTGGTTGAGAAACGCTGTACTATAGCACCTGGAAGCCCCAGCTGAGACTGAGGGCCACTGGTAGTAGATGCTGTACAAACCTGTGCTAGAAGATAGGCCCTGTCATGAAGACCTTACAAGATAAACAGACAAGGCCAAGAACAGGAAGGGAAACAGGCGAAGAGAGAGAAAGTGATTTACCCAAGGTCACCGTTCTCTTCTGGATTGCAGAAGACTAGCATGTAAAACACAGTGCTGAGGAAACTTCTAACCATGGAGAAGTGATGCAAGGTGGTTGGTGACTGCAACTGGTAAAACATAAAGAAGGATAAACCAGCTTGGCTAACATAAATGACCCAAAATGAATGCAACATTCAAGTTTAGGTTCAGAAAGTATAGCCAATATGATGAGTCCTTTCCCCCTGGTATTTCTAGCTTGGCAGTTGAAAGAGATTCAAAACATTTACAAACTATTGCTTGAACTTGAGAGAGGAAACATGGTCTATAGACTTAGGCACTGAAGTATTTGCCTGCCTTTAAGCACAAATAGTTGTTGTTGTTGGTTGTCTCTCGGGAGCCGAGGAAGACATGTTGTGCATTTCAACCGGAGCTCAAAGGTTGAAGCACACATGCGGTTACAGATAGGACATGGGATGCCAGTTGTCAGGACAGGAGAGAACGCAGCTCTATGTCGTCTTTCACGTGCAGCTGTGAGGCATTGGCAGAGGTCATCCTCAAACTTTGTCACTGCTTTCCTCATAAGGGAATGCCAATTAGTCCTGTCTGCAGCAGCTAGTTCAAATTGTTGAGGTTGAAGGCCTGTCCACTGTAAGTTGGTCTTCAGGTTGTCCTTATACCTCTTCCTCGGGCATCCCTGTTTGCGACTACCATGTACCAGCTCCCCGTAGAACAGCTGCCTCGGGATCCTGCTTTCGTCTTTCCCTTTCCAGAAGAAGTTCAGTGAGAAATCCTTCTTCAGCAAGCCTGGTTTCACTCAAGGCAGCGATATCAATACCATAGCATGAGAACTATTTTGTGACTAGGGCTGTTCTCCGATGAGGTCTTACTGTCCATGAGCATACGGACGTTCTATGCTCCCATTACCAACTTCTTTTTTTTGCACAACATAACCTGTGCATGAAGAATATTATAGTGGGAAAGCCTTTGCACAGAGACAATACCACTCTCTCGGCCTCAGAAGTCGGAATCCAGTGGCACGAAAAAATTGCTACTTCTGGAGACTACCTCGGCTGCATTGGATGGCCATGTCACCTTAAATGCTCTGACATGCCCCATGCACTCCATAGTGCATTGCTGCAATGCCTTCTCAGCCATTGAATCATAAGGATTTCCTCCGCCTGATCCATTGAAGCAGTCTTTGCATGCTGGGATGAACAAGTCCCTAATTCACCGAGGGTTTCAGACCCATCGGCTACCCTCACCTGGTTTAGCCGGCCTGTCAAAGCTGTCGCCTGGGGTGCGGCCGTTGCCACATGCAATGCAATTACATGGAGCCACAGGTGAGAGCTGGGTGCAAGTAAAAATCAATAAAGGATGGGCCACTCCTGAAGAAGTGCAACAAGCCCTCCTTTAGAGGTACTACCCCATTAGAGGTACTACCATGCAACCCCATACACCCTTAAGCACAAATAGTGCCATTGAAATACACAGCACTGCTTACATGCTTGAAGTCACTCACATGTGAGAGTGGAAAAGAGTCACATTACTGGAAGGGCCTAGTTCAGTATCCCACTGGTGGACTCAGTTGTGACAGCTGGGCCAGGCTGCTCCAAGCCAAACACAAAGCTATCAGCAGGGAACACTAGCCTCTCTATATTAAAGTGCAGACAGCTTCCATGAGCCTCTGGGCAAGGGTTTGTGTGGAGGAGCGGGGGATGGGGGGCTGGCTCCCACTCCCAGAAGGGGCAGGGTCTTGGGTGGAAGGGGCGGGGCCAGAGCAGCCAGCCCTGTATGCTACACCAAGCACACCATGCTGGCCCCCAGGCCTCCTTCAGAGCTGCTGGACTGCAGTGCACTGCCCCTTTCCCTTAGTACTGTCTGGAGCCCATGACCTGGTTCTCTAGAGGCAATCTAAAGGGCCTGGAGAGCCCTGATCCCTTTCCAATCACTGGGCCCTGGGGAAACTGCCCCTTTTGCACACTACTTCCATCAGTGGGCCTGCTGTACGTGCACAGTAAGGGTATGTCTACACATCAAAGTTACCGTTATTTTGAATTAACTTTAATAGTATCTACACAGGCAAACCGCTATTTCAAATTAAATTTGAAATAACAGGGTGCTTAATTCAAATTTGGTAAACCTCATTCTACGAGGAGTAACACCAAACTCGAATTAGCTAATTTGAAATAAGTGCTGTGTAGACACTTATTTAGAAATAGGGGCCTCCAGCCTTCCCAGGGTGCCCTGGTGGCCACTCCAGCCTCAAGTAAGAACACTCCTCTCCCTTCTCTGCCCTCCCCGGAGCCCTTAAAGGGGTAGACTATGGTCACAGTGCCTGTGCCAGCTTCAAGCCTGCCGGTTCAGAGCCAGCAGTCACTGCTCCTGACCCAGTGGCCACAAAACATGAGCCAGCAAGCCACTGGCAGCCAGCCCTCCACCGCTCCCCAGGAGCAGTCTGCCAGCTCCCAGGAGTCTGCCAGGGCCTGGTGGGCATCTTCCTGGTTCAGGGAGGAGACCAGGATGGACCTTAGTCAGGTTTGGGGGGGTGGGATGCCCCCAATGTCCATGATCTCCATACTAGATGGAGGAACACGGCCGTCTATGGCAGGATAGCTGCCAGTCTGGCCACGAAAGGCCACATGCGATCCCAGGAGCAGGTTCACATGAAAATCAAGGTGGTCCGG
>JANRFK010001605.1:27437221-27467459 GCA_030068395.1 Apalone spinifera | reverse complement strand
CACCCTTCACCCCTGCCTTGAGTCCCCCAACCTCCCAGCCCCCTGCCCTCACTCCTGCACATCCACCTCCTTTTTATTCTAGGAAAAGACAGAAAAACTGCAAATATTGTTTACAAACAAGCTCTATCTACTGTTTGAATCACTTTCTTTCTTTTATTAATGCAACATTTTTTCCCTTTGTTTTAGAAAAATATGAACATTTAAATAAAGTCTGTACATTTTCCTTTTCTTTTGCAAAAAAACCCAAAACAAAACAAAACAAAAACAACCCCAAAACATTACTTCATTTAAAGACCCAAGTATCTGCTAGTCTGGAATAAATTTGCCATATTTTCATGTTTACTATATCGCTGTAATGGGGATAGGTCCTAATGCCATAGAGAAGTCCTTCAGGAGACTAGAGAGGCTCTGAAGGAACTAGCCAATCAGGGGACAGGGAGGACTACAAAAGGAGCTGCAGAACCAGAGGCAGCTCAGTTGCAGCCCAGACTTGGAAGGGAGAAGGTCAAGGGGGCTGGCAGGCTGGCTAGCAGGCAGAACCAGGGATAGTTCAGAGTGGGGAGATGTTCAGGACACTGTCTGTGGGAAGAGAAGCCCTGGAGGCTCCACTCACCTACTGAGTGGGGAAAGAGACTGAAGGGAAACAGATATTCTGCATGGGCCCCTGAAGAGGATTGTGAATGCACAGAAGGCCGTGTGGCTTGGCCAGAGGGCTGTATAGCCCCAAGGCTTTTAAGGTGGAGGCAGTGCAGGAATCTGCACTTGGCTGAATGGGGGGTGCTCATGGGAGGTAAGTCCCACCCCTATTACAATGCCATAGAAGAAATATCTACATTGCCATCTATCTTGTATAGCTGGCATGAATTTAACTTGACTGGCTGGCTCTTTTACCTTATGTGCCTTTCCATTAAGCAAGGGCAGTTTTTCACTGTCTTTGATTCATGAGCTTTGCTTTTTGCCAAGCCTATGTTAATGTGCCCATGAAACGAGTCTGCGTGCTTTCAGTTTAAATCCTTAATGATCATTTTGCCATGCAAAATATGTGCCCTGTGACTGAGCACTCAGTGTAATTCCATGCTTACACTGGAGAATTTTCTTCTGATTATATTTGTAATCAAGTGAGCTCCCTCTTCTTCCCTCTCATCGCATGCAAATGTATTGATCTGTACCTCAAATTCACTTCAAAACTGGATTAACTTCCATTTCAAACAGGACTTTGTCATCTATAGCACCCTCCATATCTGAATGCTTCAGAAGCCTCAGTGAATTAATTTTTACAATACACCTGTGAAGCAGGGAAATATTATCTCCAGTTTACAGATGGGGAAACAAGGTGCAGATTTTCAAAGGTGTTTAGGTGGTGTGCTTATTTTTGCAATGCCTAACTGACATAGGAATCGAAGACTCATCTCAAACTGTGTTTAGACAATAGGAGCCAATATTCCATTGTCAATGAGATTTAGATACCTAAATGCTTAAATCCCCTTTAAAAAATGAGACTTTAGGCTCCTTTAAAAATCTGGGCCAGAGATTAAGCGATTTGTCCACATCAGATGAATGGTAGTGCAAGAAACCTCTCCCAGATAGAACTTCTGAGTTCTAATCCTAATGTCTTAGCACATGAAGGTAGTGTTTCTCATGTTGCTTATGCAGATATGATTATTCCTTTCCTAGTCTTAATTCCTGGTGCTTCCCATTTTAATTTTCCATTAGCTGACATATAACTTGCAGTGTGCTCCAATAGACTGCAACTTAATCAAGGGACCTTGCTTTGGAATTTAGATCTAGCTCCCCATAGAGTAAATGGCACTTTGGTAGCACATAGTATATTTAATAAGACTGACCACATCATTTGACTTTTTTTTTTCTTTCCAGGACTTGAGCAAGAAGTAAATGATGGGAGCAGAAAGTCAATATTCACTGATGGTAAAATGCTCTTTCCAAATGACTTTTACAGGACTGTTGGATGTAGTGTCCTGGTGACAGCTCCACCTTATTCCTGACCAGAATATTGGAACAACTAAAGAAGTGATCCTTAAGAATTTATTCCAGATATTGCAGTTCCTCCAGCAGATTCTGGGGTAGAACTTTGGGGTTACATCTACACTGCAGGCTTCTTGCGCAAGAACTGTTGCAGAAGGTCTTGCGCAAGAGCTCATCCACACTGCCATGTGCTTTTGTGCAAGAGCGTCCATGGCAGTGAGGACACTCTCTTGAGCAAGAAAGCTCTGATCACCATTTTAGCCATAGGTGTTCCTTGCGCAAGAAACCCCTGTTGCCCAAAAAGGCTGATTCCTCATGGGGAGAGGAATAACTCTTGTGCAGGAAGCCCTCTGTTCTGACATTTTACTGTAAGTTTTCTTGCACAAGAACACGTGTGCAGTGTAGACGCTCCACAAGTTTTTGTGCAAGAATAGACGTTCTTGCGCAAAAAGCCTGCAGTGTAGATGTGTTCTGGGAGTCTTGTTAAACAGCCAGTGCTGCATGGCTGGTCAGGCATCACAGGCATGATTGATCCACACAGCTTAAAGTCATGTACCATCCTGCTGAGTCTCAGTGCTTTCTTTTAAGTCACTCACAGTCATCTGGGATCCCAGATTTGCAGGGGGCTAGAACTGATGTTATGGGAGGTCATTGATCTCCATGTTTTATGAGTCTATGTGGTCTGATTCTTATTTACACTAAGGTCCCTTATGCTGCTAGAGTGGCATAAAGGGTCCATAGTGAGTAAGGCAAATCCACTGGCTGTTTTTAACCTCTCTGATGCTCCGTTCAGATTGGAGGAGGTTCTGTGGTACACTGCCAAGATGCTCAGCATAGAATCTGCAGCCCACCCTGGTATTGGGGGACTAAGATGGTGTTGAGCCCTGAGGGTCTTTCTATGGGAACTGCCTGGGATCTCTGCTGGGCAACATGCAGTGGCCTTGCCCCTAATATGCCCTCTCCATTCACAACTCTGTTCTTGGCATGGTCCCCTATGCTGGGGATTGTGGAGGTTCCTAGAAGGCATCCTTGCAGTGTCTGTAATGGCAGAATCCTTCCCTGGTGGGTGCTGTGGCTTTTAGGGTTCCTTTACACAGCACTAGCCCTTTTATATGGTATAAAGGAACCAGAGTTGGGGTGGGTATCTCCCCTCTTATGTAAATGGTTACACTGAGGCTGACACAACCATGCAATGGAGCTGTGCTTTTAACACTAACCCCCCACCAGCCCCTAATTTGGCCATTTGATAATCTGGACAATAATATTATTAAGGTAAGTGAGACAAGGAGCATGAGGAGCTGGACGAACTTCTATGAACTGAACCATAAAATCTTGGTGCAGGAAATAGGAGAAACTTAAATGGGAGCCAGGGAGGAGGAAAGAATGTGGGAATGTCAGAGAGCAAGGTCTGTGTGATGAAAGCAGCTCAGACAGGAATCCTGGCTTACGCTCTGCAAGAGGTCAGGTTATAAAGATCCCATTTGGCATTCAAATGTATGCAATAGTGCTGGAGAATGCTGACACATATCCAGCTCTCTGCTCTTGCAGGGTCGTTGTCTTCAGTTAAGGTTTGTTATTTTAGGTTCTTCAAGTGCTTGCTTATGTCCATTCCAATAGGTGTGTGTGTGCATCATGTGCACGATCACTGGAAAGTTTTCCCTAGTGGTACCCATCGCATTGGCTGTGGAGCTTCCTGGAGTGGTGCTGCTGTGGCAGTGTATATGCCACTGCTGACCTGCCACCTGCTCAGTTCCTTCTTACGGCTGATGGTGATGGTCATTGGACACTCTTGCTTTGCAAGTGCTAGCCTTGTGATCTTCTAGCTAGTTATAGTCAGTTTGTTACAATTTGTCATAGTTAATGTTAATTACTATTTCAAATTTTGGGGCCTCCTCTCCCACCCATTTTGTTCCCCAAACTGGAGCATGCAGTAGTTGCAGGGATTTAAATTCTGTGCAAGCTGCAGGAAACCTGTGCCTAAGGGCAATCTGTACAAATCTTGCCTCAAATGCCTGGGAGAGGGACATCAAACAGAGAAGTGTCCCGTTTGTAGGAGCTTCAGACGCAGGACTACAAGGAGAGAGCCTATCCTTTCAAGCGCCTTCTCATGGAGGCAATAATCCCTCCTCAACCGACAGTGGTGCTGCAACCTCCAGCAGCTCATCATGGAGACAGGTGAGGACCTGCAAGGCATTTAAACCCTGGACCAGAAAAAAGTGAGACTTTCACCTGAAGCAACTTCTGATGGAATCTGCTCTTCTCCCTCAGTGCCAGGACCCATGTGAGAGCCTTGGTGTGTAGTGCACTGCCTTCAGTACTGGAGATGGCACCAAAGAGAGACTCATCCCAATACCAGCATTCACTGAATGCCTTGACATCCTGGCACTAGTCACATTCCCTGGCGAAGTCTACTACAGCAGCCAAGTCTTCTTCATCAGTGGCAATGGGACCCTCCTCAACTTCGACCTTGATGACCATGCCAGAAGGTTCATCAGGGCCTCAGCCCAGGGCATGGCAGTGCTGTGTTCCTCTAGGGGTCTGAGCCCCATCCTCCTCTACTTTCTCAGGACAAAAGCAATGGTCATCAGCCTGCCTTCCACAATGAACACCTTTAAGACCACTTGAGGTCTCATTGAAATAATTAGGCCTCCTGCTGGGACAGACTGCTTACCCCATCACACCAGTTGTCCTCCAAATGGAAGCATGCCATGATGTGCCCATCTGCTCTAGCCGCAGCAGCCCTCTGTTCAGAGTTCCAGCATCCCGCGGAGTCCTGGAAACAGTCTGACTTGTAGAACTGGTCCCATAGTCAGTCCTCTTGGCACTGTTCCCCTTGAGAGTGCCTGTTATGAACCAGTCCTGGTCCTGAGTCATCCAGCTGACCTCAGTCATCCAGACAATCTGGGCAGTCTTGGCACTTCTAGTACAGAGGCAAATCGCGGCACCAAGGAACTTGATGTGATTTGAGCTTGCTGAAAGCCATCACTCTTTGCTTTGACATTGCTCTTCTCTGCACAGACCTCTGGAGTGTGGTATCTCACCTTGGCACTGACCCTTGCCCCCATGATCTGGCACCCCTTGCTTCCCAGATGCCACTCGCAATCTTGGTATGCATGTATGCATTCCTGAAGTTCCAGCTGGTTCTCAAGGTGCTCCTTTTGAACCCTTGCTCCCTCCTGTACCTGTCATGGAAAGTGGTTTTTCTGGTAGTCATCACTTCAGTGAGGCGATTGTTAGAGCTTCATGTGCTAATGTGTGAACCATCCTACGCTGTCTTTCATAAGGATAAGGTTTAGACCTCACCCAACTTTCCCACCTCTAATTTTCATACTGGTCAGGATATATTCCTGACAGTTTTTTACTCAAAGACCCACAAGAGCTTGCAGGCCCTCACCTTTTATATTGACCATACCAAACCCTACCACAAGTCACTGCAACTGTTTGTAGTGGTGGCTGAGTCTATGAAGGGGCTGTTAGTATCATCACAGCATATTTCTTTCTGCATCATGGCATGTATCCCGCCCCCCTGTTGCCTCTCATGTCAAACTTCACACAGACACAAGCCTCCTCATATGCTTTCCTAACTCAGCTCCCTCTCCAGGAGATCAGCAGAGCTTCAGTTTGGTCTTCATGGCACACTACTTCATCATGCATTAAGTTAGACAGGATGCAGCATTTGGCACAGAGGTGCTCCAGTCAGAACTCTTTGACTCCTCCTCATAGGTAAGGGTTGTGAATCACCTAATTGGAACTGATATGAACAAGCACTCAAAGAAGAAAAACTGGTTACTCACCCTTTGTAATTGTGGCTACATCTAGACTGCAAGCCTCTTTCGAAAAAGAGCGTCTAGACTACAACCAGTACTTTCGAAAAAGCAAGCTGCTTTTTTGAAAGAGAGCACCCAGGCAGTCTGGATGCTCTCTTTCGAAAAAGCCCTGTTTGCATTCAAGAATGCCTTTTTTCAAAAGAGCACTTTCAGAAAAAAGGTGTTCTTCCTCATAAAATGAGGTTTACAGCCGTCGAAGAAACTGCCATGTTCTTTCGAAATTAAATCAAAAGAACTCGGCGGCAGTCTAGGCGCAAGGGAAGTTTTTTTGAAAAAAGGTCACTTTAAAAAAAAAAACCCTCTAGTCTAGACAACACCCTGTTTTTCGAGATGTGTTGCTCATCTATTCCATATCCACCCTTCCTTCTCTGTCAGAAGAGCTGGCAAGAAGGAACTGAGGGCCGGTGGGGTTGGCAGGGACATATATAGAGCACTGCACCAACGCCACTCCAGGGACTTCCATGGCCAACCCCATGGGTAGAACTGCCCAATAGCCATGCACTTTTTGAAGATATGAGCAACAACTCTTGAAAAACAGTATTTACAAAAGGTGAGTATTGTATTTTTTTGAGATGTGTTGCTCATGTCCATTCCAAATCCTGCCTGCCTTCCCTCTGTCAAAGTAATAAGGCAAGAAGAAACTGAGCAGGCAGTGGGTCAGCAGTGTCATATATACACCACCATAGCGGCACCACTCCAGGGAACTCCACATCTGGCCAGGTACCGCTAGGGAAAACTTTCAACAATTGTGCATGTGGCACATACACGCACCTATCAGAATGGACACGAGCAACTCATCTCTAAGAACAACAGTTACTAAAGATAGGTAACTTTTTAAACTGAATCTCAGATACAACAACAAAACACAAAAAAAGAAATTAGTGTTTTATCCAATAAACATCAAGAATGGTTACTTCGTTCCTTTGGGGCTTGTTGACACAGCAGTAATTGAACTGAAGAGGGGAGTGATTTCTAAAATGTACTAATATGTTGTGCATTAATTGGTGTTTGTGGACCTTGCTGAAACCCACTACAGGTGACTTATCACTAGGACTATGTTTTAATCACAGGTATTTTTAGTAAAAAGTCATGGATTATAAACAAAACTTTATTATGGCCCATGACCTGTCCATGACTTGTACCCTTGACTAAAGCTTGGGCCAGGGATTGTGGCAGTTCGGGGGCTGGTGGTGGTCTGGGAACACCATAGGTGCTAAGTGTTTGTGTGTGGCATGGCCCTGGGGCTCCACTGGTGCTGGGGAGAGGGGCTAGGTGGTAGCACACAGCCTGGGACCCCTAAAAGTGGCTGGCAGCTCCCTGCATCTTCTTGAGGGAGGAAAGGCCAGGGGGGCTCCACATGCTGCCCCTGCCACAAGCTCTAGCTTTACAGCTCCCATTGGCCAGACACTGCAGCTAATGGCAGTGCAGGGGTGGAGCTTATAGTGGGGGCAGTGGGCAGAGCTGCTCCCCCGGACTTCCCTCCCCCAGGAAATGCAGGGACATGCCAACAGATTCCAGGGAGTCCCCCCCTTGAGGTAAAAGCTGCCCTGCTCCCCAGCCATGAGCCTCCTCCCACACCAGACTGCCCAGTAGCAGACAGTACAGTTGGCTCAGGGACATTCTGATCTGCTCAGGCAGCCCTTGAGTCAGATGCACCAACTGCTGCAGAAGTCATGGAGGTCACAGAAAGTCGTGGAATTTGTGATAGACACGTAGCCTTATTCTTCACTGTATATACAGAGTCCTGGTTCTCTTGGACACCCACAGAAAAAGTATTGCTGCCTTCCGCCTCCCAACCCCCCCAAAAAGTAACCGAAAAATTAGACTAATAAACACAAAATCCAGCAGCCTTATCTATAGCATACTCTGTCCTGCTTTGTGTCTAAATCAGCCTTTTCAAATCTTTGGGCCTGAGTCTTGTATCACATGAGGTGTATACACTGGTGTCTTAATTGATTGAAGTAAAATTACTCCAGATGGTTACTTGCATAAGTGGGAGGAGAAGCAGCCCATCCCCCATTTTTAAATAAAATGCATATTTTGTTTCTTTCTAGTGATAAGGTAAGAAGCAGAAAATCGTAGCTGGGATTTTCATCCCAAGTGGAGTTTTCAAGGCTGGATAGTTAAACAAAGAAACAAACACCAACAGTAGTAACACTCAACTAAATCATTTATCCTTTGAGTTGTGAGAGGTTCAGAAGCTGTTCTCTAAATAACAAGCTCTACTTATACCAGTGATGATGAGAATTTGGAAGTAAGGCATGGCAAGGAAGAACAGGCAGAAAAGAGCTATGTGTGAGCAAATGAGTTCAGTGAACCATACAGCACGTGATCTCTGCTCCTTGTAGTGTGTCCCCAGCTGATGGAGAAAGCACAGGCTGATCGGAGCCATTTCTGGTTTGCTGGTTTGCTTGCTATAGGAGTCTATTTCAGTGAGAAATTAGTCATGAAACCATAAATTAAAGCAGCTTCCTGTGGGGCTGGACTTGTCAAGGTCTTTCTGTAATGCCGAGTGAAGACTTTTATAAAGCTGCTTCTTGGAGAGGCTTTGCAGAGATCAATGAGCATTAATCAATTGCTGAGGAGAAAATTTACCTCTGTGCAGAAGGCTCTCAAAAGGGCTGTGAACCGTGCAAGTCACTGAGGGCTAAAGCAGGAAACAAGTAGGCCGTGACTTGGTTGTCTGCATAAGGAAAAATTTCCCTCAGGGGAATAGATCACGCCCTGAACAAGACATGTGGAAGGAGAAGAGTTCCAGATGTGTAGCATCAGCCCTCCTACCAGCCCACCCCATTCTCAGTGAACTCTGTGAGGTGTGGCACTAAGGGGCTACAGTTGTGTTGGCATAGAGCCGCTGTGTCCAGGCAAAATGAACATGTAAAACTATGGTTATGTCAGCATTATATTAGTTCTTTAACCAGTAGCATGAAATCTCTCTGGGGTTGAAGGCAGGAAGAGAGCCCATGGGATGCTATGCTGCAGACTGGGGTGGGAGGAGATCCAAGACTTCTTTGAGGACCCCAAATCCCATGAATTTATTCAAACTGCTTATACAGTATACATAACCCCTGTCTCATTCCATGCCTGGGAATTAATGAAGATTAATTCTTTAATCTTCTGCAAACTTTCTGTGTAGGCTGATTAGGTCCTACCTCTTCTCTATCTATAGCACATAATAATTTAATGTCCTGAGGACTATAATATTTTGGTCTAGTGTCAGTTGTTGGCTTGGTGTGTGGGTCGGGAGCTGGTTGGTGTTGGTGGGCTGTGATCGACAGGAAGTCAGACTGGTAGGCCATTCTAGCTTTAAATTCTATGATTCTGTGACCCAGTGTACAAGTGGTTTATCATCTCTCTCTCCCCTGCACCCAGCATTCTCTGCTTGCTCTTACTCCCATTTCTTTTACTCTAGGTGGGCATGATGTATGTATTTAACTCAATGTTCGGAATTGGAATCTTAGCCCTGCCCAAAGCCTTTGCTGATGCAGGCTGGTTGGCTAGCAGTGTTACCTTGGTACTTGCCATGGTGATGAGGTAAATACCTTTTTACATTGTCTGTCTCTGCTATCCTAGGGTTTACTTGGGACCTAGGCTTCCTTTGCAAGTCTTCAAACTTTGCTGTGTAAAATTAAGTGATGTCTGATAAAATGTATATGAACAATTCTGTAATTGTGAGATTCCTTTCTCAGGTTGTACGCTCTTTGGTGCAGGGATCATTTCCACTTCTGTGTTTCACCTATCACAACCAGGTCTGATCCTGACTGGGACAGTTGGTCTCTTGTAATAGAAATTATTAAAACAGAATGATTTGTTCTACTTAATTTCTTAGGTAAACTCTGTGGCTATGTCTACACTGGCAGCTTCTTGCACAAGAACAGCCATTCTTGCTCAAAAACTTGCCTGCTGTCTACACTGCACGAGTGTTCTTGAGCAAATACATTTACAGTATAGCACTGTAAAACAGGGCTTCTTCTGAAAGAGTTATACCTCTCCCCATGAGGAATAAGCTCTCTTGCACAAGAGCTCTTCCACAAGAAGGCAGTGTAGACAGGCAACATGAATTTCTTGTGCCAGAAGCCCCTCTGGTTAAAATGGTCATCAGAGCTTTCCTGCACAAGAGTGTGTCCACACTGCCATGGATGCTCTTGCGCAAAAGCACACGGCAGTGTGGACGTGCTCTTGTGGAAGATTTTTTGCACAAGAACTCTTCCACAAAAGAGTTCTTGAGCAAGAAGCCCCCAGTGTACATGTAGCCATCATGCATATGTATGTCTATAGATGCAGGTGCTTCTACTGCAACTGTTTCCCTGAGCTGCACTTAAATGCTTATTTGGGTGCCTGCCTGAGCAAAGTGTGTTTGTGAGACTGTTTTGAGATCATTCTGGTCATGTGGTATTAGGTGTTCACCTGTCCAGTTTAAAATTATTCGGGGGAAGGAAATTGGAAACACTTCCAAGGTAGCAGTTGGTCTTTAAACTGTCATGTGAGGAATGGGACCAAATCCTGATTCCTGAGACTATAGACTGACAATTGACAGAGGTCCTGCTCTGATTGATCACCGGGTAAAGCAGTGGTACTGTTCCTTCAGAATGCTGAAGTACAGGGTTATTATTACTACTAATGCTGTTTATCATTTGCCAGCATGGCTAACTGGTGAGCAGTGTGCAAACATAGAACAGAGTTGATATGTTTATAAACTTATTACAAAGAGATTCCAGTGTCACTAAGATAGGTATACGGTCGTGCCTCACCTATTTTTTAATATATTTAGCCTCACAACACCTCATTTTACAGAGGGGAAATTGAGGCACAGAGACTAAGTGACTTCCTCGAGGTCACACAGGATGTCTGTGGCATGGTAGGAAAAGAAACTAGCCTCTTGGCTATCCTTCCTGTCCTAGGAAACCACTATATATTTTCAACAGGCCCAATGTCAGAATTTTAATGGGTGGATGGGCATTTATTACAGAAAGATTGTGCCTGTTCCATCAGTTGCTTTCCAGTTGTTCGCTCAAAAATGGCGTGGGTTTTTTTTACGGAAGAGGAGGACTAGGACTGGCTTTGTAAATAAGCCAAACTATAAATACAAAATTGAAAGGAATGTGATGCTTTGGCCACGGCCAGAAGTTTTTGTTCTGGCTTCTAGGCTTTATTCCTAAAGCTCGTGTTAGGTTGAGCTTTACTTGGCTGATCGCCAAGTAAATTTTGCATAAATATAATAAGCAACATAGTCACCTTGTTATGTGTTCTAAACAACATGTGTCATGAAGGAACAAGAACTGCTGTTTTTAAGCTTTAGACAAAAATAGATGGAAATTGACATTGGATCTCAGATCTGAGGGTTAGGTACATAGATTACATAGGAATTCCTGGTCCTCCTCTGCGCATGAACCTCAGTGTTTAAAAAAAATCCTTATATCCTACTGCCATCTAGAGGTGCCAGTAGGAGAAAACAGGCTAACTTCCAGAGATGTTTGACTGTGAATGCAGTTCAGGAAGAGTGTATCACTCATCTCCTTCCAGACTGTATAGTAGTATTCAAGCTACACGCACAGAACTACATGTTCTGTTCTTACAGTATTCCATTCAGAGGAGGATTCAGTTCCTTGCTTTGCTACTGATTTGCTGTGTGATCATGAGCAAGTCACCCCTCTTCTGTGCCTTCTTGCCTTACCCACCCGCTGTCTTGCCTATTTAGAGCACAAACTTTTTGGATTATAAGTTGTCTCTGATGTTGTGGGCATACAGCACCTAGCACAATGAGGCCCTGAATCCCATTTGGGGCCTGTAGACACTACTGCAGTAGAAATAAAAGAATTATGAGGCTTGATGTGCCTTGAGCAATATACTAGTTCAGACCATAGGAAACGATGTCTTCAGCCACACACTATGGTCTGTGCACACAGAGAGCATGAGAAACAGCACCCTATGTGTCTGCACAGAGAGACTCAAGATGGCTACACAGCAGCAACAGGGCCAGACCCACTTGCCTTACTATACAAAACACACTTTGCTCTGCATATACGCTGCGTAGTCCCTCCCCCAGAGACCCACATGTTCCTTACTATAAATGTGCTCAAAGTTAAAACTTAGACTAGACATGAGCTAAAGCCAGAACCCCCAGTGTGATCCTATTTGAGTTCCAAGGGGTGTGGTTGGAAAAAAAAAAGGACAGGTTCACTCTCAGATCCCTGGGTTCTAACTGGCACTAGAGGTCTTGGCTCCAAATCAGAGCTATAACAAGAAAGGGCCTCTTTTCTATTCTCAGTTCATGTTCAGCTAACATTTCACAAAAATAGCTCAAAGGATTTCAGTGGGTCAAATTCAGATGATGGGCCTGACTTTCCTCTCATTTGCATTCAACTAAAATCAAGATTAACTCCTCCGAAGACAATAGTGCTACACTGATATAATGAGAAGAGTCAGGTCCTTAAAATCCAGCCAGGGATTGCTGGACCCTTGGTCCTGGCTCTGTGCATCCGGAAGGGGCAGAACCCCATGCAGAAGGGGTGGAAGTGAGGCACCCAGCCCTCAGCATCACTTGGAGTGTGCCACACCAGGCCCTAAGAGCTGCCCAAAGCATGCAGTACGATGCTCCAGCAGCGATATAAAGGGCCTGTCAGCCGGCCTGTTCCAGGCTAAATTAATTTAGACCCAGATCTAAACTTCTCCTCATTGTCCCATTTCAGTTAAAGGTATGAGCGAGACAAATGGATGGGGCTATTTTTGCAATACATTGTTAGGCATGAAGCAAGTATGCAATACTCTAGAATCAGCGTTTCTTGCATTTCTCCCCTAGTTACATAACTGTGACCTTCTTGATTGAAGTAATGTCCTCTGCAAATGCCAGAGTTGTTTGGAACAGGAATAATGACATCCACAAAGAGGTGAATCTCTTTGTTCTTTACAGTTTAAATATTTTTTTCTAAGATTAAATTTGTGCCGCTTTCTATCTGAGATATGAACTGAGCTGAACAGTAGCGCTCAAGTGAGTGGTCTCCAGGTTTAAGCAGGAATGGGGGCAGGTTATTTGACTCTCAGCCTTATTTCCTTGCCTCCATCTGCCAGTGTCCAGATTTGCTGGCTTTCAGGCACTGTTGCAAATGTGATTTTTTTTTTAAAATGTCAGTCAAAAATTGTCATTGAAATTTTCTCCATTTCTTTGATCAGCTGTACCCAGAACAGATCCCCAAAGGCAGTGGCTAATGCCCTGGAACTCAGTTCTAGAGATCTGGGCTCTTCTAGAGACTATCTATGTTACTTCAGGCAAGTCACCTCATCCCTCTGACCTCAATTCCCCACCTGTATAATGGGGGGAGGGGGGATAATACTGCCTTCTCCCTACCTATGTTTGTCTTGTCTCTTGGGGGCAGGAACTGTTACTTGCTATGTTTGTACAGTGCTTGCCTTAAGTGCTATTGAAATACAAACAATAAATAATCACATTCACAATGTAACCTGAAGGTCAGTAGATCTGGTGTGTGGGGTATATGTTCCAATATGATGACAAAATGCACACTCACAAAGTGTCAGTAATATATAGATAGAATTATTTGGTAATCTTCCTTGTAGCAGCTGGTTAGTGTAGGTGGGATTTGAACAAGGGGAGCACAATGTCCTTGTGGACAAATACAGGCAGAGAGCTTCATGCATAGAGAGGAGATGTTTGCTGGAGAAGAGGCCAAACAGCCAAGGTTGGCAGTTATTTTAATTAAAATGTCCCAAAAGCCTTTAGTTTAGCTCTTTTCTCATAGATATAGGGCCTGTGACTTGTGCTTGTATTAATGTAACATGAAAGTTTCCAGTCACTGCTTGTGGACTTTATGAATTACAGAGCAGAGCAAAGTGGTTTTATTCCTATGCAATGCTTGAAACAAGTTAATTTGGATGATTTGTGCTTATCTAAAAGAGTTACTGCTTCAGTTGCCCCATCTTGGCTCATCTGAAGTGTTTCATTTAGCTCAAAAGATATTATATCCAGTAATATTCCCATTCATCATTTCATTACACTACAAAAAAGCCCATTAACGTAATGTTAAAAGTCTGATTTAGAGCCAAAAAATCGAGCTTTCAGAATTAATGGCAAAACTTGAGGCTGGTGAGCTCTTTCTTAGCTTTACTGTGTGTGGCTGTTGTAACAAGCCACTGTATCCCACCTTGCCTTCTCCCCTTGCTCTTTCAGCAAGAAAACAAACAGAAGGTGTAAAGGTTTCATGGAAAGGTAGGAGAGGTGTCATCTGGCAGTTCTGCTTTGTGTGTTGACTATATAAAGCCTTATTGTACTGATCTCTGTTGATATTTTGTTCTATAATCTATGTACTGCTTACATGGAGACTGATCCAAAGGCCACAGAAATCAATGGGATTCTGTCTGTTAACTTTAATGAGTGCAGGTTTAAGTTTTAGGGCATGATCCATAGCCCATTGAAGACATTGGCAAGACTCATATTGACTTGATTTCTTAGGGCTGGGGGGCAGTGCTGCACTCGGGGTGGTGCAGAGATCTGTCTGTCCTGCACCTTCTGCCCTAGGCCCTTTCACTTCCAGAAGTGCAGAGCTCACTCTCCCTGCCCCCCATTTTCCCAGGGCTCGCAGAGGCAGTCAGCACCCTAATATTTTGAAATTAAATTATTGACTAAAATGGCAAACTACTGATCAAACTCTTTAAAAAAATTATGCAAAGTTCCAGCACATTCATATACTAATTTGACCCATACACTTGTCTGGCATGATTTTTACCATATGTCCTTTCATAAAGTCATAGAATCATAGAATCCCAGGGCTGGAAGAGACCTCAGGAGGGCATCAAGTCCAGCCCCCTGCCCAAAGCAGGACCAACTCCAACTAAATCACGCCAGCCACAGCTCTGTCAAGCTGGGACTTAAAAACCTCTAGGGATAGAGATTTCACCACCTCCCAAGGTAACCCATTCCAGTGCTTCACCACCCTCCTGGTGAAATTGTTTTTCCTAATCTCCAATATAAGACCTGCCCCACTGTAATTTGAGACCACTGCTCCTTGTTCTGCCATCTGTGACTACTGAGACCAGCCTCTTTCCCATGCTCTTTGGAACCTCCCTTCAGAAAGTTGAAGGCTGCTATTAAATCCCCCCTCACTAAATAAGCCCAAATTTCTCAGCCTCTTCTCGTAGGTCATGTGCTCCAGCCCCCTAATCATTTTGGTCACCCTCCACTGGACCCTCTCCAATGTGTCCACATGCTTTCTATAGTGGGGGCCCCAGAACTGGACACAATACTCCAGATGTGGCCTCACCAGTGCTGAAGAAAGGGGAATAATAACTTCTCTAGATCTGTTGGAAATGCTCCTCCAAATGCACCCTAATATGCCATTAGCCTTCTTGGCTACAAGGATACACTGCTGACCCATATCCAGCTTCTCATCCACTGTAATCCCCAGGTTCTTTTCTGCTGAACTGCTAGTTAGCCAGTCGGTCCCTAGCCTCTAACAATGATTGGGATTCTTCTGTCCCATGTGCACTTGTCCTTGTTGAACCTCATCAGATTTCTTTTGACCCAACCCTCCAATTTGTCTAGATCACTCCGGACTGTATCCCTACCCTCCAATGTATTTACCTCTCCTTAGTGTCATCCACAAATTTGCTGAGGGTGCAATCCATCCCCTCATCCAGGTAATTAATAAAAATGTTGAACAAAACCAACCCTAAAACTGATCCTTGGGGCACTCTGCTTGATATCAAGCTGTTGATCATTACCTGTTGGGCCTGAGAATCTAGCCAGCTTTCTATCCACCTTATAGTCCATTTATCCAATCCATACTTCCTTAACTTTCTGGCAAGAATGCTGTGGGAGACCGTATCAATAGCTTTACTAAAGTCAAGATATATCACTGACTTCCCCATGTCCACAGAGCCAGTTACCTCATCATGGAAACTAATCAGATTGGTCAGGCATGACTTGCCTTTGGTGAATCAATGTTGTCTATTCCTGATCAGTTTCCCCTCTTCGAAGTGCTTCAAAATTGATTCCTTGGGGATCCCCTCCATGATTTTTCTGGGGACTGAGGTAAGGCTGACTGGTCTGTAGTTCCTGGACTGTCCTTCCCTTTTTTAAAGATGGGCACTACATTTGCCTTTTTCCAATCATCTGGGACCTCTCTCCATTCTCAAAGCTCTGCAATGACATTTGCCAACTCCCTCAGTACCCTCGGATACATAAATCCATGGGTCAAGATTTAATACATCTCTCGCTTTTACAATTTAAATTTGTACACAATTACAGGATATTGCAATATTTCACTGTACAAACAGTGGGGAGGTTTAATTGCATGCACTTAACAATAGCAATGTGAAAGGTTAAATGTTTAACTGTTGGGGATTGGAGCAGCTCCCCACCTGCCTGGGCAGGGGCCTGCTCCAGTCTTCCTCGTCCTGCTGGAACAGCCCCTGTCTGTTGTGGGCCCAGACACACCTACCCCACCACAGGTTACACATTGGCTCCCTTGGAACAGGACTGGCAGCAAAGCTTCCACCCTGGGAACAGGGCCTGCAGCAGCCCTGCCGGCCTGCTCCTGGAGAGGCTTTGCTGCTGGTTCTGTAGTATAAGGCTCTACATTACAGAGCCTGCAGCACATATAACCATATAACCACTCGTAGTTACACGGTTATATTTTTAAATGTATTTTTAGATCCCTAGTTGACAGTATGCAACAGTGTGTGTATAATTCTGAATATTGAGGATTATAACTGTATTGGTTATTGCAATCACTTCTAGTGTCATACTCAGCATATATGGACTGAATCTTCTGGTGGAGGAATGTGGACCTCAGTGAAGCTACACTGATTTAACACCAGCTGAGGACTTTGCATAATGTTTATATTTATGGTTCTGTGAAATTCTGCTGACATTCCCCTTTGTATCTTTAGAATGAAATTATATTGAAAGAAAATGTTCCCTTGTCTGGAAAGAGAGAAGAAGAGTCCACCCACTCAGAAGCCCTTCATTCAGTAAGTTTCCCTTCAGCAAAAATTCTTGCTTGGAAAGGATTCTTTTACTTGAAAGGGCAAGGGGCAGAGCATTTCTGATCCTTCATTGTTGTTTTGAACATCATCTCCATTATCGAACATCTCACCAGAACTACCATCCTTGTAGCTGAGAGCACTGAGAGATTCAGAGCATCATCAATCTTGCTTCCCAACTGCTAAATAGATGGTTCTGTTACCCACAGCATACAGGACTAAGAACTGTTGCCATGTCTCCCACTTATGATGAATGTATTGAGCCCACACTATTTTCCTTGTGTCTGTTTTGTCTTTGAATTTGGATTCTAGTGCAGATGTCTGAACCTAAACCATGTGACCTCTTGCAGAATTTTTGATCCAGGAATGGCTGTTTTGTTGCTATGAGCAATGTAAATTAGACCTTTCAAAATTCTGAGACACCATCAAAAGAGTCAGTGAATTCCTGTTCTACCTGATCCAGAGTTGCACATCCTAGATGAATGTTCTAACCATGGAGCTATTTTGCTATCCTTGAGTGAGTCTCTGTCTGAAATCAGAAATTCCACCCTGGATGTGCAGAAATTTCAATGAAATAAGTCTTTGCAAAAATATTTTTTGTTTTGACCAAAGAAGTTTCTTTGTTTTGTTTTTTAAATTTTGGGATCAGTTCTACTTTGAAGCAAATATCACCCAAAATATATAGAATTGTCTAGCTAGTATGGTTTGTATTACTGTCTTGAAGGCATATGGTATCTCAATCTGATCTGATATCAGTGGAAAGATTCTTAGTGATTTTCAATAGGCTTTGAACCATGCCCTATATTCTAAACCATTAATCATTTGGATTTAACTTTGAGAGCCAATTGATAAATCCAAATAAGGAATTGACTAAAAATAACCAGTTATGCAAGACTTGATCAAACGCTTCTCATTTAAGATGCATTTTCCTATAGAGCAGATGGGCTTGTAAAGTATTATAGGGAGAATGAATCATTTTATTTTTTATTCCAAGGGTCTGGATTCTTATATGACTGTATTATGTATGTACAATACACACATCATACAAGTCTATATTATGCATATATAATACATAGAATCATAGGACTGGAAGAGACCTCCGGAGGTCATTGAGTCCAGCCCCCTCTGGCTTTGTCAAGCCGAGATTTAAAAACCTCTAGGGATGGAGATTCCACCACCTCACTAGGTAACCATTCCAGTGCTTCACTACCCTCTTAGTAAAATAGTTTTTCCTAATCTCCAACCTAGACCTCCCCCACTGTAATTTGAACCCATTGCTTCTTGTTCTGCCATCCATCACTACTGAGAACAGCCTCTCTCCATGCTCTTTGGAACCTCCCTTCAGGAAGTTGAAGGCTGCTATCAAATCCCCCCTCACTCTTCTCTTTTGCAGACTAAACAAACCCAAGTCTCTCAGCCTCTCCTCATAGGTCATGTACCCCAGCCCTCTAATAATTTTGGTTGCCCTCTGCTGCACCCTCTCCAATGCATCCACATTCTTTCTATGGGAGACTGGGGGCAGAACTGGACACAACACTCCAGATGTGGCCTCTCTAGAGCTGAATGAAGGGGAATAATCACTTCTCTGGATCTGCTGGCAATGCTCCTCCTAATGCACCCTAATATGCCATTAGCCTTCTTGGCTACAAGGGCATACGGTTGACTCATATCCAGCTTCTCCTCCACTGTAATCCCCAGGTCCTTTTCTGCCAAACTGCTACTTAGCCAGTTGATCCCCAACCTGTAACAATTCTTGGGATTCTTCCATTCCAAGTGCAGGACTCTACACTTGTCCTTGTTGAACCTCATCAGATTTCTTTTGGCCCCATCCTCTAATCTGTCCAGGTCACTCTGAACCCTCTCCCTGCTCTCCAGCATATCTACCTCTCCCCCTAGCTTAGTGTCATCTGCAAACTTGCTGAGGGTGCAATCCATCCCCTCATGCAGATCATTAATAAAGATGTTGCACAAAACTGGGCCTAGAACTGATCTTTGGAGCACTCCACTTGAAATCGACTGCCAACCTGACATCGAGCCGTTGATCACTACCTGTTGGGCCCAACAATCTAGCCAGCTTTCTATTCACCTTACAGTCCATTTATCCAATCCATACTTCCTTATCTTGGTGGCAAGAATATCATATAGTACATGATATTATTGTAATAGAAACCATAAATAATGACAAAAATCTGATATTTATGTAATACACATTTATAGGGTTTGTATTATGATGTGATTATATCATGATATAAGATTGAACCTACTTGTTTAATAACATGAGAAATTAAAAAAGGGAGTTATTTGCTGCAGAAGCCTTCTGAATGTAAAGTACTTAGTGGTCCCTTAAGTGATGTAGGAGCCCCATTAAGAAGCCTCCTCTGTGCTAACATATGAATACGATTTAATTGCAACTGCAGGCAGCAGACTATCTACTGTCTGCAGTTGCAATGAAAACTGACACCATGATCCAAATAGTGTCTGGAAAGCTGGCAGTCTGCAGAGCCAATGAACAGCTCTTGCATCTGGGAAGAAAGTGCCAAATCAGCATTTTTTTTTAAAATTGAAAGGGTCTTGTTATTTGTACTGAGATTAACCATGAAAAGGGATTTTGTAAGAAGCCTTTTGTGCTATAAATGTCTTTAAAATCTTTAGAGTCAATGCTTGGGCTCTGCCAAGCCTATAATGCCTTAGGATACTTGGAGGGCAGTCCTCTCAAGATTTCTCCTCGCACATATTCCCTTCAGTTATGGTTGAGGCATATCCCCAAAGAATCATGCTCAGGAACACTCCCCAGAATCCCTAAGCCTTCCCTATGCAGAGTAGTATGATAAAATATGGCTATGTTTGGAGAGAGTTTTTCAGGCTCAGTTTTGCAGGCCCTGTCAAAACAGCTAAAGCCAGCTCTGAGCTCTGCACCCACAGCAGCACCCACTTCCAGTGGGGATGCCCAGCTGCAGGTTATGTGCTCATGCTTAATGTATATAATGTAATAACCTCTCTTCCCTCCCAGATGGGTGCTAGTAGAATTTGAATTTAGACTCTTCAATAGCTTAACAAAACTCTTTTAGCTCAAGTGGCAGAAGTGTATCTTCCTTGTCTTTTATAAATAATATGCTTTTGTCCTCTAGTGGAAGGAAAAACTTGCTTTACCAGTGTGTTACATACAGTGCACTGTGACCAGAAAACAGTTCTGACCCTTTTATGGTCTCTTGAAGGAGTCCTTCTCAAAGTACATTTGCTGCTACTATTGCCTGCCAGATGATCGAAAGCCAAGTGTGTTTGATATAAATGAGTTGCTCTCTCTGACTGACCTGACGAAGATGTACTTCAGTACCGGTAGGTTTCCTGAACTCATTTTGTCTTCCTGTTTGACTTTTGAACTGGTTCCTTGGGAAATGTTCAGAGTTATTTTCCTTGTCCACTTTCACAGGGTGGAGCTCAATGAAGTTGAGTCAGCTTAGAGCACTCTGCCAATTCCAGTTATGTTTGTAATTGAAGGTACCAGTAATTGCATTTCTTCAAAGAGCGTTGTCAATGAAACACTATACAAATCACTTTCTGGACTCAATCAGTTTCTGAAACTGAATTGCTTCCAAAATCCTCTAAATAATACTCTGCTGCAATGTCCTAGATGTTCCAAATCTTGTTGTTGGATATGGTTCCATTGGTTTCCTCACTCTATGGGACTTCCTGCAAGGTCCTATTACATTCCTAAGTGGGGTGTCATGAGCATAAGTTCTGAAAACAGCGGTCTGGAAAATGGGATTTTCATCCTGCAGGAAGATCTGTTTTGACATTTGGAAGTGGCACATCCAGATTGGTACAACATAGCAAAAGGTTTTGAGGATAAAAAAATCTGAACATTTTGATTGGGAAATGTCAATGTTTTGTTTTGGATCAACATTAATCTCTATGGCTGAACTGCCATGATACCCTGTGGGGATTATAGTTCTAGGTCCCTCATGCCCTCCTTCACTCATATGGGCCTTGCTCTGTGGCTGCAGTATATCTCCCATAATGCACTGTGGTCTCTCTGTGACTAAAATCTACCATTCCACAGCTGCCCCCTCCACACAATCCATGCCATCCTAAGTCTTGTTAGTTTTAGCATTAGTAACTCCTCTGCAGTATCTGGGGAAACTCCATTAGTTTCAAGGGTTTTGGATGAGTCTTCAGCTCCCAGAGAGTTGGCTTCCATAGGGAGCTGCTTGTAAAGGAGATATGTAGAAAGAAACTGAGAATCTGGCAGTTGATAACAGAGCAGCTGTATTTGCTATTTGCAAATGACAAAACATATAGCAGGGTAACTTTGAAAAGATGCACAGGCTGAAAAAACTTTAAAAGCAGGGAGGCAGGGTATAGCAACATTGCTGCCCACACAATGTTGAAACAGTAGGTAATATTTTTGTACATATTTAAGCTGAATATATTAAACTTTACTTGAAAATCAGAGGAGATCTGAGCCATAGTATACTACATAAAGGAGACATTTTGCATTGACTCCAATGGGCTCTCTGCTTGGTGGCTTTTCAGATGAAGATAATTTTTGGAAAGAATGAGAATAACTAAGAATGGCCAGCTAGTGTGATGTCACAGGCCTACTGTGATTGGGGAAGAATTTTGACTGAACAGTTTTCTGTTCTCTACATATATAGTAAACCATGTTCACAAAAGTATCCTGGGCCAGATCCTCAGCTGATTAAATTGGTAGCTTCATGGACTTCAACTGAGTTAAACCAGTTAAGGATCTAGCTCTCATGCATAAAATACAGGCACTTAAGCAAGGCATGGTATCCTGCATGAACTAGAACCATCAAAGTATCTGAGCACCTCCAAATGTTCAATGTGTTTATTCTCACAACACCCTTGTAATGTAGGAAGTGACGTGAGCCACAGAGTGACTTACCCAATGCCACATACAGAGTCTGGGGCAGAGCTGAGATGAACCTCAGGCTTCTGAGTCCTAGATAAGTACCCTATCCACTGGGCCATCCTTCCTCTGGTCAGCCTCTTTTAATACACTTTATGTGAATGCTTTTGAAATTCACACTAATTTGCTTCTGTCCTTGGAAAGTAGTCATGGGCACTGCTCCTGAATGGCTCTGTGACTGAGATTGCGGGACTACAGACTCAGTGGCAGTTCCAGTTTCTAAAGTAATCCTCCCCCAAGTGTCTTTGTGAATTGTCCAAAAATATGTCATGAATAAAACACAACCTGGTGGGAACAGATGAAAGGCAAGTTATTTGTATGAGTTGCCTGACTTTGCTTAGAGGCATGAGTGTAGCCTGGGATGAGTGGTCTACATCCCACTCAAATCTGAGCAGAGATATTAGTGCCAGAGTGTCACACCCAGCACTTGTAATCCAGGATGGAGCTATGAAGCCACCCTGCAGAAAGCTCGGCTTTGGCAGCTCTTCTTTGTCATTTTCTGAGCCACAGGCCAGAGGATCTGTCCCCATTCATCAGCAAAAACAATGAAGTGGTGAGGGTAGGGTTGCCTAACACCCTAGCCCTGCCCCTTCCCTGAGGCTCTGCCACAACTCACTACATTCCCTCTCCCTCAATTACTGTTACTTTCAATGGGCTGGGGCAGGGAATTGGGGTATGTGAGGGGTGAGGGCTCTAAATGGGGGTTCAAGCTCCAGGTAGGGAGGTGGGGCCAAGGTATTCGGAATGCAGGAGGGGGCTCTGGGTTGAGGCTGGGGTTGGGCAGTGGGAGAAGGTGAGGGCTCTGGGGTGTGGGCCAAGGATAAGGGGTTCAGGGAGTGGGAGAGGGCTCTGGGCTTGGGGTTGAGATACTGGGGCTAGGAGGTGAAAGCTCAGGGCTGGGCATGTGGATTCTTGGGTGGGCTCAGGGATGTGAGGTTTGGGATGCAAGAGTGGGCTCCATGTTTGGGGAGGGACTCAGGCCTGGAAGTTGGGGTGTAGAAGGGGCTAGAAGCTCAAGGCTGGGGATATGGGCTTTGGAGAGGGATGCCTAGACATGCAGGATCTGAGGTGCAGGAGGGGAGTCTCTGGGTTTGGGGGGTTGGGGTTGAGGCTTGGGCTGACCTTGGATGGCTTTTGGTCAGCAGCTCTAAGCCAGGCCTGCTCTGGAGCAGCACACTGAGCCCTGGAAGCAGCCAGCAGGTGTGGCTCCTAGGTGGGTGTGGAGAAAGGAGGCCCCCCTTGACACACTGCACACTGCTATTGTCCACAAGTACTACCCTCCAGTTCCCATTGGCCAGGAACCAGCCAATGGGAGTGTGGAGCCAGTGCAGAGGGGGTAGAGCATGGAATCCTGTGCCTCCCCCCCCTTCCTGGGAACCTGACCTGCTGGTCTCTTTCAGGGTGTAGTGTGGTGCCCCAGACTTTTAATAGTCTGGTCAGCAGTGCTGACTGGAGCCTCTAGCCAGGGGTGGGGAATCTACAGTCTGCAAGCTGGATCCAGACTGCGGCTTACTTAGCTCTGGTCTACTGTGAGGCTTAGGGCTTCTCCCTGCAGTGGGGCAAGGTGAGTCAGTAAGTTTTGGGGTTTTTTATGGGTTTTTTATATGTCCCCTCAACTGATTTTTTTGTAGGTCAGTAGCCTCTGACTGAAAAAAGGTTCCCCACCCCGGCCTAAGTGAAGAACAGCATCGAGACACACATTAGCACCCCAGTTGTTCTGCCACCTCACACCCTTCTGCCAGGCTCTACCATCTGGCTGCTAACTCAGGGGAGGGGTGAAAGATTGAAAAGGAGAGTGGGGCCTGAGCCCTCTTTCATGCAGAATGCACTATGGGCCATTTGTGCTGGGAAATCAGCCCAGTGTGGGGTGGCCAATGTGGCTCTCCCCTGCTGCTGAGGGGAAATGGTTAGGACCCCTGACAGCTCCTCTGAGGGGAGAGGTTAGCAGGCATATTGAGGAACTGTACTGGGTCCCTGCCAGGTTCAGTAATGTGCAGGACCCCATCAGGCCCCTGGTCCATGAGTGTGGGGCAAGGACCATAGCTGCCCCCAGGAGAGGTGAGCTGAGTTTGGCAGAGAAGGAATGTCCACTCCTTGCTATGCCACTGCTTAGAGGTAATGAGGACACACAATTGACTCAAGCCTCCACCTCAGTTGTCCTACCACAGAGTGGAATGATACTCTAAATCAGAGGTGGGGAACCTTTTTTGGGTCAGGGACCACATGTGATAAGCAAAAAAACCCCAATCAACACTCCCTTGAGTGAGAAGGGGAAAGACACTCCCCACATACCTATTCTACACCAGAGCCTGGGGGGAGGGGGCAGCCTAGTAGATTTCTGTGCTCCAGCTCTGTATTGGGGCAGCAGGGAGTCTGGAGTGCCAGCACAGGCTCCCCAGTGCAGGTAAGGGGGGCTCTGAGCTTTGGGGGCTGGATCCAGGCAAGCCAGTGGCCACATTTGTCCCTGGGACCTGAGGTTCCCTACCCCTGCTCTAAATCATGAAAACAAAGGTGCTTAGCAGTGGAAGATAGGTTATATCCATTGAAGTCAAGCTTTTCCTCAAGATTGTTAATGTGCAGAGTGAGGGGAAAAGAACCTCCCTTTTTCCACCTGTGCTCATGGCCAGAGCCTCATCTGATGTGAATCCAACATAGCTCCCTTCAAGTTGAGCAGAGGATCAGGCCCATACTATCTTATTTATACTGCTGTGTGTCTATCTGCAGACAAAGGAAACCTGTATAATTCTTATCTATAGATCTAGCTGTATATTTTGCTTCTGCCTGTCTCATCTATGTCTGTGTATGCTATAGCATTATAGGCCAGGCCACTAGTTTTCACCCAGCCTTTTGAGTAGCAATGTGAAATAAGAAATACCAATGAAGTCTGAACCAGTTTCATGTTTCTTTTGTTTCCTGGGTAGTTGGAGACCTCCTCAGTCGAATTACATTGATACTAGGCATATATGGATCGTTGGCAATGTTTCTCACCATGGTACCTTTCAGCCTCTCAGAACTATTCTGGTAAGAATTCATAAAAATCAGGAGAAACTTATGTTTTCCCCCCTCAACAGTGGCTCCAACTTAAATTGGGCACCCTTTGAGAAGCCACTGAAAACCAAGAGCTGACTTGGGACCACTTGGCAGCAGACTGGTGTCATGTCTTCATGGGGCAAAGACTTCATGGAGTAATGGGACAGGCAGGGAAGTGGATATTTAAAGAGATATCAAATAGAAAACTGTAAAAAGGAAACTCACCACAGCTGCCAGGAGTGGGGCGAATTGCCCATGGCTCCTGACAGCCATGGGGAACTCACAGCAGCTCCAGACAGCCTCAGAAGACAGGAAGCAGTGAGCCCTGTGGTTCCTGTCCCCTACCATCCCCTCCTCCCACCATGAATACACGGAACCGCAAACAGCGACTCCATGAATCCACTGTATTGAATCTAGCTTGAGGTTATTCACATGACTGAGCTAGTAGTGTGCTTTCAGGTATAGCTGCTAAGGTTAGGAATTGCCAAGACAGCTGATCTCAGGAACTTGCTGCAGAAGTTGAAGATTATCCCATCCATGACTACACTTCAATCAAAATGTAAAGCTCATCTTTTACACTGGCCTTGTCATAATAATAAATTTAAAGCAACTATGCATTCTGGTGACTAGGAAGAAATGCTCAGATCACTTGTTGGCTTTAGGGAATTTTGGTAAGAGACCCTGATACTGGGCTGATAAGCAAGATCTAGACACCTAGAGCTGTATTCTATTGTACATTTTTAAGAACTCCCAATTGATTTTAATGAGGAGCTCTGCTTAATAACTGAGGTGATGATATGTCCCCTAGGCAGGTTAACACAAATATAAGTAATTAAAGGTAAAATTCTAACTTTGAGCACCAAGTGTGTCTGTTAGACTTGGCAAAGACTGTTTTTAATTCTCCTCACTCATTCATCATGTTGCAGAGTGAGGTGGAGCTTAAATTAGATTCACCCCCCCCCCACCCAAAAAAAAAATTAGCCAATGAGCATGCACAGAACTGATTTTTAATTCCTTAAAACATTTTGATTGTCCTTCCCACACCATCTTCCCATAAAATCATAGAGCTGGAAGAGACCTCAGGAGGTCATCAAGTCCAGCCCCCTGCCCAAGGCAGGACCAATTCCAACTAAATCAACCCAGTCAGGGCTTGGTCAAGCCGAGACTTAAAAACCTCTAGGGATGGAGATTCCACCACCTCCCGAGGTAACCCATTCCAGTGCTTCACCACCCTTCTAGTGAAATAGTTTTTCCTAATGTCCAACCTAGACCTCTCCCACTGTAACTCGAGACCATTGTTCCTTGTTCTGACATCTGTCACTACTGTGAACAGCCTGTCTCCATCCTCTTTGGAACCTCCCTTCAGGAAATTGAAGGCTGCTATCAAATCCCCCCTCACTCTTCTCTTCTGCAGACTAAACAAACCCAGATCCCTCAGTCTCCCCTCATAGGTCATGTGCTACAGCCCCCTAATCATTTTGGTTGCCCTCCGCTGGACCCTCTCCAATGCATCCACATCCTTTCTATAGTGGGGGCCCCAGAACTGGACACAATATTCCAAGTGTGGCCTCACCAGAGCCGAATAAAGGGGAATAATCACTTCTCTGGATCTGCTGGCAATGCTCCTCCTAATGCACCCTAATATGCCATTAGCCTTCTTGGCTACAAGGGCACACTGTAGACTCACATCCAGCTTCTCATCCACTGTAATCTCAGGTCCTTTTCTGCAGAACTGCTATTTAGCCATTCTGTCCCCAGCCTATAACAATTCTTGGGATTCTTCCATCCCAAGTGCAGGACTTTACTCTTGTCCTTGTTGAACCTCATCAGATTTCTTTTGGCCCAATCCTCTAATTTGTCTAGGTCACTCTGGACCCTATTCCTGCCTTCCAGCATATCTACCTCTCCCCCTAGTTTAGTATCAGCTGCAAACTTGCTGAGGGTGCAATCCATCTCCTCATCCAGGTCATTAATAAAAATGTTGAACAAAACCGGCCCTAGAACTCCACTAGAAATCCTAGAAATCTTTGGGGCACTCTGCTAGAAACCGACCACCAACCTGACATCAAACCGTTGATCACTACCCATTGAGCCTGACAGTCTAGCCAGCTTTCTATCCATCTTATAGTCCATTTATCCAATCCATACTTCCTTAACTTGCTGGCAAGAATACTGTGGGAGACTGTATCAAAAGCCTTGCTAAAGTCAAGGTATATCACATCCACTGACTTTCCCACGTCCATAGTGCCAGTTACCTCATCATAGAAGCTAATCAGATTGGTCAGGCACAACTTGCCCTTGGTGAATCCATGTTGATTATTCCTGATCACTTTCCCCTCTTCCAAGTGCCTCAAAATGGATCCCTTGAGGATCCCCTCCATGACTGTTTATAAGAAAAGTCTCACTTTGTTCACATAGTTTACTTTTGATCTGTCTGTCTATGGCAGGGCTGGGCAAAATACAGCCCGGGAGCGGGATCTGGCCCGCCAAGCCACTGCATGTGGCCCACAGACCCCCCTGCTGGGATCCGCAGGCATGCAGCTGCCACAGTTTAAAGCACAGTCCCTGTGACTCTCTGCTCTGCAGGGAGGGGGAGGCTTTCTGTGATCTCCTGGCCCCTATCCTAATCCTTAGCTCCTATAGGCTGGAAACAACTGGACAATAGGAATTGACCCCAGCCAATCTCTCAGCTTCTATTGGCTGGAAACAACCTGCCAAGGGGATTGGGCAGCACAAGCCTCTCCCCCTTCTGGGAACTGAGAGCCACATGCAGGGAGCAAGCCTGCAGTTTAAAGTGGCCTTGGGCTGCAGCAGGCATGGAGCCCAGCCTGCCTTTGGGGTGCTTCTAGCTTAGGTAAGTGCCTCCCAATCACAACTGGCACCCCTGCCATATCCCAACTCCCTCCCCCAGGTCACCATCCAAACCCTCTGCACCACTCTGTCTCAGGTCACAATTCCCTTCCAGCCCCTCTACCCCCCCTACACTCCTCCCCCAGGCCAGAATCCTCTCCTGCATCCATACTCCCTCCCTGACCCTACACTCTGACCCCTGACCCAGGTTACAAACCCCTCCTTCACCCAAACTTCCCCTCAGATCTCACACCATCTCCTGCACCCCAGTCCCTTACCCCATGCATCCAACCTCCACAGAAAAGTGTGGCCCTTGATCACTGTGACGTAGTGTGGGTACCTTGCTGGTTGCTGGGCTTGGGCTGTGGGTGACCCCCAATGGCTGCTATCTGCAGCACGGCCCAGCAGGGCAGAGGATGAGTCATTATGCAAAAGGGGCTTCATAACCTGTCTGACCAGCTACCCCCAGGGAGAGACACAAAGGAAGGTGGAATGCCGCCCCTGGCTGGGGGGCAGGGCTGGAAGTGAGTTAGTTAGTTTCTGTCTGGGTACCATGGAGGAAGCAGCCGAGCCAGGGGCTGGGATTTAGGGTCCCAGTCTCCCCCATCTCAAGGGGAGCTGAAGCATCCTAGGCCTGCCCTGTAACCAGATTACATCTATGCTGTGCTGTATCCTGGAGAAGCAATAAACTCCCTCTATTCTACTGGCTGGTGGAGTCTGTCCATGCCATTACGGGGGTGCAGGAGACGGGAAAAACCCAACGCTTCGTCACAACCACTTCCCAAAATCTTGAAGTGCCCCCCTTCTCCCCCACCCCCCCGTAATTGCCCATCCTTGGTCTACGGTAACTAGTTTATATATAGCATCACAATTCCAGTTGTTCAAATATCATGAGAGAAGCCAACACAAAATTACAAGACATAAAATGCAAACATTTTAGCATTTTTATTTGTCTTATGAGTGTTGACAAGTATTTTCAAATATTTATCTGCAACTGTGAGAGCTAAACACTTTTTTAAAGATAAAAGCTGAGGTTCTCACATAATAAAATGACTCCTGGAAGTTAGGATTTGTGGAAATCCCCTAACTATTGTGATACATAAATAAAATTCAGGGAGTTGTTGCTCATTTCCATAGTATCTGAATGTCTCATAAGTAGGGCCTACCAATTTCGCAGCTGCGACAAATGCATCACAGGCTGTGAAATCTGGTCTTTTGTGTACTTTTACCTTATTCTACAAGGTGAACATATACGAAAGTACAAAGCATTTCTCAAACTGGGTGTCCTGACCCAAAAGAGGGTTGCAAGCCTATTGTAGGGGGCTCATGATATTGCCACCCTTCTGCACTATGTCAGAGCTGGATGGCTGGAGTGGCTGCTGGACAGGAAGCAGACTGACATCACCAGGAGTATTCTTCAGAAATGTGTGAATGTTTGAAAAAGATCTTATGACAGAAAATGTATTATAGCTTCCCTTCAGCTTTTGCTGCCAGTGAAGGGTAAAAATGTGGCTAAGTCTCTGTTTGTGTGATCATACTAACTAATGGTGAATGTGTTAGAATATGGGCCAGTAATAATTCAAGCATAATGAACTTCTGCATCGATTTCAGCCTCATCGCTGACCTCGTAATGACTTTAGGTTCCACTCGGTGATTTTTACATCAAAAAGTTCAGGTGATGGCTACAGTGCTAGTAACAGCCAGAGTTGTTTGTGGTGCTCAAAGTGTGCACAGGGAAGAAAATCCATGGCCCGCGGTACTTAGAGGTGTGCTCTTTAAACCCTTTTATCATTTGAGTCCACCTTACTGTCCCAGCCCAAATAATACTTTGTCTGGAATACAAGGTAAAAACCACAGTACATATTTGATCCCCAGGAACCATTTTCAAGTATTCTTTATTAATGATGCATGCTTTTTCTCATTATAGTCTGCAGCTGGGTGGGGGCAGCTACGTTTGTAAACCATTTTCAAAACCTGCTCATTTCTCTAGTGTAGAAAGGCATTAAAATAAAGTGGCTCTTTCTTTGGGTTGTGAAGTGAGAAGAAAAGAAGCCCTGAGTTTGAAAAAAGAAGTGAATTCTAGGCCTCTCAGTGTGGTATGGTGTGTTCTTTTTATGATGTCACCTTATTCTTCTCTTAAGCAGCAGAGGGCAGTGGTGCTTCAGCAATAATTTTTGTATTTCTGCGGTTGGCTGAGTTATGCCTTGCAGAGAATTTGGTTTCCATCCTGCAAAATGCTGTAGGCAGCTTGAATTGAGGGTGCTCAGTTCCTTTCAGGATCAGGTGCTTTGTTTGGACTGGCATGGGGAATGCAAGGAATTCCAGTTCCTTCACAATCGGGGAGTATGATACTTGTGCTGGCTCAGCTGCAACTCAGCACAACATCCTGCAACCCTTCAGGATAACCACAGGGCACTTCTCTGGTTCAGTCTTTTTTCTGCTTGCCTACTTATGCCATAGAGTGGTCTGAAAAAGTCAGGAATACTGTATCACAACTTCGCTAGTCGGTTGTTCCATGGGTGCTAGAATTGGGTGGCAGAGAGAAAGGGGCCTTGCCCCCACTTTTAAAAATGGAAGGGCTATTCCCACCCACTTTTTAACATGGCACAGTTGGGGGGGGGGG